>OV050032.1:48305683-48905683 GCA_920105625.2 Clusia tigrina | reverse complement strand
GAGCCTGACAGATGATTTATAGATGAGACTATCCTCATCTTTCAAATAAATAGAGGCATCACAATAGATCTTTCAGGTCGCAGTGTATAACACCCTTAAATAAATCTAATCTAATCTAACTAAAGTATAAAGGCCAGTTTACATACAGCGCAGCGTGACGCTGGCCGGGTGCGGAAAAAACGCTTCTTCACTCACACTAATCCAATTGGTATCTGTACTCATACAAGAAAAATTACATGAATGAAAAAGCACTTCAACAAAAATTTTGAAACCCGACAAAACCCATTAGAAACAATAATGCGAACTGATATTATGGAACTGTCAGCATAATTAAGGTTTGTCTTCAAAGTTGCAGACTTTTATTTTTTGTATTACAATTGAGTTATTTATATATATATATATATATATATATATATATATATATATATATAAATATATATATATATATATATATATATATATATATATATATATATATATATATATATATATATATATTTATATATATATATATATATATATATATATATATATATTTATATATATATATATATATATATATATATATATATATATATATATATATATATGTAAAATTTCTCACTCACATGTACAATTGCTCTCTCAAAAATAAATGAATCAATTAAAGTTATGCTACTGGAATGCCAACAGTATTATCCAACACAAAAAAGAAATCAAGAATTTTTTGTACAACAGCGAATTGACATAATGCTTATCTCAGAAACAGTGGTGGATTTACACTAGGGGCAGTCGGGGCTAGAGCCCAGGGCGGCAAATTTTCTAGGGCGGCAAAATTTGGAAAGTCAAAGTATATAATATATAATAAATTATTTGCAATACATTAGATATTTGAATTTTTAAAAATAATGAGGCGGCATTTTTTTCAGTGCCCAAGGGCGGCAAAAGTTTAAATCCGGCCCTGCTCAGAAACCCATTTAACAGATAAGTAAAACTTCAGTATTGCCGGTTTCAATTTCTACAAAACCAATCATCCAGACGATAAAGCGCACGGAGGCGCAGGAATTCTCATTAATGCCCGTATAAAACGTTTCGTACGAGAGAAATATGCCGAAAGACACATCCAAGCCACTTCAATCTCCCTTCAGTGCTGGGGCGGAAGTATAACAATTTCTGCAGTATACTGTCCACCTTGATTCCAAGTAACGTCAGAAAAATTCCTGCAGTTTTTCAAACACTCGGAAAAAAATGTATAGCAGCTGGAGACTATAATTCTAAGCATACCTACTGGGGCTCTCGTCTGGTGAAGCCTAAAGGCAAACAGTTGTACGATGTGTTAATTGATCATCGAAATCATCTAGATTTTGTCTCAAGTGGCCAACCCACGCACTGGCCACCGGACCAGCGTAAAATCCCTGATCTTATTGATTTCGCTGTGATCAAAAACATAAACAGGGCACTGTTTTCCTCTGAAGCAATTTTCGACTTTTCCTCCGATCACTCACCTGTCATCATATACTTCAACAAAACTCCTGAACTTGTACATAAATAGCCCAAATTGACCACCAACAAAACGAACTGGCTCAAGTATAAGAAATACGTGAGTACACATATTTGCCTGGAATCTCCTCCTAAAAACAAAGATGACTTAGAGAGAGCGCTCCACGAGTTTAATTCCTTGTTAGCATCAGCGGCTGCGTGCGTAACACCAGCAGAAAAAACGAAGCAGGTTGCTACCCTTTACATAACTTCAACCAATGTGCAATGCCTCGTTAAGGAGAAAGGACGCCTAAGAAGAGAATGGCAGTGTTGTGTTCTACGATTGAAAGACAGACAACGTGCTTGTTTGAGGTATAAATCACGACTGACTTTATTATGATAAATGGGATTGAATATAAGTATGTGATATGTGTGTGTGTAATAGATGTGAGTATAATATATAATATGTGTGTATGCTATGTAATAATGGATGAGATGCAAAATGTGTGTTCATATTTATGTGGTATTCAGTTATTGTTGATTTTCTTTAAATACATAACACATCTCCTCCCTAAAATTTCATTTATTTAGTAGTTTTACGACTTCTAAAATCAGGTGGGTGATATCGGATAACTTCTCTGCGTATTCGGTTACTACTGCGTATTTGTCTTCCCGACTGGTGTTGACTTGCCATTGGAGGAACATCATGGTGATTGCTTCTCGAATTTCTGTTTGTATCAGTACTATTGGATTCAGGTTGAACTGCACCCGATGAATGATGTTCCTGTTGATTTGTCGATGGTGAACTGGAGAGCGGATTTTGTGTGTTTGAGACCCTCCAAAACTGTGTGATATCAATGTCGGAATTTCCGCCTTTAATATCCGAATTTGACCTGGGCTTAAGTTGATTAATATGGCGTTTATAAAACCCCGTAGCAGTGCGAACGACAAATAACATTTTCCCAATTGGTCGATCGATGGTCGCTTCTATCCATTTTTCTCCCCTTGCGTACTTTCGCGCAAATACTTTTTGGTTTAACTCATACTTGTTTCCTTGCTGATTTTTATTACTGTTTGGCTGCTCAAACAATTGACTTAGGATTGTGCGTACGGGACGACCATGAATCAATTCTGCTTGTGTTTTTCCTTGTGCATCGGGCGTAAAACGATACGAAGCAAGATACTTTGTAACGGCAGTGTTGGTTGGATACCCATCTTTGATGTTTTTATTCACTGACGTTTTAAACGATTGTACGAACCTTTCCGCAAGTCCATTTGATGCTGGGTGAAATGGTGCTGTCGTAATGTGATTTATCCCATGTTGTTTGCAAAACTGTTTAAAAGCGTCTGCTGTGAGTTGCGGACCGTTGTCGCTGACTAGGGTTTTGGGATAACCCTCAATTGCAAAAATGGCTGACAATGCTGAAATAGTGTTAGTTGTTGTTGTTGAAGTCATTTGCGTAACAAATGGAAACTGTGAATATGCGTCCACGCATATGAGCCACATAGAGTCGAATTTTGGACCAGCAAAATCCATGTGAATCCTCTCCCAAGCTGATGTTGCCTTCGGCCAACTTTGAAATTCCTTTGGTGGAGCTGGATTAGTTTTCTTGCATATGCTGCACGCTTTCGTTAACGTTGCAATGTCCTCATCGATACCTGGCCACCACACATTTTGTCTAGCCAACTGCTTCATTCTCACTGTTTCCCAGTGGCCATCATGGAGAAGTGATAAGATGTGTTGTCTAAGTGTACGAGGAACGACGATGCGATTAGCGTCCGTGTACAGGCAAAGTAGTTGATTGTTTACCGTAAGGGCAAATCTACGATTGAAATATGGTGGTAATTCAGGATCGGCTGGTTTGTCCGGCCACCCACTTGACACAAATCTGAGAACCTTGTTCAGAGTGGTATCGGTTTTCAGATGCTTAAGAATGGTTTCCATGTTGATCGGAGGCGATATTTCGACGATATTGTAGCATGCTTCTTCTTTGTCAAAATCCTCATCTGTGCTGATTGGTAGACGTGAAAGTGCGTCAGCGTTCCCGTGATCACCTGTTGAACGGTATTTAATATCAAAGTTGTAAGCCATCAGAATGATTGCCCAACGCTGTAGTCTATTTGATGTCATTGTGGGAAGATGTTTGCCCGGATTAAATATGGTTAACAACGGTTTGTGATCAGTTATGAGAACAAACTTTCTGCCATACAGGTACTGATTAAATTTTTTCACTCCGAATATAATGGACAGTCCTTCTTTTTCAACTTGGCTATACCTGACTTGATGTTTGTCCAGGGTTTTTGATGCGAATGCTATAGGTCTTTCCATTCCATTTGGTTGAATTTGTGACAATACTACACCAATGCCGAAAGAAGATGCATCAGTGGCAAGAACAAGGGGCAGTTCTTCATTAAAATGAGCCAATTGTGTTGCATTAAGGATGTGTGTCTTTAATTCTATGAAAGCTTGCTGTTGTTCGGAGCCCCACTTGAATGGTATGTTCTTCCTACGAAGTTGATTTAGAGGAGACGCCAGCTGTCAGTAATTCGGGATAAAATTACAATAGTAGTTCACTTTCCCCATGAACGCTTCCAATTGTTGCAGAGAAGTGGGCTGTTTCAAATCTTTTACTGCTCGTAATCCCGATTGATCGGGAAGAATACCATTTGCACTAACTCTCCTTCCTAAGTATTCGATTTCTTCTCGAAGAAAGAAAAACTTTTCTTGCTTGCATTTTATGCAATTTTCGTGAAGAATGCTTAAAATTTGCTCAAGACGCATAAGATGTTGTTCAGTCGTTGGTGCTGTTATTATGATATCGTCTAAATAGTTGCCGCAACCTTCAATGCCACTAAGAAGTTGTTCCAGATAACGTTGGAAAATAGATGGAGCGCTAGCTACACCGTATGGCAACCGCTGATATTGAAAAAGTCCCAACGGCGTATTGACGACCATAATTTTCTTTGCTGTCTCGTCAAGCTGCATTTGCAAATAAGCATCCTTTAGGTCGATTTTGCTAAAATATCTTCCGTGTCGAATCTTGTGGGAATCTTGGAAAGCTAACCTCCCTAGGCAGTATGAACAAGCTACCAAGTGGGTACCAGGCCATATAGGAGTAGAGGAAAATAGCGTAGCTAGAAAGGCTGCGGCCTCTCCTTTCAACGGCCCTGAACCTGTGTGGACTATCATCCAATACCATTGGTGGTCTGCTGCAGAAGTGTACAGATGCAAAAAGAAGTCAAGCCTGGAAAACTGTTCCGGGATTAAGACAGTCCAAAGCTTTTCTGGGAGATTTTAATCCTAAAAGAGCTTAGGAGTTAATAAATATGTCTCAGAGTAAATTAAGAATCATCACAGGCATTTTAAGCGGACATTGTAGACTCAACTACCATATGAACAAGTTGGGTATATCTTCAGATGCCATCTGTCGATTCTGTGGAGAAAGTGACGAAACCGCACTGCACCTGATCACAGACTGCGGACCATTGGCACACAAAAGACTCAGCAAGATCCCTCAACTTAATTCCTCCAAAATATATGAATTCCTATCGAAAATGAGCCTGACAGATGATTTATAGATGAGACTATCCTCATCTTTCAAATAAATAGAGGCATCACAATAGATCTTTCAGGTCGCAGTGTATAACACCCTTAAATAAATCTAATCTAATCTAACTAAAGTATAAAGGCCAGTTTACATACAGCGCAGCGTGACGCTGGCCGGGTGCGGAAAAAACGCTTCTTCACTCACACTAATCCAATTGGTATCTGTACTCATACAAGAAAAATTACATGAATGAAAAAGCACTTCAACAAAAATTTTGAAACCCGACAAAACCCATTAGAAACAATAATGCGAACTGATATTATGGAACTGTCAGCATAATTAAGGTTTGTCTTCAAAGTTGCAGACTTTTATTTTTTGTATTACAATTGAGTTATTTATATATATATATATATATATAAATATATATATATATATATATATATATATATATATATATATATATATATATATATATATTTATTTATATATATATATATATATATATATATATATATTTTTTTTATATATATATATATATATATATATATATATATATATATAAATATATATATATATATATATATATATATATATATATATATTATATATATATATATATATATATATATATATATATATATATATATAATATATATATATATATATATATATATATATGTAAAATTTCTCACTCACATGTACAATTGCTCTCTCAAAAATAAATGAATCAATTAAAGTTATGCTACTGGAATGCCAACGGTATTATCCAACACAAAAAAGAAATCAAGAATTTTTTGTACAACAGCGAATTGACATAATGCTTATCTCAGAAACCCATTTAACAGATAAGTAAAACTTCAGTATTGCCGGTTTCAATTTCTACAAAACCAATCATCCAGACGATAAAGCGCACGGAGGCGCAGGAATTCTCATTAATGCCCGTATAAAACGTTTCGTACGAGAGAAATATGCCGAAAGACACATCCAAGCCACTTCAATCTCCCTTCAGTGCTGGGGCGGAAGTATAACAATTTCTGCAGTATACTGTCCACCTTGATTCCAAGTAACGTCAGAAAAATTCCTGCAGTTTTTCAAACACTCGGAAAAAAATGTATAGCAGCTGGAGACTATAATTCTAAGCATACCTACTGGGGCTCTCGTCTGGTGAAGCCTAAAGGCAAACAGTTGTACGATGTGTTAATTGATCATCGAAATCATCTAGATTTTGTCTCAAGTGGCCAACCCACGCACTGGCCACCGGACCAGCGTAAAATCCCTGATCTTATTGATTTCGCTGTGATCAAAAACATAAACAGGGCACTGTTTTCCTCTGAAGCAATTTTCGACTTTTCCTCCGATCACTCACCTGTCATCATATACTTCAACAAAACTCCTGAACTTGTACATAAATAGCCCAAATTGACCACCAACAAAACGAACTGGCTCAAGTATAAGAAATACGTGAGTACACATATTTGCCTGGAATCTCCTCCTAAAAACAAAGATGACTTAGAGAGAGCGCTCCACGAGTTTAATTCCTTGTTAGCATCAGCGGCTGCGTGCGTAACACCAGCAGAAAAAACGAAGCAGGTTGCTACCCTTTACATAACTTCAACCAATGTGCAATGCCTCGTTAAGGAGAAAGGACGCCTAAGAAGAGAATGGCAGTGTTGTGTTCTACGATTGAAAGACAGACAACGTGCTTGTTTGAGGTATAAATCACGACTGACTTTATTATGATAAATGGGATTGAATATAAGTATGTGATATGTGTGTGTGTAATAGATGTGAGTATAATATATTATATGTGTGTATGCTATGTAATAATGGATGAGATGCAAAATGTGTGTTCATATTTATGTGGTATTCAGTTATTGTTGATTTTCTTTAAATACATAACACATCTCCTCCCTAAAATTTCATTTATTTAGTAGTTTTACGACTTCTAAAATCAGGTGGGTGATATCGGATAACTTCTCTGCGTATTCGGTTACTACTGCGTATTTGTCTTCCCGACTGGTGTTGACTTGCCATTGGAGGAACATCATGGTGATTGCTTCTCGAATTTCTGTTTGTATCAGTACTATTGGATTCAGGTTGAACTGCACCCGATGTATGATGTTCCTGTTGATTTGTCGATGGTGAACCCTCCAAAACTGTGTGATATCAATGTCGGAATTTCCGCCTTTAATATCCGAATTTGACCTGGGCTTAAGTTGATTAATATGGCGTTTATAAAACCCCGTAGCAGTGCGAACGACAAATAACATTTTCCCAATTGGTCGATCGATGGTCGCTTCTATCCATTTTTCTCCCCTTGCGTACTTTCGCGCAAATACTTTTTGGTTTAACTCATACTTGTTTCCTTGCTGATTTTTATTACTGTTTGGCTGCTCAAACAATTGACTTAGGATTGTGCGTACGGGACGACCATGAATCAATTCTGCTTGTGTTTTTCCTTGTGCATTGGGCGTAAAACGATACGAAGCAAGATACTTTGTAACGGCAGTGTTGGTTGGATACCCATCTTTGATGTTTTTATTCACTGACGTTTTAAACGATTGTACGAACCTTTCCGCAAGTCCATTTGATGCTGGGTGAAATGGTGCTGTCGTAATGTGATTTATCCCATGTTGTTTGCAAAACTGTTTAAAAGCGTCTGCTGTGAGTTGCGGACCGTTGTCGCTGACTAGGGTTTTGGGATAACCCTCAATTGCAAAAATGGCTGACAATGCTGAAATAGTGTTAGTTGTTGTTGTTGAAGTCATTTGCGTAACAAATGGAAACTGTGAATATGCGTCCACGCATATGAGCCACATAGAGTCGAATTTTGGACCAGCAAAATCCATGTGAATCCTCTCCCAAGCTGATGTTGCCTTCGGCCAACTTTGAAATTCCTTTGGTGGAGCTGGATTAGTTTTCTTGCATATGCTGCACGCTTTCGTTAACGTTGCAATGTCCTCATCGATACCTGGCCACCACACATTTTGTCTAGCCAACTGCTTCATTCTCACTGTTTCCCAGTGGCCATCATGGAGAAGTGATAAGATGTGTTGTCTAAGTGTACGAGGAACGACGATGCGATTAGCGTCCGTGTACAGGCAAAGTAGTTGATTGTTTACCGTAAGGGCAAATCTACGATTGAAATATGGTGGTAATTCAGGATCGGCTGGTTTGTCCGGCCACCCACTTGACACAAATCTGAGAACCTTGTTCAGAGTGGTATCGGTTTTCAGATGCTTAAGAATGGTTTCCATGTTGATCGGAGGCGATATTTCGACGATATTGTAGCATGCTTCTTCTTTGTCAAAATCCTCATCTGTGCTGATTGGTAGACGTGAAAGTGCGTCAGCGTTCCCGTGATCACCTGTTGAACGGTATTTAATATCAAAGTTGTAAGCCATCAGAATGATTGCCCAACGCTGTAGTCTATTTGATGTCATTGTGGGAAGATGTTTGCCCGGATTAAATATGGTTAACAACGGTTTGTGATCAGTTATGAGAACAAACTTTCTGCCATACAGGTACTGATTAAATTTTTTCACTCCGAATATAATGGACAGTCCTTCTTTTTCAACTTGGCTATACCTGACTTGATGTTTGTCCAGGGTTTTTGATGCGAATGCTATAGGTCTTTCCATTCCATTTGGTTGAATTTGTGACAATACTACACCAATGCCGAAAGAAGATGCATCAGTGGCAAGAACAAGGGGCAGTTCTTCATTAAAATGAGCCAATTGTGTTGCATTAAGGATGTGTGTCTTTAATTCTATGAAAGCTTGCTGTTGTTCGGAGCCCCACTTGAATGGTATGTTCTTCCTACGAAGTTGATTTAGAGGAGACGCCAGCTGTCAGTAATTCGGGATAAAATTACAATAGTAGTTCACTTTCCCCATGAACGCTTCTAATTGTTGCAGAGAAGTGGGCTGTTTCAAATCTTTTACTGCTCGTAATCCCGATTGATCGGGAAGAATACCATTTGCACTAACTCTCCTTCCTAAGTATTCAATTTCTTCTCGAAGAAAGAAAAACTTTTCTTGCTTGCATTTTATGCAATTTTCGTGAAGAATGCTTAAAATTTGCTCAAGACGCATAAGATGTTGTTCAGTCGTTGGTGCTGTTATTATGATATCGTCTAAATAGTTGCCGCAACCTTCAATGCCACTAAGAAGTTGTTCCAGATAACGTTGGAAAATAGATGGAGCGCTAGCTACACCGTATGGCAACCGCTGATATTGAAAAAGTCCCAACGGCGTATTGACGACCATAATTTTCTTTGCTGTCTCGTCAAGCTGCATTTGCAAATAAGCATCCTTTAGGTCGATTTTGCTAAAATATCTTCCGTGTCGAATCTTGTGGGAATCTTGGGAAGCTAACCTCCCTAGGCAGTATGAACAAGCTACCAAGTGGGTACCAGGCCATATAGGAGTAGAGGAAAATAGCGTAGCTAGAAAGGCTGCGGCCTCTCCTTTCAACGGCCCTGAACCTCTGTGGACTATCATCCAATACCATTGGTGGTCTGCTGCAGAAGTGTACAGATGCAAAAAGAAGTCAAGCCTGGAAAACTGTTCCGGGATTAAGACAGTCCAAAGCTTTTCTGGGAGATTTTAATCCTAAAAGAGCTTAGGAGTTAATAAATATGTCTCAGAGTAAATTAAGAATCATCACAGGCATTTTAAGCGGACATTGTAGACTCAACTACCATATGAACAAGTTGGGTATATCTTCAGATGCCATCTGTCGATTCTGTGGAGAAAGTGACGAAACCGCACTGCACCTGATCACAGACTGCGGACCATTGGCACACAAAAGACTCAGCAAGATCCCTCAACTTAATTCCTCCAAAATATATGAATTCCTATCGAAAATGAGCCTGACAGATGATTTATAGATGAGACTATCCTCATCTTTCAAATAAATAGAGGCATCACAATAGATCTTTCAGGTCGCAGTGTATAACACCCTTAAATAAATCTAATCTAATCTAACTAAAGTATAAAGGCCAGTTTACATACAGCGCAGCGTGACGCTGGCCGGGTGCGGAAAAAACGCTTCTTCACTCACACTAATCCAATTGGTATCTGTACTCATACAAGAAAAATTACATGAATGAAAAAGCACTTCAACAAAAATTTTGAAACCCGACAAAACCCATTAGAAACAATAATGCGAACTGATATTATGGAACTGTCAGCATAATTAAGGTTTGTCTTCAAAGTTGCAGACTTTTATTTTTTGTATTACAATTGAGTTATTTATATATATATATATATATATATATATATATATATATATATATAAATATATATATATATATATATATATATATATATATATATATATATATATATATATATATATATATATATATATATATATATATATATATATATATATATATATATATATATATATATTTATATATATATATATATATATATATATATATATATATATATATATGTAAAATTTCTCACTCACATGTACAATTGCTCTCTCAAAAATAAATGAATCAATTAAAGTTATGCTACTGGAATGCCAACAGTATTATCCAACACAAAAAAGAAATCAAGAATTTTTTGTACAACAGCGAATTGACATAATGCTTATCTCAGAAACAGTGGTGGATTTACACTAGGGGCAGTCGGGGCTAGAGCCCAGGGCGGCAAATTTTCTAGGGCGGCAAAATTTGGAAAGTCAAAGTATATAATATATAATAAATTATTTGCAATACATTAGATATTTGAATTTTTAAAAATAATGAGGCGGCATTTTTTTCAGTGCCCAAGGGCGGCAAAAGTTTAAATCCGGCCCTGCTCAGAAACCCATTTAACAGATAAGTAAAACTTCAGTATTGCCGGTTTCAATTTCTACAAAACCAATCATCCAGACGATAAAGCGCACGGAGGCGCAGGAATTCTCATTAATGCCCGTATAAAACGTTTCGTACGAGAGAAATATGCCGAAAGACACATCCAAGCCACTTCAATCTCCCTTCAGTGCTGGGGCGGAAGTATAACAATTTCTGCAGTATACTGTCCACCTTGATTCCAAGTAACGTCAGAAAAATTCCTGCAGTTTTTCAAACACTCGGAAAAAAATGTATAGCAGCTGGAGACTATAATTCTAAGCATACCTACTGGGGCTCTCGTCTGGTGAAGCCTAAAGGCAAACAGTTGTACGATGTGTTAATTGATCATCGAAATCATCTAGATTTTGTCTCAAGTGGCCAACCCACGCACTGGCCACCGGACCAGCGTAAAATCCCTGATCTTATTGATTTCGCTGTGATCAAAAACATAAACAGGGCACTGTTTTCCTCTGAAGCAATTTTCGACTTTTCCTCCGATCACTCACCTGTCATCATATACTTCAACAAAACTCCTGAACTTGTACATAAATAGCCCAAATTGACCACCAACAAAACGAACTGGCTCAAGTATAAGAAATACGTGAGTACACATATTTGCCTGGAATCTCCTCCTAAAAACAAAGATGACTTAGAGAGAGCGCTCCACGAGTTTAATTCCTTGTTAGCATCAGCGGCTGCGTGCGTAACACCAGCAGAAAAAACGAAGCAGGTTGCTACCCTTTACATAACTTCAACCAATGTGCAATGCCTCGTTAAGGAGAAAGGACGCCTAAGAAGAGAATGGCAGTGTTGTGTTCTACGATTGAAAGACAGACAACGTGCTTGTTTGAGGTATAAATCACGACTGACTTTATTATGATAAATGGGATTGAATATAAGTATGTGATATGTGTGTGTGTAATAGATGTGAGTATAATATATTATATGTGTGTATGCTATGTAATAATGGATGAGATGCAAAATGTGTGTTCATATTTATGTGGTATTCAGTTATTGTTGATTTTCTTTAAATACATAACACATCTCCTCCCTAAAATTTCATTTATTTAGTAGTTTTACGACTTCTAAAATCAGGTGGGTGATATCGGATAACTTCTCTGCGTATTCGGTTACTACTGCGTATTTGTCTTCCCGACTGGTGTTGACTTGCCATTGGAGGAACATCATGGTGATTGCTTCTCGAATTTCTGTTTGTATCAGTACTATTGGATTCAGGTTGAACTGCACCCGATGTATGATGTTCCTGTTGATTTGTCGATGGTGAACCCTCCAAAACTGTGTGATATCAATGTCGGAATTTCCGCCTTTAATATCCGAATTTGACCTGGGCTTAAGTTGATTAATATGGCGTTTATAAAACCCCGTAGCAGTGCGAACGACAAATAACATTTTCCCAATTGGTCGATCGATGGTCGCTTCTATCCATTTTTCTCCCCTTGCGTACTTTCGCGCAAATACTTTTTGGTTTAACTCATACTTGTTTCCTTGCTGATTTTTATTACTGTTTGGCTGCTCAAACAATTGACTTAGGATTGTGCGTACGGGACGACCATGAATCAATTCTGCTTGTGTTTTTCCTTGTGCATTGGGCGTAAAACGATACGAAGCAAGATACTTTGTAACGGCAGTGTTGGTTGGATACCCATCTTTGATGTTTTTATTCACTGACGTTTTAAACGATTGTACGAACCTTTCCGCAAGTCCATTTGATGCTGGGTGAAATGGTGCTGTCGTAATGTGATTTATCCCATGTTGTTTGCAAAACTGTTTAAAAGCGTCTGCTGTGAGTTGCGGACCGTTGTCGCTGACTAGGGTTTTGGGATAACCCTCAATTGCAAAAATGGCTGACAATGCTGAAATAGTGTTAGTTGTTGTTGTTGAAGTCATTTGCGTAATAAATGGAAACTGTGAATATGCGTCCACGCATATGAGCCACATAGAGTCGAATTTTGGACCAGCAAAATCCATGTGAATCCTCTCCCAAGCTGATGTTGCCTTCGGCCAACTTTGAAATTCCTTTGGTGGAGCTGGATTAGTTTTCTTGCATATGCTGCACGCTTTCGTTAACGTTGCAATGTCCTCATCGATACCTGGCCACCACACATTTTGTCTAGCCAACTGCTTCATTCTCACTGTTTCCCAGTGGCCATCATGGAGAAGTGATAAGATGTGTTGTCTAAGTGTACGAGGAACGACGATGCGATTAGCGTCCGTGTACAGGCAAAGTAGTTGATTGTTTACCGTAAGGGCAAATCTACGATTGAAATATGGTGGTAATTCAGGATCGGCTGGTTTGTCCGGCCACCCACTTGACACAAATCTGAGAACCTTGTTCAGAGTGGTATCGGTTTTCAGATGGTTAAGAATGGTTTCCATGTTGATCGGAGGCGATATTTCGACGATATTGTAGCATGCTTCTTCTTTGTCAAAATCCTCATCTGTGCTGATTGGTAGACGTGAAAGTGCGTCAGCGTTCCCGTGATCACCTGTTGAACGGTATTTAATATCAAAGTTGTAAGCCATCAGAATGATTGCCCAACGCTGTAGTCTATTTGATGTCATTGTGGGAAGATGTTTGCCCGGATTAAATATGGTTAACAACGGTTTGTGATCAGTTATGAGAACAAACTTTCTGCCATACAGGTACTGATTAAATTTTTTCACTCCGAATATAATGGACAGTCCTTCTTTTTCAACTTGGCTATACCTGACTTGATGTTTGTCCAGGGTTTTTGATGCGAATGCTATAGGTCTTTCCATTCCATTTGGTTGAATTTGTGACAATACTACACCAATGCCGAAAGAAGATGCATCAGTGGCAAGAACAAGGGGCAGTTCTTCATTAAAATGAGCCAATTGTGTTGCATTAAGGATGTGTGTCTTTAATTCTATGAAAGCTTGCTGTTGTTCGGAGCTCCACTTGAATGGTATGTTCTTCCTACGAAATTGATTTAGAGGAGACGCCAGCTGTGAGTAATTCGGGATGAAATTACAATAGTAGTTCACTTTCCCCATGAACGCTTCTAATTGTTGCAGAGAAGTGGGCTGTTTCAAATCTTTTACATCTCGTAATCCCGATTGATCGGGAAGAATACCATTTGCACTAACTCTCCTTCCTAAGTATTCAATTTCTTCTCGAAGAAAGAAAAACTTTTCTTGCTTGCATTTTATGCCATTTTCGTGAAGAATGCTTAAAATTTGCTCAAGACGCATAAGATGTTGTTCAGTCGTTGGTGCTGTTATTATGATATCGTCTAAATAGTTGCCGCAACCTTCAATGCCACTAAGAAGTTGTTCCAGATAACGTTGGAAAATAGATGGAGCGCTAGCTACACCGTATGGCAACCGCTGATATTGAAAAAGTCCATACGGCGTATTGACGACCATAATTTTCTTTGCTGTCTCGTCAAGCTACATTTGCAAATAAGAATCCTTTAGGTCGATTTTGCTAAAATATCTTCCGTGTCGAATCTTGTGGGAATCTTGGGAAGCTAACCTCCCTAGGCAGTATGAACAAGTTACCAAGTGGGTACCAGGCCATATAGGAGTAGAGGAAAATAGCGTAGCTAGAAAGGCTGCGGCCTCTCCTTTCAACGGCCCTGAACCTCTGTGGACTATCATCCAATACCATTGGAGGTCTGCTGCAGAAGTGTACAGATGCAAAAAGAAGTCAAGCCTGGAAAACTGTTCATGGATTAAGACAGTCCAAAGCTCTTCTGGGAGATTTTAATCCTAAAAGAGCTTAGGAGTTAATAAATATGTCTCAGAGTAAATTAAGAATCATCACAGGCATTTTAAGCGGACATTGTAGACTCAACTACCATATGAACAAGTTGGGTATATCTTCAGATGCCATCTGTCGATTCTGTGGAGAAAGTGACGAAACCTCACTGCACCTGATCACAGACTGCGGACCATTGGCACACAAAAAACTCAGCAAGATCCCTCAACTTAATTCCTCCAAAATATATGAGTTCCTATCGAAAATGAGCCTGACAGATGATTTATAGATGAGACTATCCTCATCTTTCAAATAAATAGAGGCATCACAATAGATCTTTCAGGTCGCAGTGTATAACATCCTTAAATAAATCTAATCTAATCTAACTAAAGTATAAAGGCCAGTTTACATACAGCGCAGCGTGACGCTGGCCGGGTGCAGAAAAAACGCTTCTTCACTCACACTAATCCAATTGGTATCTGTACTCATACAAGAAAAATTACATGAATGAAAAAGCACTTCAACAAAAATTTTGAAACCCGACAAAACCCATTAGAAACAATAATGCGAACTGATATTATGGAACTGTCAGCATAATTAAGGTTTGTCTTCAAAGTTGCAGACTTTTATTTTTTGTATTACAATTGAGTTATTTATTGTATTTATATATATATATATATATATATATATATATATATATATATATATATATATATATATATATATATATATATATATATATATATATATATATATATATATATATATATATATATATATATATATATATATATATATATATATATATATATATATATATATATATATATATATATATATATATATATATATATATATATATATATATATATATATATATATATATATATATATATATATATATATATATATATATATATATATATATATATATATATATATATATATATATATATATATATATATATATATATATATATATATATATATATATATATATATATATATATATATATATATATATATATATATATATATATATATATATATATATATATATATATATATATATATATATATATATATATATATATATATATATATATATATATATATATATATATATATATATATATATATATATATATATATATATATATATATATATATATATATATATATATATATATATATATATATATATATATATATATATATATATATATATATATATATATATATATATATATATATATATATATATATATATATATATATATATATATATATATATATATATATATATATATATATATATATATATATATATATATATATATATATATATATATATATATATATATATATATATATATATATATATATATATATATATATATATATATATATATATATATATATATATATATATATATATATATATATATATATATATATATATATTATTATTAGATTTTAATCGTTCGTTTGTTAAATAAAAAGCGACACACAACTTTATTGTTCAACGTTTCCTGAGAGAGTAAATAATATTAGAAATATAGAAAGGAGAAGGAGTTGCCAAAATACAATCCAAAAGCAAATGCAAAGATTCGATTCCAAAACAAAAAACAGAATTCATGTTACAGTGATGGCTAATTCATTATAAATACAGTAGAGTCAAATATATTGTATTGCACGTAATATTATTTTTAACACTCCTTCTCAATACAAACATATTTGATTGCATATTAAAAATAAATAAAAAATTAATTCAATCCCATTTCTCTTGTAAATTTACAGTGTTTAAACCTTTGCAAATTTTTGGTTAAAATATCAGATATCATTTCTTCAGTACAAACATAGTTTAAAGTTATCTCGGAATTTTCATACAAATTACGAATATAATGAAATTTAATATCTATATGTTTACTTCTAGAGTGATATATGGGATTCTTTACTAAACTTTGTGCGCTTTGGTTATCGCCATTCAAAACCATCGGACGATTTTCGCCAAAACCTATTTCATTTAACAATTTTTTGATATAAACAGCTTCTTTGGCCGCTGCCGAGAGAGCCACATACTCCGCTTCCGTACTGCTGAGTGAAACTACGCTCTGTTTTTTGCTTTCCCATGAAAACACGCTGCCTGCTGCAATAAAGGCACAACCCGTATACGACTTTCTGTCACTGGTGTCACTACCCCAGTCGGCATCTACATAGCACTCTATAGGCTTACCAGTCTTGCTGTAATGGATTTTTAAATCGACGGTTCCTTTTAAATATCTTAGGATATGCTTCAATGCAGCCTCATGCTCTGAATGAGGATCGGTGTTTCTCTGTGACAGCTTTGAAATCGAATGGAGTATATCTGGTCGCGTTGAAATGGCTAAATACATCAAGGCACCAACTAGAGACTGATACTCCGTTTGATTCACCTTTCTGCAACTTTCAACTCCGCAGCTCACTTGAAACCCTGGAATTAACGGTGTTGATACAGGTTTGCAATTGTCCATACCATACTGCTTTAGAAGATCAAGGATGTATTTTCGCTGACAAACAGCTAAAGGACCTGTTTCACCTTCGCGGCATATTTCCATGCCCAGGAAATATTTAAGTGGACCTCCATCCACAACATCAAACTCTTCTGCGATTTGTGTTTTGATTGCAGATAAATCTTCAAGTTTTGAGCACCCTATAATGAGATCGTCTACGTACACAGCAATTATATTATAGTTACCATTTTCATTTTTTGTGTACACGCAGGGCTCACTGACACACGGTGAAAACCCAATTTTCTTTAGAACTCCATCAAGCGTCGCATTCCATTCACGCCCACTCTGCTTCAGCCCATATAACGCCTTGTTTAACCTCAGCACTCGATTTGGAAATTTCTGGCTAACAAAACCTTCGGGCTGCCTCATATATACGATGTCATGCAAATCGCTGTTTAAATACGCTGATGACACATCCATTTGATGTAAATAGAGCTCATGTTCGCATGCTAGCGCAAATAGCATACGGATGGTCGCGTATCTTACCACTGGTGAAAATGTTTCAGTAAAATTTACTCCGAATTGTTGACTGCAGCCTTTTGCCACCAAACGACTCTTAAAGCGCTGAATACTACCATCTGCATTTCTCTTTATGTTGTACACCCATTTACAATTGATAACTTTTTCACCTGCTGGCAACTGTACAAGTGTCCAAGTATTATTCTCCACTAACGCATCATACTCCTTCTGCATGGAGTCTTTCCAGTGCTTTGAATATTCGCTACTCAAAGCCTCATCTACACACGACGGTATTTTTAGTTCCTTGCTTTCAATAAAATTTAATATATGGCGCTCCTTGCGTGGGCGCCCTGGTTCCCCGGTGTGAATAATTCTGGGACGACCAGGATCATATCTTACTGGTTCAGCATCTTTGATCATATCTGCTGCACAGCTCTCATCTTCTTCGTTTGGGCTAACACCTTCAGTAGATCCAGCTGCAATGTCTTCAGTGTCCAAGATTGTTAAGTCGCTCTGAATTTCTTTGTTGTTGTTGAACCGCTCTTCAAAAAATATAACGTCTCGGCTAGTAATAACTTTTCTAGTCTCTGGATCCATTAAACGATAAGCTTTAGAAGTTTCGGAATAGCCTACCATAATAAACTCTCTGCCTTTTGGCCTGAATTTATTTGATTGGGTTTTATCAATTGCAATCGCCGTTGACCCAAAAATTTTCAAATGTGACACACTTGGTTTCTTACCAACCCATGCTTCGTATGGCGTTTCATTTAGAAGTGATTTCGTTGCAGCTCTATTTCTCAAATAGACTGCAGCTGCCACCGCCTCTGCCCAAAAGCTTTCATCAAGTCTGCTATGCTCTAACATGCTGCGCGCCATCTCCACCAATGTGCGATTAGCACGCTCTGCCACGCCATTCTGTTGCGGTGTATGCGGAACAGTCAACTGCCGCCTGATACCGTTCTTGTCTAAAAAATCATCAAAACTTTTACTAATAAATTCACCGCCACTTCGCAGTATTTTTAATTTTTGACCAGTCTGTTTTTCTGCCATGGCTTTAAATGAAATAAATGTGTCTAGCACTTGGTCTTTTTTCTTTAAAAAATAAACAAAAATATAACGTGACTTGTCATCTATGAAAGACACAAAATATCGTGAGCCACCAATTGAGTCTTTGTTTATTGGCCCGCACACATCACTATGAACCACTTCTAATAAATTTTTAGCACGATTCTCCGACGAACGAGGGAATGGCTTTACGCAAATTTTGCTTTTCGCACATGTTATGCATTCATCTTTATTTGAAAAATCTTTTATGTTAAGTCCAAACACCAATTTTTTATTTAACATTTCATTCAAGCTACCGAAATTCAAATGTCCATAGCGCCTATGCCAAACCATTGCATTATTTGCTGCATCTGTTGTCACAAAACACTTATTTATTTTTGAGGTAAATGTAAATAAACCACCATCTTCAATGCCTCTAATCAAAATGTCATTTTTGTCGCGTATGACTACTTGTTCTTTTTCAAAGTTCACAGAAAGTTTATTTTGGCACGCTTTGGAAACTGAAACAAAATTACATCGCAGCTCTGGCACATACAAAACATTTTTCAAATTTATGCGAAAACCATTGCTCTCCACGTCAACGTCTCCTCGCCCTTCTGCTTCAATAAATTTGTTGCCCACGAGATCTATTCTTTCCTTGCGCTCTTCAAATGAGACAAACAATGAACGGTCGCAGCATAAATGTGATGTAGCGCCGCTGTCAATAATCCACTTGTCGCAACGAAAATCATGCGTAGATGAATTAGCAAGAAAAGCAAAAGATTTGGAATTTTCTTGTTCCTTTTGTTGCGATTTTCGTTTCTCTCTGCAGTTTGCAGCAAAGTGTCCGCGACGACCGCAGTTGAAACACTTGCCTTGTATGCGTTTTTTATGGTTGCTGACCCCGCTGTTGCTGTAACTGTTGTTTGTATATGCTGATTTTTTCGAATTCTCTTGCACTACATACGCTTGCTGACTGTTGCAAGTTACCGTTTGTTCCTTTTTGTCATGCCGTCTTTCTCCCTCTTCTCGCAGCTTAACCTTGAGCATATTTAAATCAGGCAACGCATCACGTGTCTCTATGGCTACAACGAAATTTTCGAACGACTTGGGCAAACTTGACAACAAAATAATAACTAACATTTCCTCCGGTACAGTCACGCCAATCTCCGCAAGCATCTCCACCGCTCCCAGGAACTCAATTAGATGATCAGAAACGCTGCTGCCCTCAGACAAACTGAGGTACAGCAATTTTTTAAATAACATTATTTTACGTGCCGGCCCTGCCGGTCTATAAACTTCCTCCAACTTTGTCCAGGCCTCTTTTGCCGTTTTGCAGTGCTTAATATAGTTGATCTGCGAAGGTTTTACGCACAGCATAATGCTTGCCAACGCCTTTTCATCCTTTGCATCAAACGCATCCTCCTCCGCACTCGTTGCAGTCTCTGACTTGACCACTTTTCCAATGGTGATCCTCCAAAGCTCCGCGTGAATTAGGACGCTTTTCATAGTTATCGACCACGATGCGTAATTACTTTCGTCGAGTTTTTCGATTGATAACAACCCGGCACCGCTCATGTTTAAAAAAAATTATTTTTTTTTTTTTTTACTTTTTCGACTCTCTCAAATCCACTTTAAATATAAAATAATTATTTAAAAATCTTCACCAAATTACTTTATTTATTTTTTTTTTTATATGTGGCCTGGGCCCATAACCTATTAGATTTTAATCGTTCGTTTGTTAAATAAAAAGCGACACACAACTTTATTGTTCAACGTTTCCTGAGAGAGTAAATAATATTAGAAATATAGAAAGGAGAAGGAGTTGCCAAAATACAATCCAAAAGCAAATGCAAAGATTCGATTCCAAAACAAAAAACAGAATTCATGTTACAGTGATGGCTAATTCATTATAAATACAGTAGAGTCAAATATATTGTATTGCACGTAATATTATCTTTAACACATATATATATATATATATATATATATATATATATATACTAGCATACCCGGCAATGCTTCGCTATTGCATGGCTGTGGGCAAAAAGTAATAAAAGTTAGTAAAACTAAATTTAGTAACTAATATTAATATGTTGTTTTATCTTACTTGTATTTTGTTCCTAAAATGTTAACATGTTCGGCTTGTGAAATTTAGCTATGATGTGGTTTAAAATATTTAGCATCGTATGAAAACAATAAAAATGAAATACCAATTCAAAAGTGTATAGTACTTTAATATATATCAATATCTTTATTACCAACCTTTAATATTATTGCAATGCTCTTGGGTATACAATGTTCTTGGTAGTGCTATTTGGCGCATATATAAATAAAGCGTCAGGTTTTCCTACACGGGAGCATGCAACATATAATTGGCCATGAGAAAAACAGGGATTCTCCAAATTTAAACCACATATTTGAAGTGATTGACCTTGGGATTTATTAATGGTTATCGCAAAGGCCAGTTTAATGGGAAATTGAAGCCTTTTGAATTCAAAAGGCACATCTGTGGGAATCATCGGTATACGTGGCAATAGCACATCTTCTCCTTTGAATTTTCCAGTCAATATTGTGGATTCAATGACATTATTTAACAATTTTTTGACTGCCAATCTGGTACCATTGCAAAGACGTGGAGGATCAATATTTCTAAGAAGAATGATAGGAACGCCAATCTTCAAATTTAAAATGTGTGGTGGCAATCCAGGTAAATCAAGCGAATTCAAGAATTCAGTTGGATAATGTATTGCCTCGTCTTGATTCATAACAGTATCTATCGATTTATAAGTTTTTGTTTCACCTGGTAACGCGTCTTGAATGCAGTTATTAATATCATTTACATCCGCGTTTTTTGCAGCCAGTATTGCACGTTCGCTTAACCATTGGTGACATTTGTAATTTTTTGCTAAATCTGGAAATACGCATTGAATTAATTTTTCTTTTGACTGTGCGGTTCTGTAAAAATCAGAGGGTAATTTAATGCATCCCGTCGATTCATCAACTGCAATCTTTCCATTTCCGACATCTAGTAGTTGTTGCGCAAAACGTTCTGCAGAAGCATTGGTTTGTAACTGAACACGCATGTTTGTACTTAAATTAAATTTAATGACGTGTCTCCATAAATTGGAAGCCTTTAAACAGGCATTCAATTCATCAGCAGGTGTCGAACGGGGTATTACTGGCAACGTTTGTCGAAAATCGCCTGCCAATACTAATAGAGCTCCACCGAAAGGGGTTTCGTTACCTCGTAGATCTTGCAACGTGCGATCTAATGCTTCCAACGATTTTTTATTTGCCATTGTGCATTCGTCCCATACAATTATCTTGCACTGCTGTAGCACTTTGCCCATTCCTGAGGTTTTTGAAATATTACATGTTGGTGTTTCAATGTAATGAATATTTAATGGCAATTTAAGTGCTGAATGTGCCGTCCGGCCGCCATCCAATAGTGTTGCCGCGATTCCTGACGATGCAATTGCCAATGCAATACCATTTTGTGATCGTATGGTGGCTAATATTAATGATATTAAAAATGTTTTTCCTGTGCCTCCCGGTGCATCCAAGAAAAACATTCCTCCACTTTGATCATTAACTGCTCGCATTATCGTGTCATAAAATTTCTTTTGTTGCTCCAATAATTTTGAAACATTTGTTTCTACATATTGGTTCAGATCATTGATGTCAAATCGTTGTTCACGCTGTAATTCGCTATCAATTATGGTATTTATGGATCGATCAGGTGACGTTATTCCGAGTTGTGATAATGGTTTATTAACGATTGCCAAACATTTGTCTTCGATCAAAATCAATGCTTCGTTATATATTTCACGCGAGAATTGCAATTCTTCGTTTAAACAATTTCTACGTAGTCGGTGCAGAATATCATCGGCCATATAATCCTTGTATTTTTCCCATAACTCCATTGGATTCGATGGTAAACATGTACATAATATAATTGCAAATAAATTACGTATTTGACTTGGAGGAGCCGAAATCGATGCGTCAGCCAGTGAACTATCCCAGTGTGAATCATTTTCCAGTAAATTTAATTTTTGGCATGCTTCTTGAAATGTTTCGCATAAATGGCCGTTAACTGTTTTTAAGCTTTGAAACGATGTTGGTCCGCGAATGTTAACTAACAATAAACGCAAATAAAAACATTCTGCATGATTTGGGTGTACTGTATATAATCTTCCCAACGCATCTGTTGCAAATAAATTCTGGTGACCTTCAACTGCTTTTCCTAGTTTTCTCCGCATAAATTTTTTGCTCGATGCATTCCAAGTAAAGTATTTGGGTATTTCGGAATATAACAATGTTTTGGCAAATGTGTCAGTTTGGCATAGAGAAAAAAATGCAGTTAATGTTGTTGCTGGGGGAATTAATGCTCTTTCACGAATATTTTGTTCAGTAAAATAAACACGTTGCCCGTTATGAAGATGCACTGCTAAATGCACTACTGTTGGATAACGTTCGTGTATTGCAAATGAAAAAATACGCCACACGGCTTCGTTGCTACTGATATATCGCCCCATTTGATACTGATGGATTTCGTCCATAGACCTCAGATCTGATACTTCAAATACAGCCATATCACTTCCTTTGTGGATATATTTACATATATATTTAATTGATTTGACTGAATTGCAATATTCAACGTTTATGTGAGCTTTAAATGTTTTGCTTAGTAGTGGCGAATATGGCACTACCCAACGATTGTCAACTTCAATGTTTTCATTTCGAACTTTTAAAATTATCGATTTACCACCTTGATCGGTTGAACGACGTCGATATTGTGGATAACCATCAGTGCCAGTAATAGTTTCGGGAAGCAATGCTCTGGGATAACGTTTTGTACATTTTCCATCTGCCATACACGGCGAATTCATGTTGTGGGCTCCACATGGACCATGTATCATGTTTTTGATTATTACTTGAAATAATTCTGGATCGGCAGTTGTATCGGGAATTTCCGCTGAAATGACATGATCAATCTCATCGGGAGTTATTTTGGTGACCAGCCAAATCAAAATATGGGCATGAGGTAATCCTCTTTTCTGCCATTCAACGGAATACATCCAACAACGTGTCTCTCCGAATACTTGATGTTTAGTTATAAAATCCATTAACGATTTTAATTTCAGTTTAAAAACCCGTGCAGTAATATCATGTCGATCAACTGTCGATTGTCCGGGAAATAGGTGTTCCTTGATCTCAATCCATGTGGGATTACACGTAAATGTAATAAACAAATCAGGACGTCCGTATTGCCGAACGTACGCTATCGCATCTTGTGCGTATTCCTGCATGTGGCGTGGGCTGCCTGCATATGTTGCTGGTAATATTGTAACTCTGCCATAGTCACTTGCATTGTAGTCATTGTTTACTGCATCACGCAAATGTATATACTCTTCAGATCGTAGTTTCTTTTGATTCATGCGAATATACAACAATCGTTCCGATTCAATCTTGGCATACATGTCAACGATGTACTGATGAAATAATTGGCGACATTTTAAAATGTGATTTTCTTCGTCTTCACGAATCATCAAACGATATGAATAGTAATTCATAGCACTGACTTTTTTGTTTGTTTCTTCACCATTTTGTGGATTTATCATTTTTAAGTTAAAATGATACCCATCTTCACCCTTCCAAAATATTATTGGATATTGCAAAGCATCGTATGATCTATGAGTTTCTGCCACACGTATTAGACGATCGTTTCGAAGTTGTAGTACGATGTCGCGTGATTCAAATTGTTCGCCAACAATTATGATAGCCACTTCATCGATAGTTGGAGCATTAAATCTTCGAGCGTGTTGCCCAATAGGAGTTTTATCCGCTCGAATCACGATTTGATGACTATCGGATGGCATGCGGTCAGTAGCTGTTTTGAACAATGTAATTAATTCGTTGTGCTGATGGAAAAAATTTTGCAATGATTCTAGTATTTCCTTTTTAGCGGCTTTGTAAATCGCACAACGTTGATGTAGTTGGTCATTTGAATTTCCAATAAAATAAATTTGCAAAAACTTGTGCTCAGCATCCGGTAACGGTAACAAAGAACCTGCTTTATGGTAGACTTGACCTTGAATCTTAAATGTTGGCATGTAGGTGTCATTTATTATATTTGTCGCACCAAACGACGTCATTTGAAAACATGTATTATAATTTCGTATATGGGCCAAAAAATGCTTCGATAATGCTGTAGTACCTGCAACTAATGAAAGCAATGGCTCAGGTGGTGTAGTCAAAAATGGCAATTTGACTTTGCCATTCAAACAACAAATTCCTGGCGCTTCATTTTTAAACTTCAATGCTTTACAGTTTGTGCAAACTTTATTCATATGACCAACAGCGACGACTGAATGCAAGCTGTAATTAATGTTTGGGTCATATTGAAATGCAATGCGGTTAAGTGTTCCCCGTTGAATAATTTGCATGGGTAATTCATGATGTTCCTAGAGTTCATTACGATCAGCATTTAAAAAATATTTTCGTAGTTTTCTAATTCTTACCCGAGTTGCATTACTTTGTGATTGGTGTTGTTGTGATGAACTTTCGGCATTTGGTACAATTCTTTGCCTTGATGCTTCTTCCCCTTCATTTCTCCTTTGGACACTAACTCTATTGCGTCTGGCACTATTTGTGTAGCGGCCAATGTTTTGTCGTTTTGGTGGCATTTTTATACGGTTATTTTCACACAGCAATTATTATACAACCTAATATAATATTTCTCACATATTAAATCGAGAATAATCAAAACTATTTCAAAAGTTATACGTACACAATTTTGGAAGATTAAATTCACTTTATTTTTAAAATGTAAAAATTTATTTGTTAATTCGTAAATCTTAAGTGAACGATGTGAAACAGCTGCACAATACATGGATGTATTCCAATCTTAAATCATGTCTGCAAATCTTTAGCTTAAGTGAAACCGTTTTTGAACACCCCTGACACCAATTTAAACTTTCAGTAGTAGTAGCTTAATTGGTTGGTGTCTATGCTATATGTTCATTGCATGTTCTTTCAGAAATGTCTAACTTTATTATTTTCAAATTTAACATTAAAATGTTAATGTTTGTCTCACATGTTAAGTGTCTTATTCAACATAAGGTCTGTGCTCTGCTATCTTTTAAAAAGAAACAATTTTCATAAGAACTACTTTACATACATACATCACTCTAGACGTCAATGTATCAACAATAACAACAACAGTAAAACACCCGAACGCCCCAACCCGCTTGCAAACAATTAGCTTTAAAGCCCCTTCCCTTAACACAACACTCTTTATGCAGAATATAATGAAGTGTGTGTGAGAGAGAGCATCAAAAAAATCACCATGCCAAATGCTCTCAATCTCATAGTTGCTTGATCTCACATTCACATGTACATGGCTCTATTATAAGCATACACTAAGAAAATGTTAAAATTCACATGTACATGTCTCTATAAACACACACTAAGGCAATGTTCAATAGTTTAAACAAACTTAAAATTAATTAATAAAATATTAACGAATTGATTTAAAACAGACACAGAAACATTCCTCCAATATTGAAGAACATTCTGTGAAAATTTCAGGCTAATCGGTACAGTAGTTTTTGTGTGCATAGAACTCGAAAACATTGAACCTTTCTTTTATATATATAGATATATATATATATATATATATATATATATATATATATATATATATATATATATATATATATATATATATATATATATATATATATATATATATATATATATATATATATATATATATATATATATATATATATATATATATATATATATATATATATATATATATATATATATATATATATATATATATATATATATATATATATATATATATATATATATATATATATATATATATATATATATATATATATATATATATATATATATATATATATATATATATATATATATATATATATATATATATATATATATATATATATATATATATATATATATATATATATATATATATATATATATATATATATATATATATATATATATATATATATATATATATATATATATATATATATATATATATATATATATATATATATATATATATATATATATATATATATATATATATATATATATATATATATATATATATATATATATATATATATATATATATATATACAAAAGGCAGTCCATTGCCATCTTCAATGGGTACATGTAATAGTTTTTTGTTTGGTATCGTCGAAGTAATTAGCAATAGAGCGATAATTTTTTTCATTATATATTTGAATTATAGTTTCTTGTAGATTCACTTCTTTAGTGGGATTAGATGAAAAATATTCAGAACGTTTGAAATTTTTGCACGCAAGTATATTGGCGGCATTTTAGTGCTTTTTTACGTGAATTTATTTGACTTGAATGTATTTCATTTTCTTTGGTTGGTTCATCATTAAGTTCGGCAAACCTGTTATGGTACACTAAATTAGAGAGATGATTAATTTAATTTCTTTTATATTATTTTTGCTGAAATTTTATTTAAATTCTTTGGTATCTTAGTTTCCGTTTAATTTCGATATATGTTTATGCCTGTTTGTATATTTGCAGATTTAAATTGCTATATTTGTTGGTTTTTTTTGTTTGTTTCCAAGTCGACATAGAGCTTAGCAGCCGTGTGTTTGTTGTACTTGCATTAGAATGCATTCGAGTGTTTGGCAAGTGCGAGAGCGGCTGCTTTCTACTCTTTGTTCAGTTGCTTCTGTCGTGGGAATATCGTTGAGAGAGCTTCGTTCAATCACAGTCTAATTTGCCACAGATTTGCGCTTGCGCTAGTTGAATGTATGTTTATAGTTATATATTTTCTGCAGAGCTGCCTGTTTCTAACGTTTATTGAATTGGTATACTTAAATGTGCATGTGCTGTGTAATCACGAGGGAACTACTCCGTTGATTTCATTGAAGTTGTTGGTACACTGCCTATTACTAATAGAGTAGGTTGCGGAGGAGTGAGAATTAATGACATGGTCTATCGCATACATGAAATCGTGATAAGCTCAAACTTCAACAACTCTTTCTGACTTTGGTGGGCCTGTTGGAAGGTGATGCATTGACATGTGGGAAATTCTCAACACGGATTGTCGTCCACGTTGCAATATCTCGGGATTGAACGCAACCGTTATGAGGTCCCAGTGGGATCTCCTGATCGCCGCAGTTCACGGTCGTTCCAAGGCTTGCCATGAAATCTACTCCAAGGATCAACGGCGTTAGACATGATTAGTAGCACCAGATGGAATGCCTGCCCTCCAAGCCTTACAGTCGTAACAAATATCGCAGTGACTCTCCTATCACTTCCGTACGCGCTCCGGTATAGGATTTTCTCAGTTTGCCGGTGGAAGCGCGTGACTTGTATACTAACTTTCTATCCACAAAACTGTGTGTTGCTCTTGTGTCTAGTGTTGCGGTGATAGACTTTGTGCCAGTAGACAGGTCAGCGCAGATTTGTTGCAACACAGTGCAATATGTTTTTCCCTGGAGAGTTCTGATGTCTCTGCTTTGAGCGATGCTGCGTTTCTGACGACGGCTCTCGCCCTGACTGTACTACGACCACACTCCCAACAGAACAGTAACTGCGTGTTGCGACTTAGAAGAGCTATGTGATCATTTGGGCCACGACGCCAGCAGGCTCTTCTGGGTTCTATGGGTGCCACTCTGCTCTCCACCGTCACCTATCGGTTCCTTGCCTCTCTTGGTGAACCGTTGTGTGCGTGGCGGCACACGTATAGTTTGTATTGTGGCAGGCTGTTCTGAAAAATTCGTTCCAGTTTCTGATGTTCGGAATAGTCAACGTGCCGCATGGGATTCTGCAGTTCGGGCACATACTGCTCTCCATAAAACGGGCAGGTCGAAAGAATATAAGGAAGTCTCTCCTATATGCGCTCTATTCTCGCCACGCTGGATTGTTTTTCCTGAACCATATAACTGCACGTTCTCGCAAGAGTTCAGACATAGTATGCGGAAGCAAATCTTTCTTACTACACTATGAAATATTCAATATTAAATAAAAATTCTTAATTAATTTTAAATCTATATTTGTAATATTTGCAGCCAATTCAAAATTTTTAAAAAACTTTCAGCAGTATTGCCATCATTAGCAATGTCATTGCCATGTTTCACCTTCTCAACTATCATGCCCATTTGATTTTTAAATTCTTTTTGCATTTTATTTTTACTTTCATTGAAAATATTTTTATTTTGTTCCCCTGCTATACGCCAACGTTTTTTTGGAAATATTCTATAAGAAATATGTAAAATGCATTCAAAAAATTTGATTCTATCATGGAGTGTGGATAAGTCATATTTATAAAGATTTGCATTCATAGGCTTATTTAAAATATCTAATGGGTACATTTCTTTAAGAGTAGCTCGAAATAGATAGTAGTTCGTTGAACTTTTACTATCTACCAAAGCATTAATGACTGCTCCATCTACCATAGTAAAAAAAATCATATAGAAATGAAATTCAACATCAAAATCTTTATGAAGGCAGACAAATGCGGAAAGTAAACTTATCTGTTTTTTTATATTACTCTCAATATCTGGAATTAACTCAGGGCTTTCTTTAGCAAATATAAACTTTATCGGCCGATAAAATAAGGGAGATGAGAATGTTTCGTTAACCCAAAACTCATTTCCATTCACAACATCATAAAGAGGAACGAATGCACATACCATAAGAACTCGTCGGTTGCATTTTCCGCCGAAAATTTTTACTCAGGTACTGTGAGCTGAGCATCCTTCTATACCCCATTTTCAATCCATTGTAACTTTTATATTTTCAGTAATTTTGCAGAATTTTACCAGACTGTAAGCAGTATTATTTAATAGATCCTGTAAAGGTACCTCAGCCGATGTTTCAGTGGCTATTATTGGGTTTGGAAGTAATTTATACTTGTTTCCTAATTCAGGGCATAATAGCTTGGAAAGTATTCGTCGTGTAGACTGTTCACAAAAGGTCGAATCATGTTGTTTTTACGAACTGACAACTGCATTTCATAATATATAGCTAGAGCTTTTGGAACAGACAAAACAGCACATTTTTCAAATAGGTTTGCAGCTCGGCTAATTTCTTTGGTTGATTTCGAGCTCGATAAACGAGCTCGTTTACTCTGCGTCTTTTCGTTCTATCCGATCCTTGAACGAAAGAAATTTTAGGTCTTCCCTTGCTTGTAGTCGACTCCTAATAACTATATATGTTCATATATGTAGATATATACGTAATAACATTTTGCTGTTTTAAAACAACTAACTTACTCACATCGTCCTGAACTATTTGAGTTTTGGCAGCTTGGCTTGAAATTGTAATTGTAATTAATCTCCTATATTTTTATAAGGGATTGAAACAATCGTAATGAACTGAAATATTTAAGTAATCCTTATATTAAGCATTTTAGAAGACTCGATATCAAAACAAGACTGAAGCCATCTGGAATGTTTTTTAACAAACGTATTCTTCTTTATCCAACTCGCTGCCCACTGAGTTTTCAGTTTTAATTCCATATGACCTCAGTGCTTCCAGCTTTTCGCAGCCACTTAAAGAACCATTCCAGTCAAAGAGCCATTGAAAAATTGATATATTTCTTAAAAGGGCGAGTCTCTGCGCCTAAAATCTTTTGAAATGATGACATCATACATATCGTAAGAATATATACAAAAATTGAAGAGGTGTTTTTTTGTATTTTTTAATAAATCACTTTTAAAGTTTGTAAAAAACACGATTTTTTACACGTGCTGATGAAATTTCAAAACAAGAAAATACTGATTTGGCAGATCACAAAATTTCTAAGCTTTTCAGCCATACTCATTTTGCACATAATTGTTTAAGCTGATAACTGAAACACATTACTGAAACTAATAGTAGAAAATATACTTTATCAAAGCGTACAAAAAATCATCAAGAAAGTTTAATTTGAAAGGTATGGTATGCCTACGAAAAAATGAATATAAAGAAAATGTATTTCCATTTTAGTTAATCTATTATATATGATTTGGCAAAACAAATTTTTAAAAATTGAAAAAAAAAATCTTATATATTTGTCCGCTTCGGCACACTGTGCGGCGTAATGTGTAGCCCCGTTGTGCTGTCGATCTATCGCTACAGGTGATACGGAGCGATGCTGTGCTGTTTTCCGTACCTCTGCATTCCATTCCGGTAGAGGTAGCTGGCCTTGGTGATGTTCTCCTAACGTACTTGAATCGTAGCGTCGCCAAACCGTATTGCTGTTTCAACGAAAAAGACTGGTTGCCGCTTACGGACTTCGTCCATTGTGCCTGTAGCTTCCACACCGAATTCCTCAGCAAAAATCACTAGCAACCAACTTTTTTCACCAAACGTCTTAGGTGATGATGAAGACAACGTGTATCCTTATGTGTAAACGGAACTCTCTGTTACTCTCTTTGCTCTATATATTCCCTACTCGGGCGCCACTGTAAGGACTCTTTTTCGATGGAGTAAGCTCGTCGGAGTGCCAGGAGTCGTTTAAAGAAAAATAAGTAGTCAACTTCCTGTTTGAGTCTTTCATTCAAAGTTTTATTTATTTTTAACTTAGCTTAGATAATTAAGTTGAACTTTATTGTATTCAACTAAACTACTGTAACTACGTCTTACCAGAATACCGATGCTAAACCATATAGAAACATAAATGAGACCCTGAAAGTAGCCTATCGTTTAGGGGTATATTCTATTCGTCTTTTTATTCACAACACAAGCTGCTCGAAAAACCATTCTCTAGATTCTTCTCGAAACTTTTTTCGAAGTGTAGGGAATATTCTAGAACGTGCTAGCTAGCACACGAGAGGGTATATAAGCCACCACAAACTTTAAGTCGACACAGTTTAACAGTGATCGTAGCAGGGTGTATATCGTGAATTTCAATAGTAACAGTAACAGTATTTAAAAGTAATAAAGTAAATACATGAATAAATAAATAAAGTGCAAAATTTTATTAAAAGTAAACTTTGATTAAAAGTGTAAATTGCAATAATTAAATATAGTTAATTTAACCAAACGATTGTTTGATTACTACACAATCCAGCGGTACGAATTCGAGTATTGAAAGAGGGCAATTTCGTAACAATATATTCTCAAAATCCAAATAGTTTCAGTAAACGTTTGTAGGTTTGTATTTGGCCTCAGTCTCTTTGCCGGATGTCTTAGTGTTTTGGACAGTGTAAAAGCCTCGGATGCTGGATTCAGAAGGGTGCGAGTTCCTTGGCTGCTGCTCCTTTTATATCCCAGTTTCAGTACATGGTCTCCAGGTAGTGTTGTTGTGTGTGAACTGTTGACCGTTTCTGCAAGCTGTGACCGTTTTGATCAAAGGCATGCATATTTTCGAACAACCAATCGCGTGAGTATTTGTCTATTTCTGAGCGTGGTCGCTGGTATTGTGTTCTGTGCTCCCACAGTCGCATCTGCCAAAATGGTGGTGTAGGAAGTAAAATTTAGTCATAAAATTTGTTCCTTACATGCTATAATTAATTACAGCTTTTTTCTCGTTATGTTATATAATGTGATGAAATCATGAATAAACAGGGAAAATTTATTCAGAACATATGATATAAGTTATTATCACTATCTCATTTTCATTAAGGGATTTGATAAATATGGAGTCATTAGCTATGTTGTCTCCTTTAGTCATATTATACATGAGTCATGACCGAAGTTACTGCCTCCATTGCTTTAGTGGACAATATTCTCGTATAGACCAACCCTTTCTGAAAAGCAGACATTTATTGTCAAAAGGGCAGAGTAAAATGACAGTGAATTTTTCTTGACTTGAAATCAGCAGTGATAAAAAGTTATATAGTACATGCGTCCAATTGAGCTTTGGTTCCCTCTTCCTGAAGGTCCCCGTGCTCTTTTTGCTTGTTGGCCTCCTCCAACTCATCCTCCTCCAACTCATCACCCTCGGTCGGACGGAAGACTTTCAGTTTGGCGTACCTCATGCCAAAACGCATTTTGCAGGTAGCTGCTTCCAAGGCACCAACGGTCTCCTCGTTGATTGATAGAAGAAGGGACATGCTTGTTTTCTGGGCACCTTCGTTCTTGATGATGGCCCAGTCATGCATTGGTATACCAGGGTTTTGACGTTGTAGTAGCTGGAGCATTTGCTCGTCCTCAAGCTTTAAGATGGGTAGCCAGATGCGACCTCTCGGCCGTCTTCGAATGTCCCCGGCCGGTATCAGTTTAAGCCTTAAGCCTTCCCAAGCCTTGCTAATCTTAGCGATGCACTTGCCAAGAAGATCCTTCGACTTCCGATCATCGCACAACCCCCTACAAACACCCTACATCGTAGCACCTGGGAGGAGTCGAAGCCGGGGGAAGCATCCACATCGAAGAGGAAGTCTTCCATCACCATCTCAGTCAATTTGGATTCAATCTCCCCCCAATTCTCCAGAACTTTCTTCCCCCCTTCGATATATCATCGATAAGCGCCACATGTGGCTCATATTTAACCACTTCGCTATTTTATTAGTTTTAATAGTGCACTTGCTAAATTATTTGGATGATATTTCAACTTCATTGCACATTTTTCGCTAGATATTTCTTCTACTATTGTGGGCATCCCCAAGTCTTTGTAGATATTCAAATTTTTGACAAACCAAGGAGCCGCTGTAATTGTTCTTAATATTGTAGAGTGCACCCTTTGAAGCTTATCTATATTAGAGGGTGATGCAGTGCCCTAAAGTTAAATGCTATACGCCCAGATAGGTTTAAAAACTGCTTTGTATATTAAGACTTTATCGCCCAGAGTTACACTTGAACATCTGCTTAGAATCCAATGCAGTTTTGCTGCTTTTAGCTTGACCTGAGTTATCTTTGCCTCAATGTATTTCCTTCCATGTCAAACTTCTATCAAGATCAACACTAAGATAGTTAAAATTTTCTTTTTGTGAAATGGTGTGGTCGTTGAGAGTTATAGAGGGGCAAGTGTCTCTTCTTATAGTAAATGTGGTTTGGGTACTTTTATTTTCATTAACCTTGATCCTCCATCTTGCTAGTTATTCCTCCACTAATTTTCTGCAAACGTTGATATTGATGTGTAACCGAGCATACGTTGGCGAGTCCGAGATGTAAATCAAGTAGAGAATTGTGCCGAGAATGCTTGCCTGTGGTACACCAGCTCTGATAGGGTATTCTGAAAGCTTTTGTGTTTCACAGTGAACTTTCTTTTATTAAAATAGTTTTTAAACAGTTCAAGAATATTTGTGGGTAAAATGTCTTAGATTTTGTGCAAGAGGGCATCATGCCACACCTTCTCAGATGCTTGGGCAACATATAGAAAAATTGCTGAATCCAATTTTTTATTTTCAAATGGATCCGGATTTCTGTAACAATTCTGTACACTTGTTCGACGGTGCTAGTCTTTTCTCTAAATCTAAATTGATGAGTGGATATTACACTTTTCTTGTTCAGAATAGTTGCTCAAGAGTATCTCAAACAATTTGGAGAGTAGAGTCAGCAGACTTATGGGTCTGTGAGAGCTCACAGCTGATGGATATTTCCCGGACTTAGGAACCATTATTATTTGCGATAATTTCCAATCACCTGGAAAGTAGCTAGTGCACAGGATACAAATCATAATGTGCAGAAGATGTTTAACTGCAATTTGTGGCAACTCTTTTATCATTTTTTCCATTTATTTGGTCAATGCCTGGTGCTTTCTTTATGTTGATATTTTTTGTCGCTTCATTTACATCTTTCAATTTTAGTTTAATTTGCTGGCTTCTTTCACTGATATCAGTTGGCTCTAATCGGATGAATTTAGTTTCTGTGTTGGGTGTGAATGCATTGCCTTTCTCTGTGTAACTTCTAGCCAAACTACCATTAGATAATCTAATGTGCGCATCCAGAGGGATCGGATTTTTTAGTTTTTGTGCCCTTGTATTACTGAGACTCATAAGGTTGAAGTTCATCCTTAGCGTGATTTTAAAGTGTCTTGTTTAGCCTTCGAGTACAGTCTGTCAATAGTTGTTTAAGTTTTGGAAATTGATGGGTTCACTCCGAATCCTATTGTTCCGCCTGTTACCTGGAGTGCCATGTTGTCGGCCTATCTCTGCGCTCCATCGTTCGGTACGGTGCGAAAGCACTTGATCTGCGGTGGAGAGTGGGTGCATACCGTATTAGTGCGGAACCCATCTTTATGTGGTGATCGATTTTGCCGCGAGGTATCAGGAAGACAGCTTTCCGCTAAGAAGCAGCGGCACCTGCTTTCTTTGCGCCGTATTAGATGCTAGTCTGTTCTGGTGACGGTCTCAAATTTTGATTCATATCTTCAAATCAGAGTCAAAACGATAAGCAACGAACTCATTCACAAACTACAATAAAATACGAAAAAGTATTATTTTATTTAAATATACAAATCCTCGAACATGTAAATACATATAAGTTTTAATAAAAAGAAAATATTTGCGCTACGACTTGTTCCGAGTCCAACATTTGGTCCTTCGAGCCGGATTCGGATTCGGATCCGGTTTTGGTAAGTTTCGATTGTATTAATTCAATTAAATACCCATAATAAATAATAATTAAAATTTTATATAAAAATTGATTCTCTTTTGTATGTCTGTTGGCTTTACCGTGCGTTCGGGTGTTTGTGCTCTATCGGCGCTGCCGACTATTAACACATTTCGCTGCTGATTGTCTCTGGTGCATTATCGCCGTTTTTAAGAACTGGTGGCAAATGCAAAAATCACAATAAGAAAAGTAGGTCAGCGGCTCGTGTGATCAGCTGCAGTTCATATTTATTTTGTGAAATAGGCCCGGTTGCGGGTAGCAATTGATTTCCTAAGCATTGTGGAGCCTTCTGTCGTAGTGCATTTAAACGATAAGTGCTAAGTGTTGTTGCGGTTGCGTTCAGAGGCTTCCGCCCGGGTTCTTCGATTACATGCTTCTAAGTATAAGTCGTTTCAGGTGCGGGTAAGCCAATATTGAGCTGTGTTCACAAACGTATAAGATCGCCAACATGGTGGATTCGTATATTTCGGCGGCAGATGAACTTCTAATGTTTATAGGTCGTTTCACCAGATACTCACCCCATTATATCTCTTCAACTTGATGAAGCAGAATTGGATGCTCGGTGGGCTTCGCTTAAAACGGCAAAAATTACTGCCATGTCCGAAGCGTGGGCCATGAAACACGGTGAAGCAATATTAGAGTCAATCGGACAACGGTTCGAGGCAAGCTTTGAGACCTTAAGCGGGGTCGTATTTTGATCGTGGAAGTGAGTCAACGTTTAGAGCAGGCAACTCCCGTTCCTACTAGAGGGGACCCATTTTTATCACTGGGGCACAACATCCACGTACCCCCCTGTGACACCCAGCCTTTTGATGGGAGTTGTGCTGCATGGCCAACGTTTCGTGATATGTTTACGGCGTTGTTCATCAACAATACGCGGCTCTCCAATGCGGAGAAATTTTATCATTTGTCCCTAAAAACGTGGAGGGAACAACCTGAAATTGTGTCCAAAATTCCAATAACAGAGGCTGGTTTCACGCAAGTGTGGGGAAACTTACTGGGGCTCTAAGACAACAAGCGCATTCAGATCAACAATCAATTGAAGTCACTGTTGGGACAGGACCCTGTTAAAAGAGAAGACGGGGGGATAATTAAACGCCTATAACATGATATCGGTAATTGTATCGCTGCACTGATATCTTACGGTATAGTTGACGCTAGTTGGGATGCCATTTTAGTGTACCTGTGCTCCCTGCAGCTGCCTGAGCTCACATTGTGTTTGTGGGAACAAACTATGGGGGGGGGGGGGGGGTCGAGCAGATATTCCAGAATGGAAGGAGATTGATGACTTCCTGTCATTGAGGTCGAGGTGATTTCGGATCACCGGTCGCAAGGCCCAAGTTTATCACAAATAAGGGTTCAGTCGAATCAACCGCAAACTGCACGGGCGCAAACCATTCTAGTAAGTGTTACCCCGCAAGGGTGCAAAGTGTGCAGGCGGTCTGCACACTCCGTGCGAAATTGTCCTAGATTCCAGGCCGCCACCGTATCAGCTCGGTGGGGTTTAGTGCTCAAACACGGGTTGTGTGTGAATTGTTTGTCGGCTTCGCATAGAGTGGCAAATTGCCCCAGCTCCTTTTCGTGCTCCACCTGTCGGGAGCGGCACCACACTCTGCTGCATACGGACTCGCCACGGGGTTGTCCAACTGCTGCGACGCCAAACCCGCCATCCACTTTGGGGGGGGATGCTCCAAATCAAATGGACGCGCCTCCCTGGTCCCTCCAACCGTAACCAAGTCTTCTTACCACACTGCGCAGGTATCGCGTCCGGGAGATAGGGCGGGGCCGAGTCTAAGTCATCCAAGTGGTGGCTTCTCTAATCGTGTTCTCTTGGGTACGGCCTTAGTCACTATGAAACATCAGGGAGTCTGGTACACAGTCCAGGCTCGGATAGACTCTGGTTCTGAGGGGACCTTTGTTCCGGGCCATATCCTAAAGCGCCGTAAGCTGCCGGCGCACTCAGTACATGCCCAGGTGTCGGGGGTTACCAATACCCTTGCTGGCACCGTTAACAAAGCATATCGACGGCAAGTGTCGACTTTGATGCTGCTTACCCTGACAGGTGAACTGCCACCACTCCTATTGAGTAAAGGAGAGCAACACAAACTGAGACATTTCAGGTTAGCCGATTCAAGCACTTCGCACTCCATCCAAGTTGATTTGTGAATCGGAGGGGATCTTTACCCCCAGATCATGCTTGATGGGTTGCGGTACAACCTGGTGGGGTCACTAATTTCCCAAGGAACGGTCTTCGACTTGATCTTTACAGGGCCTCTGCCGGATGACCGGATATCCACTTTCACAACTCGTATGCAAGTGTCTGAAACTGCTTCGCTCAACCACCTTCTGTCTCCGCAAGATCGGAAGCTCTCCCAGACTGATCAAGAGTGCCTTAATCTGTACTCCCAGACTACTCGTCGGGAAGCAGCGGGGCGATACATAGTCTCTCTCCCGTTCAAACAAGGGTTTGTTCCGGAGAAGTCTCCAGGAGCGTCGTGCTATAGTGCTCTTCGGTAATTTGAGCGCAATGAATACCGGCTGGTAATGAGCCTGGCCGAGAAGCAACAATACGACGTGGTGGTACTCGAATTCGAGACGTTAAATCACATATACAACGTTCCACCGCTCTCAGTATTTCCTGTGTCTCATTATTAATTGCCCCATCATGCAGTAATTAGGCCAGAGACAATTACCAAACTTCGTGAGTTGTTCAATGCCTCACAGGCGAACACGGTCAGCTTGAATGACGTGTACACACTGGGCCAGTATTACAAGCCGATTTGACCCAGCTAATAATCCAGTGGCGTATGTTTCGCTATGTTCTGAACGGGGACATATAAGCCAGACATCATATCAGAGAATTGTGTTTAGAGAATCTCCCGATAGCGAGATCTCTGATTATGAATTGAAAACGGTCACTTTGGGGTTGAATTGTGCTCCTTATCTTGCAATAAGTACACTTTTGCAATTGGCAGACGACGTGGAGAGCAGTTTCCCGTTGGCACTCAGGTGTTGCGTGGCTCGGTGTACGCGGATGAGGCTCTGGTGGGTACACATGATGTGGCTACTGCCATCCGCACTAGGGATGAGCTGATTGAGAGCTTGAATTAAGCCGGGTTCTCAATGCGAAAATGGGCTGCAAATTGCACAGAAATTTTATCTGGTTTACTCCAGGGCATCTGCTTAGGGAAGATTGTCTTCAATTCGAGGAGACCACCACCACTCGTACTTTGGGGATTCGATGGAATGCGCGAGATGGTTGGCTCCTATTGGCATCTCCGCTAAGATCTTGATGCAACAGATATGGTTGGATCAAATAGGTTGGGATGAGAAATTTACTCCTACCACTTTAATAAGGTGGAAACACTTTTTATTACAGTATCAGGCATTGTCCCAAACACGCGTGCCTCGCTGAGTACGATCTGCACCTGATCGCGATATTAAGTTCCACCCCTTCTGTGACGCTTCACACTTGGCATATGGTGCAGCCCTTTACGTTCTGTGTAAAAGTGAAAATTCCATCTCTACCCAATTGCTAGTGGCAAAATCGCAGGTGGGCTCCATTGGGAACTATCTCTCTTCCACGGTTAGAACTATGTGGGGCGATACTTTTAGCAGAATTGATTTTCCCTCTTAAGTCTTATTGAATATTTCAGATGGCCCGACCTGACTGCACAGCAGCGGAAACGGGGGCCTCCACCGTTGGAAGAAAACTTTTTAGCAACTGATGAAGACCAACGACCTGCAAAGTGCCACGTAGTGTATGTGTCCTCTGCGGACGACCCAATGTTGCGCTTCTCAAACATCGGGATGCGACTCATGGCAAGGAGGCCCCCGATTACTCGGGCAGAAGCCACTGAAACGACCACTTGCCTTATTGTGCTAGCGCAGCAAATGTATTTCCCAAAGGAATATCGCGCACTTGCGGCACGGGAGCCGATATCCAGCTCCAGCTCGCTTTTGGCTCTGAATTCCTCTGCGCGTAAATGGTCGGTTGGCCCTCACTACGCATTTACAATTTTCAGAGAACCATTCTACCCTACTTCGGTCATTTTACTCATCTAATGGTTAAATTCATCCAGCATGTGTCCCTACACGGGGGAATCAAGTAATGCTGTGGCTAATCCGGACCCAATATTGGATTGCGAAAGCGAAAACGCTGATTAAAAGCACAATTCTCTAGTGTAATATATGTATTCTGTGGCAGAAGCGTTGGCAACAGCACCTCATGGCAGCTTTTCCGACGTGTTCACGTCCTTTTGCCCGTACTGGAGTTGAATTCGCGGGGCCGTTCGACATCAAGCACTATAAGCGGCGGGCATGCCACGTGACGAAAGTGTACGTCTGCATCTTTGTCTGCTTCACCATGAGAGCAGATCACCTTAAGACGACTACCGATCTGAGTACTCCTGCCTTCCTTGCGGCATTTTCTCGGTCCATCGCCCGGTGGGGATATCCTTTAAAAATGCACTCGTATAATGGCCGGAGCTTAATGGGCGCGGAAAAGGCGTTGAAGCTTGATTTCCAGCGGGTGCTCCGCGAAATCCGTGACGGAACCTTGGTGGGTCACTTCGCTCCAAATATGGGGGGTCTTTGGAAAGCAGCGGTCAAGTGTTTCAAACGCCATTTCAAACGCATTTGTGACTCTCTTAGCGCGCATCGAGGCGTGTCTTAATTCCAGGCCTATCAGCGCTCTGTCTGAGGACCCCACGGATATCCAAGCGCTGACGTCTGGTAATTTCTTGGTGGGTGGACCACCTGAAGGCGCTGGCCCATCAATTCAGCGTCAGGTGGGAAAAACGAATATCTTCTCGAGTGGCAACGGCGGAGTAAATGACGGATGACTGAAGTGAATGTCAAAGTGGGTGAGTTAGTGGTTGTGCGGGAGGACAACCTAGCGCCTCCAGAATGGCGGCTGGGCAGGGTCACCGATACGCACCCTGGTCCTGACGGAAAAGTGCATGCTGTGTATGTGCGGACCGCAAGTGGAATGCTAGCCCGATTTATCAGGAAGGTGGTGCTCCTACCGGCAGAACGTACCTTATACTTTTTAAAAAATTTTATGTTTTGTATGTTTTCTTTTCCCTTCCTTTACTATTATGTACTCATTCATTTGAGATTTTTTTCTCAGATCTCGGCCCACTCGGTGCACAATGGCCGCTATTCGCTGTATGACATGTGCAGCTTTCAGTTTGCCAGTCTTTCGAGTGTGGCCGTGTCGCCGCGTCCAGTCCACACGGCGGTCCCACTGGACCCAACAGCGCCTCGTCGGGCCAGGTCAACTACACTCGACCTCACACCGAGCTTCAACCCTCTGTCGCCACCGCCACCTGGTTGCGTGTTCCGGAAGCGCCAAACCTGTGTCAGTAGGATACCAGGAGGGGGCCATCCCGCTCTGTTTCAACCTTTTGGGGTGTTACGAGGAGACCGGTGCAGCTACGCCCTACTCCGAGGGTCATCTGCACTATGTGTCGACAGGTGGGCCACCGAATCGGGGGTGCGCCAGCTTCCTGCAGCGGCGCCCTCGGGATCGTCGTAATCATGTGATCGCCCGTCGATTGTGCCTCGACTGTTTAGGAGTGAAGCACTTCGCCTACTCATGCCAGCAACCCTCTTTCGCTGTCTGTGGTGCTAGCCATCACACCATCCTCCATTGATGAGGGGATGGGATACGGCGTGGATATGTTCTTCTCTTGCAATAATGCAAGGGGCGGCATGTTCACTCCGAATCCTAATGTTCAGATGACTTCCGCCTGGTACCTGGAGTGCCATATTGTCGGCCTATCCCTGAGTTCCATCATTCGGTACGGTGCGAGAGCCCATGATGTGCGGTCGGCGAACAGTCGAGGCAGGTGCATACCGTCTTAGTGCGGAAGCCATCTTTATGCGGTGATCGATTTTGGAGCGGTGTAACGGCACAAGACAGCTTGCCGCTACGAAGCAGCGACCTTTAACTATTTTGTCGTAATATTTATTTTTAGAATTTCTGTGGAAAACGAACTTGAAAATTCTTAAAAATATAAAACAAAAAGTAAATAAACACGAGGATGTATTAATTTAGCGGAGCAGAGGCACCATGAAATTTATAATTGAACTGGTACCGTGGCACGTTTAATTTTTATAATAATAGGAAATTAAGCTCAATAACTAATAATGAAAACAATATTTAATTGACCGAATTAAAGCAATTAAAAATTGTGTAAATCGATACCTTACGTGGAACGCGAGTCGTGTAGCCTGCAATTCAATCAAAAAATATTCGTTTCTTTACAACAACAACAATTTAAACATAAATTTGTATAGCTTATAGACAATGTATTTGTGCAATGTATTTTGGTTGGTTCCATTTTTGATTGGATACAGGGGCCCACAGTAATTGGAGGCCTAGCTGCACCAGACGACTACCTTAAAAGCTCTTTATTTTTTGTTAACTATTTTTTAAATAATAAAATTATTTGAGAAACCTTTTTTCAATTCTGATTTATTTTTAAAATTGCACTATATTTTAAAAAAAAATTCCTAAAGTTGTTTTTAACTAAAATTTTGACTATCTTAAGACTTATATCAGTACAAAAAATAAAAAAAGGGAACATAACAACACGGATACTATCGGAACATTTGCGTATTTTATGCTTACCGACTGGTTTTTATATTACACCGTTGGTGCTGCATTAAAGTGCTTACAACATGTGCATATGCAGCCATGCTAACTATCACAGCGAGTGTTGAACTTTATCAGCTACGGCCTGCTGCTTTGGTCACATATTATGATAATCATGTTCAGTTTTAACATTTTGCCGGGATACAGAAAACACGATGGATGCTATCTCTCGCTTTAATAAGTCGATTAATTTTATAACTAATATAATAAAAATTAAAGCTGTCCGCTAATGTGGTGAACTTTCAGATTTGGAAGACTTCAGTTCATTAATGTGCTCTTAAGGTAGTCGATCTCATTGGTATTTATTACTGAGTCCTTTTTCCTATTTCCTTCGATATGGAAGTGGTGAAATTCTGATTAACTTCGAAATATGTTTTGTAATGTAATGTAATGTTTTGTGGTGTAATTACATTGTATCTGACTTCAGTTCGGTTGGAAATAGTAAAAAGCCATGAATTTTCAGTTTCTATTTTTTCCAAGAAATGGCATCATTCAGTAGTTTAAGCGGTGAGAGTTCGCAGGAACCGTCCTTCACCAGTTGAGGGTACCCAAGTGGGGCCAACTAATAAATTGAAATTTCAGTTGTTTTTTTAAATATATTTTTTGTTCAGTAGTCTTCAGAAAGGCGAAATTGAACAATGTTCAATAGTTAAAAGTGCTTACGGTACTGAACCACACTTGTATTGTGGGGTCAAACTTGTTATATAGTAGTTTCGAATTCCGTTGATTAGACACTATATCTTCCATTTTGCTACTAATAGACCAGGGAGACTAATAAACATACGAAAGTGCCCAAAGTTTCAAGCTGCATTAGTCGCAGCACGGTGGGGCTTAGCGAATAGATACAGCCTGTGAATGAACTGCTTCATATCCTCACTTTGAACGATGAACGGCTTTTCCGCCCCCAAAATTCCTCAAATTTTGAATGTACGACTCCGTATGTCAGCACTGGTACTCACATACATTCATATTAATGGAGTGCAAAAAGACCCTCTGCTTCATAGACTTCACTCCTAACGAACCGATCTGCATTTCTGAACACATAGCGCGGTGGACCATGATCACGTCTCCTATCCGTAGACCAGGTACGAGTTGCCGATCGTACATAATTCTAATTCCCAGTATCCCAGGCTTGGGGGAATTGTGCTCTTAATACAGGCTTAGCACACTGTTACCTTGGCAAATGACATGGAACAAATATTCTTTTCAACTTTGCATGCGCTGTACAAATCAATGTCTGTCGACGATGCATTGATTGGCTTGCACGTCTTCCCCACGGAATCTGCATCCATAAACTGACTGCCAACTGACTGCAGAAGGTCTTTTTGTTGGACCCTTGCATCGGGAAGATCTGCGGCATGTAATCCGCAATCATTCTCGTGACAACCTCAACATGGATTTAATCTTGCAGCGAAGACCACCAGAAAACTAGCGAACCGATACTCGAGCCCTACAAGCATTCCAAATTGGAATTATGTTTTATTCTCTCGAAAGCTCCACTCATGTGAGACTAAATGAATTAGCCTGAGCCGAGCATAGATACCACTCGTATCTCAAGGTAGAATATTAATCTCATCAGATTTCTTAGTTCTTACAGTGCTCATTGGAGTACTCTGCAACTGATACAGAGGAATTAGAGATGAAACGGCCTGTGACTGTTGCAAGACGACACTCTCCCCTCATGAGTGGTCGGTTATGTTCCCTTTGATGTCAAAAGCTCATAAATTGCTTGGAGATTATTTGCCCCAGTTTCCGGCGTTTGCGAGGCTGGTCTCTAATATTTACGGTTTATCCGGTTTTATTACTGATCAGTCAAGAGTATGGTACTCTTGTGGACCTACTGATAATATATTCTATTCTAATTCTATAATTCTCACTGATCCTACTGAAGATATCTAGGGATCTTTGGTACTGTTTTTATCTTGACCTTTTTTCCACTGTCGGAACAATTTGTTATATATATATAATTCATACCAAAACATATCCATTGTACTATATTTGACGTTTCATTTATATTTTTCTTTCAATATACCTGATTTGTGAACAAACTTCAGTCGATCCGGTGTCCCTAAGTAGTCAAAGTTTGCGATACTTAGAATGTCAGTGCCAAATACCTCGAACTTAGGAAAAGCGGGGTATAAGCACAAAAACTGGCCCACCATCTTAACATCCTCTCCACAAGTCTAGCAAAGTACACTGTCTACAATGCCTAGTATTTGCATTAGTTTACTACACGCAAACTGACCCTTCTTTACACCCGACGATACCCACAGCTGTAGCCCCCTCGCAACACAATAAACCTATTTGCCAGCATTGCACAAATTCAAATAACCAGCACAGACCTTAGTTTTCTTTCACCAGCTACTATCTCATATCTTCGTCGAAATTTTTGGGTTTGACAGCGTTCACCGGTGTAATGTGTCTCAAAGCCACAGCGGTTCCCCTTGTTCCCGTCTACTGTCCAGATCCCATTAATTCGTCTTCGGAAAGGATACCCGTTCTATCCTGCCTTTGTCTATTTTTGATTATTAAATTTTTTATTGTTATTAATTGTGTTCATTTACTGTTTCGTATGGTCACCAACTCCACAGGTCCTAGACCAGGGAGAGATGGTCACCCTTACAAGTCAATGTGCCCAGCAACTAATAAAGAGATTGGATATTATAATTTTTTTATTTATGCTAAAGGAAACAAAATGAATTGAGTTCTTTTTAATAAATTCATTTGATTTTTACATTCTTAATACATCAAATATTAAAAAAATACATTTACTTTCTTTAAGCTGTTGTTTTGAAATAGGAATATAAATTTTGATCAATAATGAAATGATTGTTTTCCCTTTTTTATTCTAATGGAGCTCTGACATAAACAGCAGGAATTATATGTTCAAATAGGTGCGGTATTTAACGAATAAACAATCAAATATTAATTTAACACAGTTTGACAAAATAGAAACTATTTGTACAAAATCGTAAGCAAAGCTGATTCATTTCGTAAAGGTTTTCCCTCCACAAATTTCTATCCTTCACTATTGCCGTTCCCATTTAGTTATTTGCGGTCCCGTGAAATATTAACGGCGTTCGTACTTCTGCAACTTTCACATGTGCGTCTTTCTCGGGAAAAACTCAGATTATTCTACACTTTTGCCACTTGGAACGATGGATACTAATGTCGTACACATACTGGTGGATTGATGTGTATGGCAAAAGACATTGCGAAGAGCTCTATCTTCTTCGCTAACGTCAGCAAACCATTTATTGGTACTTTAAATACTTTGAACTTACGTCTCCTCTAGTTACGAAAGGTGGATGAAGAAGTCTTCTCTGGTGGAAGCGCATCTTTGCCAGCTTTGGGTATTTGCATAAATAGCGTTACACACTTTCTTCGTCACCTTTGTTTTCGTAGCCTTTATAAAAGTCATTATGAGGGAGTGCAAATCTGTATGCAATTGTTCCAATAAGGCAGTCCCCAGTTTCAATGCTTACTAATAGTCCGATAAACGATGTGTTTATTTGAATCAGTTTTATGGAACTGCTTGAAGCGATTTAACGGAGCAATTGCATTTACTCTTGGTGCTGCGCATGGTGCCATGGATTCACCGAAAGTGGCTAAGCGGTAGATGTTTAGTATAGTCCCCATGGCCTTAGTTGGTGTTTTTGTGATGGCACCTGATATCATTAGGGCCACCATTCACTGAATTTTTTCCAGTTAATTTACGTATATAAGTTTCCTTAGTCCTAGTCATCAAAATGTAATTCCATACATTAGAATAGGTCTTACCACTTCTGTGTACAACCAGCAGTTTTTGACCCCATTTCTTACTAATGGCTCTTTCTCAGAAGTAAGGAGCAGTAGTGGTTTTCTGGATTTGATTGCTCATATTCTCTTCCCAGCTAAGCATTCGGTCAATTCCTAGCTATTTCATTTTATCCGAGAGTTGCAGAGGGGTGCTTTTAACGTACGCATTCTTTGCAACATTTACTTCTAATCCGCAATCTCTTGTCCACCTCGTTAGAGTATTCAGATATTTTTGTATTAGATCCCTCGGAGTTTTTATGTGTTTTCCTGTAGCTAGTAATGCAATGTCGTTCCCATTTGCTATTACTGGCTGGTAGATTCCAGCTTTAACTGGAGGGGTGTTACATTAGTTTCCTTAATAGCGGCGGTACTCCTCCTTGGGCCGTTCTACTGGTTCACACCAGATAATTTTAGAGTAGCTTAGCTCCGAAAATATTTTTCTTTTTTGTTGTGTATGTTTAGGTCCTCGAGAGCGGCCAGTATGAATTCTGATTTTATGTTGTTGAAGGCTCCCTCAAAGTTAAGGAATACAATCATCATTGAGTGATTTTTCTACCTGTGCCACAGGGGAATATAAGGCTGCCCCCGTGGACTTGCCTCTTATGTAAGCGTATTTGCTTCTGTCAATGGTTCCACAAATATGAACGCCTTTTACTTTCTCTAGAGTCTTCAGTAGAAACGATGTAAGGGTTTTAAGCCTGAAATCGTTTGCCGTTACATGGCTGCTTCTACCTCCTTTGTGTATAAATATGCTTTTACTCAGTTCCAACTTCATTGTACATGAGCTAAGCTGATTTAGACGCTGTCGATTTTAATCAGCCAAGGTATTAATAAAATGTGGCGTCCATTAGCTTCCCTGGGAGGATCCCATCCATTTCGAAATGTCAGGTAAGAAATAATTGATAGTCCATTGGAGTTTATCGTCGTTTCGATGATGTTGCTGATGTTAGAGTCAGTTGATATTGCTGTATCTACAAAAAATTGAGGTGTTATTGTACTGCCTGGAAAGTGCATATTGGTCAGAAGCTGAAGCATTTCTTAACTTGATGAATTTCTTAACTTGTATGAATCCTGTCCATGTTGCTCATTTTTATTAATGCTTAGCGATTCCTATTTTGTCAATAGAAATGCCTTAGCTATCACAAAGGTTTCCTTAAATGATCTTCTTGTTCAAATAGAGCCTCTTACAGTGCTTCGAGATTCGTTTATATTTTTATCAAATGTATCTTATTGACGATCGATGGGCGATCGCTAATGCACTTGTCAACGTAGCTGTCTTTTGATCACTAATATTGTCCAAATGCTTATTCTCCATTGAAATTCTGGAAAAAAAATCTAGCTCGAAGGACTTTTGATAGTATATTCCTGCTATTTGGCTACTCTATTCTGTTTCGATTATATGGCAACACTGTAATAATTACTCTGTTTTTGATTAGAATAGAAGTAACTAGATACATTCTTTCCAAAACTCAACAAATAGAAATTTAATGCAACATTTTTGGTTAAACCGCAAACAAATTAGTATATAAAAACCTCGCATTTCGTTCGTCGTATTTTCCTTGTGGATAAGTGTGCATTCATTATCAATTGATCGGTATTGTTGGTTGAGGGTATCCAAGGCAAATCGGCCTCCGTAGCTTTCTGCTAGTTAAATGTGGTAGAGTGAAAATGTGTGTGATCATGTACTGAGCCGCTTACATGCTAAATCTACCTCAATTAAATTCAGTAGTGAGCTAAATTGCAAGAGGGTTCGAACAATAGTTACTGCAAATAAAGTTTCTTAACGAGCAATGGGAGTGATTCAAAGCAGGCCAAAAGGCGGTAGAACTATCATGCGGCCCTGAAACCATCTATGTCCAGGTAGAAGCGCGAGAACAGGTCGAGGCATGCTTGCAAATGCGTTTTGCTTGCATTTTGCATTTTGAATCAAGAAAAAATGAACAAAGTAGAACAAATCACTTCACCAATCTGTGTCCTAAAATAGATCTGCCGATTTCTGGGGACTCTACGGAATGAAATACCACGTTGTCAAAATTGCAAAAACTCGCATTATTTGCGAAGTTTCTTGAAATATGAGGTTTTGCATGTAATTAGTGCTAAGATCTGTGACGAAAATTATCATTATACTTTGAGGTTACTGAAGTCTCATTATAACGTACTGCAAGCCATTGCGGAGCCACATCTCCGCGCAATATGCGCAATAGAGAGATATATAACGATTTTTCAAGCGCTGTATAGATAGTGGTCGACACAACCTTAGAATCTACAAGAGCGTTGGCTGCTTCGTTGGGCTGTTCAGTAGAATGTTGGGACGATTGTTTGGTGTATGTGGTGGTGTCAAAATTGGCGGTCCAAATTCGTAAATAAAGGGAGCTGTCACTAAAACACGCTACTTTTTTAACGTTAGAGCAAGCTCAAATCTTTTTGGAGTATCGAATATGTTCGTTAGATAGGCTGTGTTAGATTTTAGTATTTCAACTGTTGATGTGAGTTCTAAAAGAAGAATCGACAATCAACCAGTGTACATATTACATACAATTGATACTGAAGAGCTCTTAACGAATACACTATTTGCAAATACCAACACCAACATATGTGTGTATTGCACTCACAAAATATTCTATTGTCCTAACTTGATGTGGTTGGACGCTACAGCCAGGACAAATGTCATTAGAGCATTTGATAACGGCCCCCATTTTTTTTCTTTGAAGCATGCTTTGAACGCATCCGCTTACCTAGAAAATCATGTTTTTTTGCCGTAATTGGAATTGAATCTTCGCAAGAAGGCAATTCGAGGGAAGTGGTAACTCTTATGTTGTCCTCTCATGCTACCCATCAGCTATTTAAAATTGATTTACTTATCTTGTCTAAAATCAATAATGTTTTACTAATTTGTCCCTAACATTTTACAAAATGGCGTCACATGCAGAATCTACCACGTGCGAATCTGCACTTTGCGAACCCTGGGCGTATCGATATTTTCATTGGAATGGATGAGATGGATGAATTTGTAGCCACGGAAATTCGTAAAGGGTCACGAGAGGCTTAGCAGAAGCAATCATTTTGGGTTGGTACTGTTTGGCCCTACTGGGTTCATGTAATGCTCAACAGGTAGAGTTTAAAACCTGCATTGTGATATTCAATTAGTGTGAACCGTTAGCAGATTTTGGGACTTAAATGAATGACCACGTAGTAAACACCTAACCGGCGAAGAGCACTTTGACAAGATACATCGACATTTACCAGATGGGGGGTTAAGGGGGTAGTCCTCAGAGTAGTGATATGCGTTATATAGTCCTATATTGGAACCTTAGCCTATACTCTACCAAGACCGTTAGTGCGTCACGATGAGTCACATCCTGTTCGAGGTGACCACTTACTGAACACAACGTATCTAGACTGGAGAGTCAATAAACACTTCCCCCCTAATCCAGGGTGTTATGCGTGTCCGTGTCTATTGGATGGGTTTTGCATACAGGGGGATATCCGCATAGACTGTGTTCAAACGGCGCCTCTCCGAAACCAGGCCGCGTCGAAGATTAACGGTGGCCTTACCATGTCATAGGGCTCTGGCACGGTGGACCGCCATTTCCCTCATAAAAGCCTTGACTGCCCAAGCCTTCGGGGGAGGGCACTCGTACGAAAAAGATTGACACAAAAACCAAAAACAAAAAACACAAAAACCACCCCGGTGCTTTCCACCACACACTCAGAGGATGAGTTGCTGCCCTTCAGTCAGGAGACCATAGAAGCCGACGATGGCAAGAGCACGTCGGCAAACAGTGAACCCAGTGCTAATACAAGCAGTGCAACAACAGCAACACCTACAAAATCAAACATGTCGGTAGCGGCGAAGAAGGAATCTAAGCCAAAACCGAAAAAATCCAAGTCTGACGCAGCGGCCTGGAAAATCCGGTACCAGAAAGCCCTCTTCATCCTAAGCAAAATTGCTAAGAATGAGGCGGAAGGGTCGGTACATGAGTTTGATCAGGCGGACAAGGCCAAATACCAAAATGTTTTCGACGAGTACGAGCAGTACAAAATCTCCCTCCCTGAAAAGGCGTCGAAGCGAAACAGGTCACAGGATGTGACGTTTTCGGCTTCAAGGAGGTATAAGATCGCCAAAACATCCACACCAACAGATGGTCCATCGAAGAGCAGAAGGCGACCATATATCGAATTGGCTATGGACGAGCTACATGTGGCGCTCAGCGATGATATAACTAAGGTGGAAGAAAGTCCTGGAGAAATGGGGGGAGATTAAATCCAAATTGGCAGCGATGGTGTTGGAACACCTCTTGTGCAATGCGGATGCTTCTCCCTCTGGCTTAGACTCCTCCAATGTTGTACGGGGATGCAGGGTGTTCAGGTGCGACGATCGGCCGTCGAAGGAACTCCTCGGCAAGTGCATAGCTAAAATAAGCGAAGCATAGGAAGGCTTAAGGCTTAAGCTGGTACCGGCAGGGGATATACCAAGACGACCGAGAGCACATATTTGGCCACCCATACTAAAGCTCGAGGACGGAAAAGTGCTCCAGCTATTACAGCGCAAACCCCAATATGCCAATGCACGACGGCGATCATTAAGGACGAAGGTGCCCAGAAAACAAGCATGTCCCTGCTTCTGGCAATCAACGGGGAGTCCGTTGGTGCCGGGGAAGCAGCCGACTGCAAAATGCGTTTTGGCGTTAGGTACGCCAAATTAAAAATCTTCCGCCCGACTGAGAGCGACGCGGATGAGTTGGAGGAGGCCAACAAGATTCCAGAGGACACGGACCTTTTGGAAGAAGTCTCCAAAGTGCCTGCACAACAGGGTACCGATGCTGAAGGAGGTGCAGATTTATCTGCAGCATTCTAAGAATGCATCAGATAACTTTGCCGTTTTTCTGGGTGAAGAAGACGCGTACATCGACATTGTGCAGGAGCCATGGGTCAGAGGAAATAATGTTATGGGGCTCAAGCTGACTAAATACAATATGCACTATATCAGGAACGGTGATCAAATGTCATGGAATTAATATAGGAACGGTGATAAGATTCGATCATGTATCCTAGTTAAGAAAACAATTAATGCTTTTATCGGCCCACAGTACAGCACAGGCGATTTAACAGTCGTAAAAATCGAGGTGCCAAGCGGACCAGACCTACTGGCGGCATCAGCTTATATGGCGCACAACAGTGACGTACCACCGGAAGAGGTAGCGACCCTGGTCGCCAATGCTGCTGCCAAAAATGTCCCACTCCTTCTTGGATGCGACGCCAACGCGAAGCACACGCTATGGTGTAACACCGCGGATAACGAAAGGGATGAGTCACTTTTTAACTTTATAAATAACTCCAACCTTACAGTAAGTAACAGAGGGAATACTCCCACTTTTACTTTCCCCAGCTCTAATAAATGTGCTGGGTGGGAAGAGGTCCTAGATTTAACTCTAATTTCAGAAGACGCATCAGTCCAGGTAGGAGAATGGAGGGTATCCAGCAAGAAGTCCTTCTCGGCCCATAGTTGAATAGTTTTCAGGGTAAATCCGTAAATGCTATTTCTTACAGAAACCCCAGGAGAATAATGTGGGGTACTTTTACGAGGGTAGCTAGCTTAAAACTTAAAATTTCTGAGACAATGAAACTCGAGTCTACTGAGGCGATAGACAAAAAAGTGGGGAATCTTGAGGAAGCCCTTAATATGGCTTACAAGTGCGCTTGTCCCGTCACACACTTCCCAGACTGTAAAGAAACCGCGCATGTATCTCAATTATCCGTTATGGACAATCAGATGCCACCGGTTTGTGACCTGATATTCACGGACGAAAAAATTAAACACTCGATCAATTGTTTCTCGGCTTATAAATCGCCAGGCTTGGATGGAATTTTCCCAATCATGCTGCAAAGGTTACAGGTTGTGGTGATCCCATGGCTTAAAGGGATATATAAGGCATGTATACGCATCAACTACATCCCCCTAAAAGGTAGTTTTCATCCCAAAGGCGAGGGAGACTGGGCATGTGTCGGCAAAAGATTTTAGACCCATTAGTCTTACATCGTTTCTTCTCAAAACAATGGAGAGGGCTCTGGAAATCCACCTTCGGCATACAGTGGATCAGTTCCCCCTCTCGAAGTCCCAATTCGCATATTTCAGGGGTAAATCTACGGAAACAGCTTTACATGAGGAAATTCGATCAGTAGAAAAAACAATCCACCATAAACAGTACACGTTGGCAGCCTTTCTGGACATAGAAGGGACTTTTAACAATGTTAGTAACAAAGCGCTTCTGGACTCTATCACCAGGGTAAGGGTTGAGGAAGTTCTTAGGGAGTGAATAGTTACAATGCTTAGGACTAGGGTCATTCAGTCTGAGCTGGGTAACACGGTTCTCATCAGACACGTCAGTAGAGGAACACCACAGGGTGGGGTGATTTCACCCCTATTGTGGCTACTGGTAATTGACAATATCCTCGGAATACTAGATTCAATGGGGGTTAAGACGGTAGCATACGCAGACGATGTAGTGATAGCTATATCAGGTATGTTCCCCAGTATAATAAGTGATATTATGCAAAAGGGGCTGGACAAACTGAATTCCTGGGCCACAGGATGTGGACTAGGTGTGAATCCAGAAAAGACAGAACTGATACTTTTCACTAACAAGACCAAGATTCCGATCATTAAACTTCCGACACTTAATTGACAACAGCTAAAGCTAGCGGAGAAAGCGAAATATTTAGGACCTCAAGCTAAATTGGATAGTCAATGTAGAGCTACGGGTCAGCAAAGCCTACGTAGTTTTCTACGCATGCAAGAAAATGCTTGGGAAACCCCATATCACTCACTGAATTTACGAAGCAATCGTGCGTCCAGTACTAAGTTACGGTTCAATAGTCTGGTGGCCAGCTCAAGATAACGGTTATAATGTCAGAGACTAAGTAGAGTTTAAAGAGCAGCTGCTGCTGGAATTGCAGGGAGCCTGAGAACATGTCCAGCGGAGGCACTCAACGGAATGCTACACATCCTCCCTATCGACCTGTACATTAAGAACGTAGCCTGCAACAGTGCGCTAAGGTTAGAAGCGACAAACTGCTGGTCTTGGTACGTTGCGGTCATGGTAAGGTGCTATACACAGTGCCGAGGGAATTAACACAAATGACGACAGATTACATAGTACCACAACTGGACTTCAAAAAGGACTTCAAGGTTAGATTTCCCTCAAGAAAATTGTGGTCGAGAAGGAAACTCCAAATGGAGTACGATATACCCATTTATACGGGTCAAAAATGGACTTGGGCGTGGGGGTGGGGGTCTTTTCCCCGCACGCTAACATCAACTACTTTACACGCCTACCCGATAAAGCTACTGTTTTTCAGGCGGAAGTACTCGCAATCAGAGAGGTATGTCGACAGATCACCCACCACATTAGAGAAGGGCAGAGGAGCACGGTTGCTATTTTTCTTACCTTAGCGGGCAATAGATGGAGGAGGACACTTACAGCATCTAACACATCCCGGGCGAACTGGCCAGTCTTCAACACAGCGAGATCTAGGGATCTTATAAACAGGGACCTTAGGGACACCAGCCGCCTAATGACGGCCTTTACTGGTCACTGGCTCGTGGGTACTCAAGCAGAGAAATTGCAGAGACCGTACAATATCCATTGTAGAAGTTGTGGAAACTCAGAAGAGAAGGAAACCTTAATCCATTTTCTTTGCAAATGCCCAGCTCTAGCGGCCGCAAGAAATAGAACACTAGGAAACTATTTCCTAGCGAGCTTATCCGATCTCTCGGCTGTAAAACCGAAAGATCTTTTTAAATAACTAAACTCCATAAAGTGGATTTAGTGAACAATCCATCGTTTTCTCCGGCGTTAAGAGAGGTTGTGGTATCAAAACGCCGCTAAGGCGATAATTGTGATCCATGTGAGGACTGATTTGAATCAACCACCACAACCAACCAACCAGATGGCAGGTTTCTTATTAAATTTCTTCTTAAAAGTTCATTGCCATTAGAAGAAACGGATGGTAATGCCATCTAGTCAATATAATTGTAATGAGGAAGGACAAATCTTTCTTCATTACGGAAGAGTATGAGAATTTGGCTTGGGACAAAGAAATAGTGGAAAATGGTCTCGCGCATTTTTCAGTAAGGTCGGATTTGAAGTAAATCAGAACAGAAGGCTTCTCCAACGAGAGGCATAATCAAAAGGAGGAGATTGACAAGCGAGCGAAACAGAAACATTAACATAGAACTTGCAGAGCAGTGGCTGCAGACAGTGAAGATGGCAATAGAAATAATATACAGAAGTAATATCCCATATTTTCTCAAAGTACAGGTTTTTATCCCTCGAATGGTAAAGCTATTAAAACTTACTTTTTATAGTGGTAGCAGAGCAAGGTTCAGTAAGCGCCTTGTTGTCCTTGGACCTTAAAAGAATAAAATTACAAAAATAGAACTGTCTCCAATGACATATATTTAGGAACTAAGTTTTAATAATAATTTGTCAAAGTCAAAAGCAAAGAAACGAATAACTGCTTAGAATTAAATTACATGTGCAGTTACGAAATAGTTGCGTTGGAGCTACACATGCCAGACAAACTTCCAACAAACGACAAAATTTGGATGTGCCGACGGATTATTGGTGCCATGATATACTTTACTCACGGTTCGGGAAAATGGCGTAGAATGTAGGTAGTGTGTATCTGCGCCTGCAAAAAAGACATTCGACTGACGAGAACAGTAATAAACTTTCGAAGAAGAGATTCCAGAAGCATCTCGTAAGCCAACCGAAGGAATGGAGATGAGTGATTTTGCGGTTACAGCGAATGCAGAGAAGGAGCAGTAAACGACAGCTGACGGATCTACAGATAAATTTCTGTCACTACTAATTTAGCTTCAACCGATCTCCTCTGCAATCTAGAGGGGGCGGCAGACCAGGAACCATAGATAACATCGAGTAATGTGGTCTCCGGACTGAAGTCGGAGATTTTTCACACAAACATTTGACAAATAAGTTAAAGACGGTTGTAGTGATAATGAAAAATATGCATTCTAATATAATATTTAAACTCAGTACAGGAAATCTTGACTGTCATAACGATCGAGAATGGCAAGGAGGAACCTCCACTTCTTCCGTCCTTTCCGACATCAATAAGCGAGATGAGTTGCGTTTTAACATTATAATTGAAAGTAGTCTAAGCATTGCTAATGTAGGTGAGGAACCAACATTCAGGTTTCAAGGTGGGACAATGAATTATATGAGCAGCATGTGTTTGCAGATGCCTCATTGCATGCTTACTTTTAAGTTTCTCTCGAAGGCACTCACGAAATTAATCCTTCCTAATGTACAGATAGTCTGAATGTACAACTACCCTACCCTGGATTCGATATAATCCGGACGATTGAAGGAGTTCGTTGCTAACTGGGTACTCCAAATAGAAAGTCTGACTCCTGCCGACGAAAGATGTATGTGACTAGTGCAGACAACCAAGCTGATTGAGCGTCCATAGGAATATAAATATAAAACGAGAACATAATCAATTGTGGCTAATAACTTCTTGCATAATGATCAACAAGTCATAGGAACCAACGCAAAATTTGTCAACCCCTTCAACATTTCCCGAATTGAAATCTGTTAAAGTACTGGTGAATTCAAAGTTTGTTTAGTGTGGAAAAGCCACTTTGCTTGGTGGCCTGGTATCGAAGCTTTGTGTGGTGGACCGCATAATACATTTTGCCTGTGGGCGGAACGATTTGCCGCTCTTGTATAAGAGTGTTACAACAGATGGCTTACAAAACCGAAATAACTCTAATTATCCAAAATACTCCAATTAATGAACAAAATTCAGTAGAACCATCTGTGAATATACCCACAGTGCACACAAATAAAAACTACACACCTGGAATGTCATATGCTAAGGTAGCAGGCATAAATACAGCACCAGATTTAACACAAAAATATAGCGCAGCAATAAGCAGTATGATACCAATACAGTACAACGACGATCTATCAGATTTAAAAATAATGATGAAGCAATTAATAACCCAAATGACAAGAACATTGTGACACTGGTTGTATCGAAACTAGATGATTTCCAGACGTAAAATAACTTTTGCTATTTGGAACGTCAGTGGAATATCCCGCCACCTACTAGAACTTAAAAGTGTCATGTGTGACAATTCAATTGACATTATGCTAATATCTAAAACGCATGCTACTGACATAAGCTGTAATAGCATACCAAACTATAACATTTATTAAACAAATTACACTGACAATCGAGCACACGGGGGAACAGCAATTATCACAAAGAAATCCTTTAAATATCTAGAGCTAGAAAGATATAAAACACATAACGTTCAAGCAACCTTTATAGAGAGAAGTGACTTGAGAGGTCCAATTACCATGTCAGCTGTGTACTGTCCATCCAAACATAATAACACAAAGGCTCAATACACAGACTATTTAAAATCATTGGGAAGACATTGCATAGCTGGAGGATACTATATGCAAAAAACTCCACATGGGGCTCTAGACAAACGCGAAAGTCCGCCAACTACTAGACGCCATAAAAGAACATAATAGTCGCTTTGTTAGTACGGGTGAGCCAACTTACTGGCCAGCAGACATCAAAAAATGACCTGACTTAATTGACTTCTGCGTTACAAAAAACATTTTGCACGAACACTTAGAATTAAAAAACATGTTTAGATTTGTCATCAGACCATTCTCCAATCCTATTGACCCTTCAAAGCAAGCCAGAAACAAATATCTGCAGGATTATATAATTACGAAACAGACTGGAACAATTTTCGACAATCGATCGAAAATAACATGACATTGAAACATTTCATTGAAATCAAATAAGGAACTTACGGCAATAGCATACCTAAATGACACAACAAAAAGTTATTCCAAGCCACCAGTTCGGATTTAGAAGGCATCATTCAACCGTGCAACAAGTCCACAAAGTTGTAGATACAATTTTGGACGACATGGATAGAAAAAGTATTGCGTGACGGTATATTTGGACATTGGTAAAGCGTTTGAAAGAGTTTGGGATAAAAGACTTTTAAATAAAATAAATAGTGCACTACCTTTAAACTATTATTACTTATTAAAGGTTTTATAAGCAACAGATACTTCTACATAAAATACGACGATGAATGTTCAGATAATTTACAAATGACAGCAGGAGTGCCCCAAGGTAGTGTACTGGGACCACTTCTTGTTTTAATATATACTGCCGACATTCCATCCCCCACAACGCAGCATGATAGCAACATTTGCGGATGATACTGTACTCAAACCACGACGAAAAAATCGCGACAGATACGCTGCAAACAATTATCAAAAATACAGTTCTCTGGCTCAACAAATGGGGTATAAAGATAAACAAAGAGAAATCTGTGCAAATTGTATATACTGACAGGAAATTCGAGAAACATCCTCTAACAATTAAACACGAAATAATTAAAATTCAACCCAGCGCAAAATACCTTGGTATAATAATCGACGCAAAACTTACTTGGAGACAATACATAAGAAGTAAACAATACATACTCGTAAGAAATAAATTCAGAGAATTAAGTTGATTACTAGGAAGAAGTTCCAAATTAGCACAACATAATAAGCAAAAAATATATAAGACAATAATCATACCAATATGGAAACACGGAATAGAAATATGGGGGACTGCGAGCAAAACCAACATACAGCTGATCCACAGAACACAATCAAAGTTTCTCCTTGCAATAACGAAGGCTGACTGGTACGTGACGAATGAAGACAATCACAATGACTTAAACATTGACACGGTGGAGGAAACCATCAAAAAATGTAGCAGAAAATACACGGTGCGTCTAAGGACCCATGAAAATCCTCATATGCGACAACTATCGGGAATGGAAAATTTCCTACAAAGAAGACTAAACCGAATCGCACCCACCGAACTTCCACATAGGTTTTAACATTGTCTTTTGATGTTTTGTTGTTCATGTACTCGTATATTAATATGTATGTAGGTATAAGTAATACATTTACTTGATCAAAAAATATTTGCTCTGGCAGTGGCGAGAATATACAGTATAACCAAATTCTACAAATAATTTTACTTATTGTTGAAAAACAGATTGTAGATAAATTGGGAAATTGAAAAAAAAAAATATGGAAAGCTTGTCAATAAAGCCAAAGTCATAAATGACTGGGCTCCTTTCAAAAGGAAACAATCGGAGTCAAGTATCCGAGGAAGTCGAAAAGAGCTTCATGGCAGAATTTTTGTGGGCAAATAGAATCCTCCGCCAAAACTAGCCGGCTACTCCGGATTCTCAATTCTTCCCACAAAACTCTTGACTGTATTCAGAAACCTGATGGTCATTGGACAAGCTCCTGCACTAATTTTCCAGGCAGTGTGGATTTTGCTGGTCAACCACATCATCATTTCAATCAAACTATCCCTGGCAGCTTCCGCGTGACCGATACATAACTTACGTGGGTTATTCACACTTTCGATCCTTTTAAATCCTAAGGTCCAGATGGTATCATCCCTGCGGGCATAAAAAAGGAAGCCTACATAATTTTACAATGGTTAGTGCGCATTTACAACGTCTGCCTTAGATTGATGTACATTCCTATTAGCTGGTGGGAGTCAAATGTAGTCTTCATTCCGAAAGCTAGGGAGTCATCCCAAACTCAACCCAAGGACTACAGACCAATCAGTCTGTCCTCGTTTCTTCTGAAGACATTGGAAAGGGTCCTAGATGTCGAATTCAACCATTCTCTCTAAATCCCAACATGCCTACACCAAGGGCAAGTCGGTGGAAACTGCGCTTCATGTGCTCATTTCAAAAACAGATAAATGCCTTGCCTTCAAGGAATATACTCTTGCCCTGTTTCTCAACATTGAAGGCGCATTTTTGTGTTCCCCCATGCCGTAGTCACAGCTCTCATGGATCTGAGCCTAGACATTACTCTTGTCAAATTCATTTAGTAACTTCTCAGGACAAGGACTTGTCTCCAGTATTGACACCTCAGAGCGGGGTCATGTCTCCCCTCTTGTGGAACTTAGCAGTTAACACTGCTCTCAAAACACTGGAGTATTGTATTCGCAGCACAATAGCCTATGCAAACGACATTGCTTCCGAAAAGCTAAACCATGCACTAGACGCCCTACCTGAATTTGAGCTCGGCTTAAATCAAGCAAAGACTGAGGTCATGGACTAGAAAGTAGAAAATTCCTTCCTTCATTTTACTCAAGATTAACGGCACTTCGCTTAGACTAACCACTAAAGTCAAATATCTGGGTCTGATTCTTCATCCGAAGCTCAGCTGGAAGGCCAATCTAGCTGATAGGGTCCGTAAAGCATCGTGTGCGCTGGATTGCTGTAAGAGGGGAGTGGGCACTACATGGGGCCTATAACCCCGAATCATGATCTGGCACTACACAGTCGTGGTTGAACCAAGCCTCTTATACAGAGCTGTTTTCTGGTTGCCACCTACTGTCAAGGCTTGTAACCTGAATCCTCTAGACAAAATCAGAAGGAGTGCAGCTATGCTGATCACTGGAGCTTTACATTCCACACCTACTTGGGCTCTCTTTGCTCTACTATGCTGGCTACTTTCTAAGGTTATGGTAAAACAACGGCCCAAATTGGCATCTACCAGATTCAATGCACTTAAACGGTGGTCGAGACCGGTAGTATTCTTAATTAGGACTTTCCTACCTCCAGCTCTGTCTATGTCGGTCAGAATACCAACATTAACCGGGGGTTTGACTTCATTATCCCAAGCAGAGATAACTAGATTGGGAAAAGAGTGATCACCGATGACACTCTGGATATCTACACAGACGTCTCTAGTTTGGGTACAAAATCGGTAGCTGGATCTTCTCCAAAAAATTGAACCTTAGAATCTCGTTTAGACTCCCTGACCATTGCAGTGTCTTTCAGGCAGAAGAAATGGTAATTTACCATGCAGTGAATTGGGTTCTAAAATAGGATTTTTAGTGTCAGCATCAAATTCTTCTTGGACAGCCAAGCTGCCAGGAATGCCAGTCAGTTCTAAGCCCATCCATAGTTCACCTAGTATGGGTACCTGATCACAGGGACATCGAGAGAAATTGCAAACCAGATGAACTTGCTCAGGCAATCACACTACTCTCCGAAGTACATCCTTCTCTAGACATAGGCATCCCTCTCGCTACAGCCAAGCTGGCGATCAAACGCAGGTATTTTCAAGAAGCCAACAAACTATGGGGGGAAGAACAGTCTTGCGTATCCTGGCCAAGCCTTAGCAAGAGGCAAACACTTCAGCTACTTCAACTCAGACGCGAGTCCATCAGCACTATGGATTTGGTGTTGACTGGGCATTGTGTGATGGCATGCGGCTAGGCTAGGTTTGCCTTTTAATGATTTCTACCGTAGGTGTGGTGCTGAGGAGGAATAAGAAACAGTGCTACTCCTTAACTGTCTATGTCCATCCTTAGCCAGGCGAAGTACGTACATCTTCGAGGCTCCGTTTTTAACCATCCTGACAGAGCTCGCAACCTGTCAGATTAGGGACGTAGCCAAATTTTTCCAATGGTTAGGTTGATTCCCTAATTCGTAATCGGGGGAGTCTTGCCGCCTTTGGTGCTGAATGGGCGCTCACCAACTGAGCTGTACTCATACTCGGCATAGATGGTCACTAAGTGTGTAGCACCTCGTTTGTAGTATCAGAATGGGTTATTTTTTGTGCCTGAGTGTGCTTTTTGCTCCCACTCCAACCTAAACTTACTAACATTAGATATAGAGACCTTGCATATTTAAGTTCCTTAGATTAGTTACTTAACTCCAATACATTGGTAGCGGATTAAATTTTCGTATTAGGTTTAAGTTTTGTACAATTATTGTTAGTCTTATTATAAAAGAAATCAATAAATTAAATAAAAGTATTAAGTAAGTATAATATTAGAACACATAATAATATAACTTTATTTTTTTTCATATATTTTTTGAAGAAATATATTTATTAATTCAGTACGATAGGACAGAAAGCAAATTTTACTTGTATTACAACACCTCATTTCCAATATTTAGAAAGGGAGTTCCAGTTTTGCAGATACGGCAACGCCCTTTCTAACCCCATATAACCCAATGTCATAGAGCTTGAGCTGGATCTGTGATGTACTTCCGTTTTAATGAAGAGCTGCTGTTACAAACACTGCTTGAGGGTGATGGTAATGGTTATGACGAGTCCCTCTTGTTGGGTGTGGCGACTGTAAAAGGACGACCTCTTGATGGTTTTACTGGAAATATATTAGCGACATTGGTTTGAAGTGGGGTCTAGCAGTTTTAAAATGTTTTCTATACAAAAGCCAGGCGTTTACAGCAGCTGCTTCGACTAATAATCAATTTTGTAGAGCTCCATTTGCCTATCGCATAGGTAACTATAGCTGGTCGAGGAATACATATATATATTTTTTTATTTCCTATACTAATGCTTACAGGTTCCTAAGGGCTTATCGCACATATCGGTATGGAGCTACACACCTTTATTATCAAACCACCGAATTGCAGTTACATTGTTACTTACTTCGCATTTTATATCATACGAACCTCTGGCAAGATTTTTTAGTTCAGCTTATGAACGAACATGCCATTATGTTCTGCCGGATGGTTCTAGATACGAATATGCCCATTTCTTTCAATTGTCAAAATATAGATTGAAATTTTGATTCTTATGTATAGTGGAAGCCAAGTCTGCATGATGGACATGTACCATCGCCAACTTACACCGCAAAATCGTATATTAATACCGCAGTTCCAGCACCATTTTCATTCTTCACTTATGGGGTTTTGGTGTATTCTACTGCTTTAGGATTGATCTGCCTTTGAAAGCAATAATTCTGCTCATCTACGGCAACTCATTGAACTTAATTTTCAATAATGTTAGTAACGGTCTTGCTTTGTACAGTTTATCAAAATTCTTTTCACCCTTTTTTGGTTGTGTAGAGTATTTGTTGGGATGAAAGCAGCTTTTGTTTTTTTCGAATCTTAAGCGTGATAAGTTATACAATTTAATCTTTACTGCTTTGACCATATCATTCGAATGGCCAAATACAATAGAACACCGATATTCAAATGGTACGCACCTTAAATCTAAATCAAAATTTTCCACACCATATGAATTGGTTTGTGATATCATTTATTCAAAAACTCCCCGCCCCGTCATCCTACAATGAGTTTTCAATCATTTTTGTATCCACCTCCTCGCCTTTTTCTAGAATTTCTTCTATTCCATCATCTATAAAGTCTGGATCAGCTTCATCTGCACCATCCCAATCGAAGTTAATTATAGCTTTAATCTCAGCATCAGTCAGCCTTTCTTCTGTAATATTTTTACTACTAATCAATTGTATAGTAAATTTTGTATATCATTTGCTTATAAGCAATATTAGATTTAAAAAAAACTCTAGCTAAATACCAGCTTTTTTTAACTAAATACATAAACAAATTAACGTTCATTAGTTTTGAATTTAAATTTTACCTCCGAATATTTATAAACAATTTTTAAAATCGCTCACTTTATGTTCTGATTGCACACGCGAACATGAACTGGTAAAAGTTCAATCACGCATCAACTAAACACAGCTTACCATCATTCGACTCATATGCGATTTTTCTCTGGAAACTACATTACCGTTGTAAAACAGGGGTACCCAAATGTAAGTACGATGTTCATAAATATTTATGTTTCCTATAAGCAACTATTGTCCTGAAAAGGTCAAAAAAAGAAAAAACTATAATTTTCAAAGGGTCATGTCCCCGAATCAACTAAAGGATATGTAGCAGATTTCATTTATATGGCCACAGGCAAAATGCACGTAGAACTCGGTGGAGATTTGTCATCTGAAAATTTTGTAACGACAATCAAAAATTGTATATCGCGCAAAACCTTTTTTTCGACAATGGCAGAAACTTTGTGGGAGCTGAGAGGAATTTGCGGCAGCTTTTTTAAGTTAACATGGAAGATGACAATCTTCGATACTATATCGCTGATTCCAAACATAGAATGGAAGCTCAACCCACCTTACGTACCAGATATGGATGGATATTGTAAAACAACAGTCTAAAGTTTAAAGTTCAACATGAAACGTGCATTTTGTTCATCCCTTCTGACATTTGAAGAATTTTACACAGTTCTTGCGGAAATAGTGACTTGTGTCAACTCATATCCTTTATTCAGTATTTTCATAGATCCTGGTGTTTTAGAAGCACTAACTCAGGAACATTTCTTGATTGCCGAACCTTTTTCGATCACCTCATTGCTTGAACAAGTTATGATCGAATTGCAAGGTACAAAAACAAAAGATGTGAAGCTTATCAAATTCGATACCAATTTTGGCATCCTTGGCGCATGGAGTACCTGGCAACGCTTCAATGACGGACTAGGTGACTGCGCCAATAGACGAAACAAGTTTGCAATCTGTTCTTACGGAGTCAATAATATACAATATAAACATGTGAAAGAAGAGCCAATGCTATCCTTTCATATAATTTTTACAATAAAGTGGTATACAATATTACATTATTAAATTAACACTATTACATTATTATCATTATCTCATTATTATCATTATTATATTATTTACAAAAGAAAATAGATACATTTTCTACACGCAGTGGAGCTGGACGTTTAAGCCTGCGCGTTGATGCCGTTGATTTCAGCAGATTTAGAGCTAGTACGTTAGAGTGCATATTGAGCCGTGGACTGTCGGTATGTTAATGTCGTTTCGTAGTGTCCTGTTACTGAGAAACCATGGTGGGTTGACAATCATAAGCAATAGTTTTCCTTAGGGAGTCAATAATATAAAATATAGACATGTGAAAGAAGAGCCAAAGCTATCCTTTCATACAATTTTTACAATAAAGTGGTATACAATATTACATTATTAAATTAACACTATTACATTATTATCATTATCTCATTATTATCATTATTATATTATTTACAAAAGAAAATAGATACATTTTCTACACGCAGTGGAGCTGGACGTTTAAGCCTGCGCGTTGATGCCGTTGATTCCAGCAGATTTAGAGCTAGTACGTTAGAGTGCATATTGAGCCGTGGACTGTCGGTATGTTAATGTCGTTTCGTAGTGTCCTGTTACTGAGAAACCATGGTGGCTTGACAATCATCCGCAATAGTTTTCCTTAGGGAGTCAATAATATAAAATATAAACATGTGAAAGAAGAGCCAATGCTATCCTTTCATACAATTTTTACAATAAAGTGGTATACAATATTACATTATTAAATTAACACTATTACATTATTATCATTATCTCATTATTATCATTATTATATTATTTACAAAAGAAAATAGATACATTTTCTACACGCAGTGGAGCTGGACGTTTAAGCCTGCGCGTTGATGCCGTTGATTCCAGCAGATTTAGAGCTAGTACGTTAGAGTGCATATTGAGCCGTGGACTGTCGGTATGTTAATGTCGTTTCGTAGTGTCCTGTTACTGAGAAACCATGGTGGGTTGACAATCATCCGCAATAGTTTTTCTTGGAATCTTTCCAAAATATTTATATTAGCTGTTGAGCCCCAACAGCTGAATTTCATATGTCCATATAGGTTTTATTATACTTCTATAAAGCAGCAGTTTATTATTCAATGTTAGCGTAGAGCTGTAACCGATCAACCAGTACATTGAGCTAAGTTTGTTGCCCAGCTGTTTGCGTTTTGTAAAGACGTGTTTTTTCTATGTCAAACGCCGATCAAGGTGTAACCCAAGATATTTGACATCTTCTGCTTGAGGCAATGGGCGACTATTTACAATCGAAGGCGGGCAGGGACTTCCTTTCAAAGTGATAAAAAATAAAATTTTAGATGAATCTTTAAAAATTAAAAAGAGGATTAAAACCTATATAATTGGGGTATGGGCCCAATAGCTTTATTAGCTTATCTTTTTATATTTTAGTGCAAAGTTACTTGTACTATTTTAGCAGCGTTGACCCTCATTCTCCATTTGTCAAACCAAATTTGGATTTTATCGATATGTTTTTGTATTTGCTTTGTGGCGGTTAAATGATTAGAGTTTGTAGCCATTGTAACGGTGTCATCAACATATGTTGCAATTTCAGTCTTCTATGTCAGGGGTAGATCTGCTTTAAAGATACTGTAAAGCACAGGAACTAATACGCTTGCCTGTGGAACACCCGCTGTAATTGGGAAAATTGTTGTAGTTTCTGACGTGGCGCTCTTCAAGATATGATTTTAAAATATCAAAGTATATTAGAGGCAGCGACTTCTTTAGTTTGAACAGTATGCCAGGATGCCAAACTTTATTGAACGCTTGTGTGATATCAAGGAATGCTGCTGTACAAAACTGACCCTATTCGAGAGCATTTCTAAATTGTTGTGATAATCTCTGTGTACTTGTTCGATGGTAGCATGTTGCTCTCGAACCCCGAATTGATGATTAGGTATGAGTTATTTCTTAAGCAGTATTGGGTTAAGCTTACTCAACAGCAGCTTTTCAAAAACTTGGGAAATAATCGGCAGCAAATTTATCGGCCTATACAATGCAACTTCTTCTTCCGGCTTTCGAGGTTTTGCAATTAGAGTTATTTCAGCAACTTTCCATTATCGAGGGAAATAGGCACACCTCAATACTGCATTTTACAAATAGGTGATGTACTTTATGGTGTTATCCTGTAGCTCTTTAAGAATTTTAGCTGTTATCAGGTCATATCCTGGTGTTTTTTTTATGTTTAGGTGTTTAATCAGAAAGTTCTTGACTTCTCTTATTTTAATAGATAAGATCGGTAATTCGATTTGACCAGAGCTTCCAAAAACTCATGAATGGCGTTATGTTAAGATATCAAAATGTGATTGGCAAATGTCTCTGCTTTGTCTCTGTCGGTTTTTGCTCAAAAACTATTCTCAGTTTTGATGGGAGGAAATGGAGTAGTGGGTTGCTTCAACTTTTTTGTTGCCTTCCATAACGAATATTCCGTGGCATCCGTTGCTGACAAATTTGACAAATAATACTGAATTTCTTCATTTTCTACTGCCATGAGTATATGTCTAAGTTTATTTGCTGCCTTATTAAGACTTTTTTGTCTTCGGGACTGGTGAGACTGGTAGATCTCAGAGCCACAAAGCATCTTTTCACGCGACAAGTTTTTTAAATTAATTTCAATTCTGCCACATGACAATTTAGTATGTAAACTTACTAAGATTTAGATGTTTTTGGAGGTATACCGACCATTGATCACGAAATTCTTATAAATTCTATAATCACCCTAATATTTTACTATTTTTTAACATATATTTAGTAATTAATGAACCAGAAACCATTTCTTGCCAGTGCATCGACTGTCCAATTCACTATATTATACTTTGTTAAGCGAAGCAAAAGTATTATGTTGATGCATTCGCAAATTTATTTAAATTTTTCTTGATGTGATGGGTTAATGTTTGGCCACTGCCGCTTTTATAGGGAATCTTAAGTGCATGGCCTGCAGGAGGTGTTTTAGTTATGTTACTTTCCAACTTCTGCTGCTCTTAATACCGTATCTTGCTATACACCTAAATGTTGGGTTTGTCCCGCTCGTTGTTATTGCTACAGGAACTTTTTGCTGCTCTGAGCATTTTGCTGCTACCTGAAAGCCTAATTTTTTGTAATTCTTGTTGTTTTGCAGTTTGCCTGTTGTTCGTGTTATAGTAATTCCTGCGCTGTTGTTGTGTGGGTGTATATATATATAATCGCTCCATTATTACTCCTTTTAGAACATAAGTGGATCAAATTGACAGCTCTCATTCACTTTCCTCTGTCACTTCTTTCTCTTGTTTGGTTCTTTGCTAATATCTCGCTTCTTCGGTGTTTTGTATTGTTTACCGTTATAAAGTAGTTGCACTTTCGTTGAGAGGCTATTGCGTAGTTTGTTATGCTTTAGTACTGAAGAAACACCCGATACAACAAATTCAAGAGTTCAAGAAGTGAAAAAGTGAAATTAAACCTTAAATTAAAATTAAACTTGAAATAAAAAGCAAGATGGCTGAAAATAGAAGAAATTTCGAATTTGTGCCTGTTTATTCAGGAAACGCGGGTAAGATATTTTATTTAATGCAAATTATTTCATTCGAGGTATATTACATACATACATTTTTAACTGCCGTAATTGCAGATTCAGCCGATAGAACCGAAACGTTGGCGAATATTAAAAGTTAATTGGAACGGAAAGGGAAAGATCGCTTAAAAAAGTTACAGGCTTTTTAATTACTATTTGTTTCAAGCCATGAAGAATACATAAAAGTTGGCAACTCTTACAAAGTGAGAAACTAATCCGATAGTGATAATAAAATTTAACAAAAATCGAGGTATTTAATGAGAAAATAATAAGAGTGAAAGTGCAAAATTTTCTGCGTCGGAAGAGTGCCGAGTGCAGTGATTCTGAAAACAACTAACTTAAAATTCTTTAATTTTTAAATAAAGTGTAAAAACAAAAACAAAATATACAAAAATAAAAACAACAAAATTATAAAGTGAGAAACAACAAACAATCACAAAGTGAGACAACCGCAAAATAGCACTGCTATTATACGGTTATGTATGTACACAAATACGTTAAATTAAAAGCGGCTTAGCAAGTATCTAGTGTAGAGTTGCCAAAGTTAATTTTAAACAAAAATAAATAATAAAGAAAAAAAAATGGGTGTAGACCGTACCCCACCTAGAGGGGAAGGTCAACAACAAGAAGAGCAACGACAACAACAACAACTACAACAACAACAACAGCAACAACAGCAACAGCAGCAACAACAACAACAGCAACACCGAGAAAAACAACATCAGGAACATCAACAGCAGCATCAACAACTGCAAACACAAAAGAAACCCCTTCTTCAGAATCCGCTCCAAAATTCCTGGAGTCCTCAATGCCCCTCGCCACAATCAAGTTCGTCTTTTCCAAATAAAAACAGCTCTCAACAAACTGTCCAACAACAAATTGATCAGCTTCAACGCCAGCTTCAGCTGCTATACAAACAACAGCAACCAGTTGCCTCTCCCCAAGTCACAGTAAGTGTACCCTCCCACGACGAGGACTGGAAAACGGTTCTAAACAAGAAAAGGCAGAGAGAGAGTCCAGGTAAGACAAAGACCACTCAAAAACAAGCGAAACTTGAAAAATACTGGCTAGGAGATCCGAAAGTAACCGAAAATCGATTTTCGTCCCTAGAAGAAGTTGAAGAATGTGACCAAAAAAACACAGAACATAAAGAAAAAGTCTCTAAGCCCCCACCAATATTTGTTGACAGAGTTACCAATATAGCTCCTCTAATGAAACTATTGTCTGAAGCTGCTCCAAACTCATACGAATTAAAGCTCATAAACAATGACCAAGTTAAAATCCAGGCATTTTCTCCAGAAGCCTACAAGACCATAGTCAACCAGCTTGAGCTAAAAAACACCGAATTTTTCACCTATAAGCCAAAACAAGAAAGAGGCTTCAAAGTAGTACTGAAAAATATGCACCCATCTATAGGCACAGATGAAATAACCCAAGCCCTGCAAAACCTCGGTCACTCTGTCACGAATATTTGGAACATAAAGCGAAGAAACACAAAAAAGCCTCTGCCAATGTTTATCATTGAACTTCAAACAAACTCAAATAATAAAGAAATTTATGAAGTCAAATACCTGCTTCATACAAAAATTGTTTTTGAGCCCCCACGACCGACTCGCGATATTCCCCAATGCGCTAACTGTCAGCAGTATGGGCATACAAAAACGTACAATCGCAGGAAACCAATGTGCATTAAATGCGCTGGAAGCCACACGTCTTCAGATTGTGTACGTAAAAGCAGATCAGATGAAGTCAAATGCGCCTTGTGTGAAGGTAATCACCCAGCAAATTACAAAGGTTGTGTAGTCTATAAAAATCTTCAGAAAATGAAATACCCACAATTAAGGAAAAACGACAATTTACCCATGAATCCTACTCAACAACAGGAAGTTCTGGTAAATCCCAGTACATCAAAACAAACTCAAAATGTACTTTCATACGCTCAGGCACTGAAATACTCAACACAAGCAACTAATGAAAACACAACGGCCCTACCAATTAATACTGTTCCTGCAGAGACCCAAGATCCGAACGAAATGCGAGAAATGATAATGCTACTCCGGCAAGTCATGCAACAAATCACAACAATGATGAACTTATAAGTGACCCTCACGACTAACAATTGCTCGTCCTCAATCCCATAAAAATCATTCTATGGAACGCTAATGGGCTGTCAAAACATTTATTAGAAATTAAAAAATTCCTTAAAACATACGAAATAGATATACTCCTAATATCTGAAACCCATTTCACCAACAAAAGCCATTTTCAGATTCCGAACTTTAAGTTTTATCTGTTGCGTAGAGTAATTACGCAGGGAAATTTTATGTGTAAGGAAAACGCGTGTTGTTTATATGGTTGCAGGAAACAGAAAGTTTTTATTAGGACAATTGAAGTTTGTAAATGTCATTTTATGTATTCTTTACACAGTGTTGCATATAACATTTTTAGTACTATACAGCTTCGTATAAAATAATATATTCATTTTAACACCCTTCCGGAATGTTTTATTTTATTCAAAAGGAAAAGTTATGTTAATCTTTTTGTCTTCAGCGACTTAAACTTCTTAAAATTAAATTTACTTTAATATGACATATTCGTCTCTTCTATTTAAAAATTATTCATTAAAATTATTCAACAAAAATTATCTTCATTATTTTAAACCGACTTCATTTAAGAAAAATTGGGTTTTTGTGGCAGTGACTGCTTTTGTTAAATTATCTGCCAACATATTATCAGTATTGATGTATTCAAATTTAATTTCATTATTCTCAATTTTTTCTTGAATGAATTTCGCTTTTATATCTATATGTTTTGTACGAGCCGAAAATGAATTATTGGTAGCTATAAACATCGCACTCTTATTGTCGCAAAATAGGACCATTGGTTTCGGAACGCTGGGTATTAACTCACTCTGAAGTCGCTTTAGCCATACGGACTCTTGAATGGCGTTGACTGCTGACATAAGTTCGGCTTCTGTCGATGAAAGAGCAACGGTTTGCTGCCGCTTCGTTGCCCAAGATATTGCACCACTTTGAAAAATGAAAATATAACCAGTGGTGGAACGTCTACTGTCGATGTCACCGGCCCAGTCGGCGTCACAAAAGCCAATGATTTCCTCAATATTTTTTTTGAAAAATATGCACCTATCTATTGTGCCTTGTAAATACCTCATGATGCGCTTTAGTGCAGTCCAGTGCGCTTTGCCAGGATTTGAGGAGAAACGGCTCAAGATGTTAACCGCAAAACAGATGTCAGGTCTCGTAATTTGTGCAGCATATAGAAGGCAGCCTACAGCCTGCATGTAAGGCACTTTAGACATCTCAATCCTGTCAGCATCAGTTTTCGGGCACATTTCATACGTTAATTTTTGATTGACGTCGATAGGCGTGGATATCGGGTGACATGTGTCCATGCCAAAACGTTTTAAAACATCAGATATGTACCTTGATTGATTAATTTTAATGCCGTCGTCATCTCGTGTAATTTTGATGCCTAGAACAGATGTAGCTTCGCCCATATCCTTCATTTTGAACGATTTCATCAAGCTTGCCTTAAGTTCATCGACCCTTTTAATGTCTCTGCTGAATATTAAGACATCATCAACGTATATCGCCACAAATAACATTTCTTTCTCCGATTTGCTATGATAGATGCACTGATCTACTTCACTTCTGCAGAGGCCAAGGTCCAGCAGCACAGAGTTGAGCTTTTTGTTCCAGACTCGACTTGCTTGTTTTAAGCCATATAAACTCTTTTTCAGTTTACAAACCCTTCCGGAATTGTCATCAAATCCAGCTGGCTGCTTCATATATATTTCCTCTTTCAGCTCGGCATTTAGGAAAGCGGTGACAGCATCCATTTGATGTATGAGCAGGTCATATTTGACTGACAAAGCCAGAAGCATTCGGAGCGAAGTATACCTCATAACAGGCGCAAACGTGTCATCATAGTCAATGCCCTTTTTCTGACTATACCCCTTTACGACTAGTCTTGCTTTTGTCTCACTGCTTCGCCGTCAGCATTGAGTTTATTTCTGAAAACCCACTTGCTCTGAATGGCTTTCTTCCCTGGTGGTAGTGCTGTTAGCTCCCATGTTTGGTTAGCTATATGCGATGCCATCTCATCATGCATAGCGATCTTCCAAACTTCAGCATTTTGGCCAGATACAGCTTCTTCTACTGTTTGAGGTTCTTCTAAGATGAAACTCATTGCACAAAAATTATGCGAAGTACGTAATTGATTAATTCGTTCAGATGTACGTACCTGTGTATCCATTTGACTCATGTTTTCATCTGGCACATATGTCTCGTCATTGATGTCGTCAAGCATTGTACCATCATCATCTGCTGCATCTTCTATATCTTCACCCAAGGTATCTTGTAGAACTTCTGATGGCGATTTCTGATTCCCATCTTGTAGAACTTCTGATGGCGATTTCTGATTCCCATCTTGCCCCACTAAATCGTCATCACAGTCAATCGGTTGTTGCCAGAAATCACTATGAAAGTTGTTGACAGGCGGTGTAATTGTCGAGGGCCTTTGATTTTCCAAAAATATCACGTCACGGCTTATTATGACTGATTTTTTTTCAGGGTTGAACAATCTATATGCTTTGGAGGTAGCACTATATCCAACGAATGTGCATTCAATAGATTTTGCTTCGAATTTGCTTGTACGCTTTTGCTTCGGTATGTGGGCTAACGCTTTACACCCAAATACTCGCAAATGCTTCAGAGAAAGTTTTTTACCTGACCAAAGCTCCTCAGGATTCGCTGTATTAGATTTACGTGCTATTCTGTTAAGCACATACGCCGCCGTGTTCGCCGCTTCTGCCCAAAATTTTTCGTTAAGGCCAGCATCCAAGAGCATGCACCGAATTCGTTCCATCAGCGTTCTATTCATCCGCTCTGCCACGCCATTTTGTTGAGGCGTGTATGGTGTTGTGGTTTGATGCAAAATTCCGCATGCGGCGAGGAACTTTTGAAGCTGTCCATTCACATACTCTGTTCCGTTGTCAGAGCGTAATATTTTTATGCTTTTGCAGCACTGCTTCTCAACCAGCTTTTTGAATTTTAGGAATTCTTCATACACATCAGACTTAGCTTTTATGGGAATTGCAAAAACTTTCCGTGTGTAGTCATCCACAAAGGTAAGTATATAGCGCGCACCAGAATATGACGCCACTTTAAAAGGACCCATTACATCGGTATGTATAATATCCAAAACGCCTTGCGCCGAACTTTCACTATCACTAAACTGTGCTCTAGTGTGTTTTCCTTTTATACACACGATACATTTTGACTTGTCGGCCGATTTAACACTAAATCCACTTGTCATGCCAGTTGCGCTCACAAGATCTCTGCTGATATGCCCAAGTCTCCTATGCCACAGCTCATAGTCCATTGCCACAAATGCACGATCACGCTCAGAACAGTCCAATTTGTACAGCCCGCCAACCAAACTCGCTGAAGCAATCTGCCTATTGTTGCTTTTATCGATTATTTTGCACGTTTTGTCTTCAAAAATAATCTTTCTGCCATTCAACGCCATTTGGCTTACTGACAATAAATTCGTGCACAAATTTGGAACATATTCGACGTTCTTTATTATGATCTTGTTATTCGCTTTGCCATTCACAATAGAGAGTTCTGCATCGCCAACACATTCCACATCTAATTTATTGTTGTCTGCAATTGTTATTGATTTGTTTGGTGTGTGTGTTGTGTTTCGTAGAATATCTTTATTACAAGTCATATGATTTGTAGCACCAGAATCGACATGCTAGTTCGAAGCATTGTTTATGTTTGTACACAGCGACGTTAGCAGAAGCAGATCGTTTTCCTTCTTTGCTTTGTTTCGACAATTTTTAGCAAAATGTCCAGGCTGCTTGCATGCGTGACAACGAAACTTTTTGTTGTTGTACATTTTCTTGTTCGTGTACAAAGCACTTTCTTCATTGCTTTTTACATCAAACTTGGCATCTTGTAGCAAAAGCGATTTGATGGCATCAACAGTTAGCACTTTTTTTGAGTTTTCAACTGCTAATACCAGTGATTTGAACTCATTTGGCAGCCCTGCTAATAACAATGATGCAATTAGCTCGTCATCAAGTTGAAGTCCAGCTGTTTTAACCTTTAAAGATGTTAGCAGCATAGCGTTAATGTACTCCTGCATTGAAGGGAAGTCCGCCAACTTTAGTTGAACGAGCTGTTTCAACAATTCAACCTTCCTAGTTAGGCCTTTATCTTCGTATGCCTCCATTAAGCTATTCCACGCTAACTTCGCAGTCTTCTTTTCCGCAATAATTCCATAGTTGCTTGGATCGACCATTAGAAAAATTTCTGCAGTTGCGCGGCAATCGGCATCCTTCTCCTCTTCAGTTGCACTTGTAGTCAGGCCTGATTCAACTGTTTTCCACAGTTTTTTAATTACTAAGTATGACTTTGCCTGTTGCTTCCATACATCGAAATTCTCTCTTCCATGAAGTTTTTCGAATGGAAATGACAGTGAACTGGAGCTCATTTTATCCCGGTAATCAGCAACGCTTATCACGAAAAAAACTTACTTGATGACTAGAATTAAATATTTTCCTTTACAACATACACAGCTTTGTGTTTAAGCCCATAACCTGTTGCGTAGAGTAATTACGCAGGGAAATTTTATGTGTAAGGAAAACGCGTGTTGTTTATATGGTTGCAGGAAACCGAAAGTTTTTATTAGGACAATTGAAGTTTGTAAATGTCATTTTATGTATTCTTTACACAGTGTTGCATGTAACATTTTTAGTACTATACAGCTTCGTATAAAATAATATATTCATTTTAACATTATCACACCCTGCACCCAGATAATAAGGCTCATGCAGGTTCAGCAATATTAATACGCAATAATATAAAACACTGTGAGAGCACATCTTATCGCATAGAAGCTATACAAGCCACGAATATAATTGTTGATGACTGGAAAGGGCCAATTACAATTTCCGCTGTCTACAGCCCACCTAAACACACAATAAAAATGGAGGAGTATGAGAAATTCTTTAAGACCCTTGGCAATAGATTCCTAGCTGGAGGAGACTATAACGCAAAGCACACATACTGGGGTTCCCGTCTCACTACACCAAAAGGTCGACAGCTTTATGCGGCCATTGGAAAATTAAATTTACTCCCTGCCTCTTCAGGTACACCAACATACTGGCCAACAGATGTAAGAAAAATTCCCGACTTGATTGACTTCTGTATGACGAAAGGTATCATGCTTAGTGATCTTAAATGTAGCCCATGTTTTGAGCTGTCTTCTGACCACTCTCCAGTTCTCGTCGAGCTTAACAACAATCTTGCCCTTCTTCCCAGTCAATGTAGCTTACATAATCACAAAACTGATTGGAATCACTTCCGATATATGGTATCTTCCACAATTGATTTAAAACTATCACTGAAATCTGAAGAAGACATCATTGCGGCTGTTGAACACTTCAACAACTGCCTGCAACAAGCTGCTTGGGACTCCACCCCCCCACTGAATGAACGAAAATCAACGAACATCTCCAAACCTATAAAAAAAAACTGAGAGAAAAGCGATATGCAAGAAAAAAGTGGCAACAAACTAGACATCCTGAGGACAAGAAAAAATTAAATGCGCTTACAAAAGAACTTAAAGAGATCCTTAGTAACGAACGAAACTCCCAACTCCATTATTACCTCAGTAATCTCGATGCAACAGCTGCTACAGAATACTCTCTCTGGAAAGCAACTAGGAATCTAAAGAGACCTACAATGTTCCAATCCGCTTTACGAATGGAAAACAACGAATGGGCTAAAACTGACCTTGAAAGAGCAGTCACACTTAAAAAAAGTATTTACCCCACATGAAATCGAGCCCCCAGCATGTGTAACAGAAGAAGTGAAAAGTGTTCAGAGTAATACCCATCAGATGGACCTACTCATACGTAAATTTTCCAAATCTGAAGTGAAAACAGCTATTGATAAGCTAAATATTAAAAAAGCCCCTGGGTACGACCTTATCACTGGAAAAATAGTAAAACAACTTCCAGAAGAAGGAGTGACATATCTTATCTACTTATTTAACGCGGTACTAACATCTGGCTTTATACCTCCCCAATGGAAAGTGTCACAATTAAAAATGATTCTCAAACCCGGAAAAAGCGCTGATAAACTTGAATCGTATCGCCCAATTAGCTTGTTACCGATCGCTTCTAAACTCATGGAAACCCTTTTCCTGAAAAGACTACTCCCAATTATAGAAGAGCGAAAGCTAATTCCAAATCATCAATTTGGATTCAGGAAAAAACACCACACAATCGAACAGGTTCATAGGATTGTTGAGTATATACACACTGCATTCGAACATAAAAAATATTGCACAGCAGCGTTTCTTGACATCTCGCAAGCATTTGATCGCGTTTGGCCCGATGGCTTGCTTTACAAAATAAAAACTACACTCCCCATTAACTACTATGTGTTAATCAAGTCCTATCTTACAAATAGATATTTTTTCGTAAAGCAAGGTGAGGAACAATCTGAGCTCCATGAAAGCTCAGCAGGCGTACCCCAAGGAAGTGTCATGGGCCCAATACTTTATCTACTTCACACGTACGACTTACCATCAGCTGAAGGAGTCACCATAGGTACCTTTGCAGATGACACTGCTGTCTTAGCTGTTGACACTCTCCCACACTTAGCTTCCTCTAAAATCAGAGTGGGCTAAACAAAATTACTGACTGGCTAAAAAAATGGAAAATCAAGTTGAACGAAACAAAATCAGTCCAGGTTACATTCACTCTCAAACGAAACACCTGCCCACCCGTTAAACTCAACGGCATAAATATACCCCAATGTAATGAGGCTAGATACCTCGACAGAAGATTAACTTGGAAAACACATATATTTACAAAACGAAAATCATTCGGTATAAAGCTCAGAAATCTACACTGGCTCTTGAATCGAAACTCCAAAGTCTCAATCAATAGCAAATTGCTCTTGTACTCAGCAATTTTAAAACCAGTTTGGACATACGGTATTCAGCTGTGGGGCACTGCGGCAACTTCCAATGTTGAAATACTTCAAGGATTCCAATCAAAGACCCTAAGAATGATTGTAAACGCGCCCTATTATGTCACAAACAACCAAATCCTTCGTGACCTCAAAGTTCCTACAGTCGCTCAAGAAATAAAAAAGCTCTCTACTTCGCACAATCTGAGACTCCTAGTCCACCCAAATACACTGATATCGGAACTCACTTCCAACCCCTTCACTTTCATCCGACTGAAGAGAAAATCCACAACAGATCTCCTGTGCTAATAGGCAATGGCTGCACCACTGGGTGTAGTCCATAAAAGACAGTAAATGCAAAAATTAGTCTTAAGTTATTAAATATTGCTGAATGTGATTGAATGTAACAGATTGCAATAAAATATTTGGATATTAAAAAAAAAAAAAAAAAAAATGAAGAATACATATACCACCTGTCCAGACTATGAGAAATCAATGCGAGAAGCGTTCCGGAAAATCAAAGTGGCCTTCTACAGAAAGACGTATGCCCTAAAGCAGCAATAATTAATATTAATTACTTTATTATATGTAAATATTAGTCCATTAATGCTTTTTCCAATTTTGAATTGAATTCACTGTATAAATTTTCTTATATATATGACTAGAATTTGTTAGAATTATGTTCTTTCAATGTTGTATACAGACATTTAATATAACAAATAAGCAATAATCGTTTCTCCTTTTACTCGCGTACTATGAATAAAAGATCGTTCCTATACTACTCGCGTAGGAAGTTAAAATGAGCGCTCCAATACTACTCGCGTAGGAACTCTAACCGAGCGCTCCAATATTACTCGCTTAGGAAGTCAAAACGAGCGCTCCCATACTACTCGCATAGCAAGTCAAAACGAGCAATCGCTTCCAATGACACGCTACGTTAAAAAGGAGCACAAAATACATGAGCTCTGGAACAATAGGGAGCGATCAATGCCTCGCATTGGATCCATCCATAATTGCTCCGAGAGCGATCAATTTTTTACTGGGTTGGTGGGATCGTCATGTGTAGATGGAAACTATCATAGTATACATCCATCTCAATATTGTGGGACTGCATTCTCAATTTCTGGTAGATCTACAGGTCATGAGAGTACGCTTTATAATTGTCTCATTAATGTAAGACCACTATAATAATCTGCTACTTAGTGTTATACTTAGACATTTTGTTTCTGGCTGCATGCCAATATTTACACCATTTATCGGTGTCAGGTTTATGATATTATATATTTTATCGTAAGAGTAATATTTATTTTGAGCGCCACGCTACTGTACCAATCCCTGATAACCCTTAAACCACGTGACAAAGGTCACATATTACTACAGATTATATCTTCAACATTTCCCTTACATTTCAAGCCTATGTATGTTAATTCCTAGTAAATTTGATCCAATATAAGCAGAGCAAAGAGGACTCCACCCTGTGGGAACCCCTAATGCTAAAATCCATAGTTCTTGAATGGATATAAACATCTAAAATTATGCTTTGTAACGACTCGTTTTCGCCGTTGAAAGCTCGCCGGATTTCCAGGAGTCGTTTACAGAAAATGTCTAAAGTATTCAAAGCTTGTTTACGTTGATTTAATTATTTTATTTATTTATTAATTTAAAAAAAAGGCTAACTACTTACAATTATTTTTACTAAACTTAAATACGGACACAGTTGAACTCTATGTCCCCCTAGCTTCTGTAGCGTTTGTCAGTGTGGGTTTCTAGCAGAGAATCGATTATAAACCATAATCTCCTCTAGATTCCCCTAGCTTCTGTTGCGTTTGTCAGTGTGGGTTTCTAGCAGAGAATCGATTATAAACCATAATCTCCTCTAGATTCCCCTGGCTTCTGTTGCATTTGTCAGTGTGTATAACTCTGTTTAGTACGATGCGTCTGGTCTGCCTGATGCTGAAAGAAAAAACCGTCTTGTCTGCCTGATGCCGAAATAAAGGAAGAGCGTCTCGTCTGCCTGATGCCGAATGAAAGAAAGAGGCTGGGTTGCCAGTTGCTCCTGCTTTTATGCTCCAGGTTTAGTGTAGATCATCCAATAGTTGTTGTTGTGCGGGAACTGTAGTTTATTGTGGCATGTTGCTACGGTTTCCCGCATTGTTGTTCTTTTTTGAATTGGGCCACCTTCAGCACATTGTGGTTTTTTTTCTCGCTGTTGTTCTTGTAAGGTTTTGCCCTTGGGCCACCTTCAATATTGTGTTGTTGTTGTGATGATTTACCTTGTTGTTGTTCCTTGTGTTGTTTGTTGTTGTTGCTATTTGTCCTTCGGCCACCTTCAGCACTTTGTTGATATTTTCTATCGATGGCATAAAATATTTAAAAATATTAAATATTGGATATTTAATTCTGCTTCTCCTCTTTATGCTTTGTCCGGCCCGTTGGTGTGCTTAGCGATCGGTCTGTCGTGTTCCACTTTGTGCTTGGCCTTCGTTTTTGGGTGTTGTTAGTGGGCTATTTTCCGATCTAATGCAGTCGGCAACTTCTGTCGTGATCTCTTGTAAATCTCTAACATTGCGTTAGGCACTGTTGTTGTAAATTCATATCAGTGCGTTGGGCACTGTTGTTGTAAATTCATATCAGTGCGTTGGGCACTGTTGTTGTAAATTCATATTATTTTAACTGTGGTCAGCCGGTTGCACAATTGTTTGTGTGATATTCTCCTGTGTTATCTTGCGTTGTTGACTTCGTTGCATGTTTTTCGTCGCTTATCACAGGGTTCCACTGTCTGACTTAATTGTGGCTGTGTCTTCTGTCCTCCCAATGCAGAGTATAACACTTGTTGTTGGTAGCATTACTATGGTGGGAGGTGTCTTAGACTCACTTGTATGATGGCTGCTGCACTAAATATGATGGCGGTTGTGTGTGTGGTTTTAGCAATGAAAGTGGGAGGTGCCAAAGTCTTAGGACTATTAACGTGTATATTTTAGGGTTGGTTGTTTAAGCACTTGGACCCTATTTTAAATATACACGTTTGGGGCGTTATGGCAAAACTAAATATGTAGGGGCAAATTTACGCCTAAAATTTGCTCCTCACTGCTTTAACAGCGTCTTTTCCCAAAAAGACATAGCGTTGACCTATTTAGTGTACTGCTCTGCTCATTGCCTCCTGCGATGTGTTGTCAAAAACTACTTCTATGTTCAGAAATGCTCCACCGAATCCACACGAGGGACTGAGAACAAGATGCAAAAAAGTCAAACCCGAAAATAGTGCTGGCAGAACCCAATGCTATAGGGTTGAATTTTTCACACTCTCCTGCTGCTTTCCTCCCGTGTTGATCGTGCGAACACCCCCACAAACTACCTCACGTAACCCGTAATACTTATTTTACTGATAGTCATTTAAATCATCACATTGATCATTAAACTGCCGGGAGGCGACACCAATATATTCAATTTGGCCAATGATTTGAGTTAAAGGCTATGCGGTAGGTACAGTGGTACACTATCGGCCACACATTGTAAATTTTTCTCTTTTTGTTATTTCAAACAATATGTTTGAATTTAATCACGCCACCAAACGAAAAATTCGAGTTTCTCAAGATTCCTAATTTTATTCATTTTGCCGCACTCTCGGCCCCATAAATCACAACGGCGCTTTTTCAAAAAAAACACTCGCACACACAACCGGCACTTTCTAGCAGATCCGACACTCTCGCCGTTTTTCAACAAAAAAAATTCCTTAAATGAAATCCTATTCTATCGCTATTTTCTCAAATCACCGTTTTTACCATCAATTTCTACTAATCTGATGCAGCAGCATCTGTACCTCATAACTGTATCTAAGCCTTAACTGGGTGCATTCAGCAGCTGTCCACATCAAGTGAGTATTTTATTAATTAACAACATTAATTATATTCGAACGCCAAACAACCAACACAACAATGATACACAAGTAGACGACCGCAACCACATACAAACATATTGGACAAAATTTAAATTAGAACGGACGTCATGCCATCTGAAAGTGAAATAATAGCTTTGCTTGCCATTGATGTATGTGTACAAGATGAAAATGAGAAAAAGTTGTTTAATTTTATTCTCACAGGAGTAATTTTTTATATCCCCCAAAACGATTTCCCCGCGAAAAGTTTCAATAAAATCGCGCCAAAATTCACAATCTATGTGAGACATTGTGCGAACGTGCCTTTGTTTTCTCGTTGAACATTGTTCAAGATGAACATTGGTATGCATTCCGTTACATACATGTAATACCTGTGTCCCAAAGAGCAAAGAAAAAATTTAAAATTTTCCATTTTCTACATACAGGAAATTTGGCATGCACCATAACGGGTATGCATACAAGTATGCATTTGTAAATTAATAAAACACAATGGTTGTTCACTCCGAATCCTAATGTTCAGATGACTTCCGCCTGGTTCCATCGTTCGGTACGGTGCGAAAGCCCGCGATGTACATTGGAGAGCGGTCGAAGCTGGTGCATACCGTATTAGTGCGGACAGCTTGCCTATACGAGGCAGCGGTAGCTGCTCTTTTTGCGCCGTATCTGATGAGAGTCTTTCGTAGAGTGCCAGGAAAAGGCTGATATAAACTATTCTGAAGCGAGGTTCAAATTCTAGTAGAATAGTTTCTGTTTGAAATTGTAATCTTTTAATCATTTTCGAATCTGGTTAAATTATTTGTTATTATTTTTCTCGCAACTTTAGTGGAGGAGCTACAAAACAACAAAAACAAATACGCTTTTTATTTCTTAATTTAAAATAATAAAGACAAATTTAAATATTCTGCGAATTTTGTAAAACAACATTTGGTCATTCGAGCTGGATACGAATCCGTTCTTTTTGTGTATTCAAAAACGAGAAATAGGTTCATAAGCTCTTTATTATTCAATCGCTTCTAGTCAACTGAACTGTACACTTTTTGTACAGAGTTTGGTGAGTTCAAAGAAAAAAGAGTAAAAATAAACAATGTATGAGAAAGAATAAAAAAATTAATTGAGAGTTGTAAGCTGGTGATCGTTCTTCTTTTATTTCTGTTCATAGACTGTTCGTTTTATTCGTTATTTCTTATCTACAACATATTTTATTGACATTAGCTTAGAGATGCCAGATGGCTAGTAGATAATCTGATTATGTATGCATAGAGATGCCAGGTGGCTTACAGATAATCTACTCACGCATCTACTTATAATCTAATAGTATCAATATACCACAGTACCCCCTTTATAATTCAATATTTCACGGTACATAAGCATAATTGATACTATTTACATTTTATCATTTTAGCTTAAATATTATTTTTTCCTTTGTCTTAGGTTATATCTTGGTGGTGTAATAGCCAGTTCATCTGCACTTACACTTTGAGAATTAGCGTCACCAAACCTATCAATAACGTTATCCATCATGAACGTTATCGTTGTTGATAGTTTTGGGTATATGACTTTGTAATATTTCAATATTTTGATTTGGTAAGTTTACCTTTGCTTTTTCGCTTAGAACTATTTGATTTGCATGTCTTTTCCATAAGTTCTGATCTACTGTTTTACAAATATAAGTTTGTGTTCCTAATATTTTTGCAATGGAACCTTTCGTCCAACACACTCTTCCGGGGGTTGAGTAATCTTTTATGAAAACTATATCCTTAATTTTACATTTATTCTTTTTTGAACCTTTGAAACATGCTTTTTGGTTTTCTTGACTTCTTTTTACACAATTTTTAATATTTGTCTTACTTGGCATTTCAATTTTTCTCTTTTCATTTAAGATATCCAATCTTGTTCTCAGTTTCCTTTTGTTAAACATTATAAAAGCAGGTGAAACACCTGTAGTAGCATGTACTGTGTTTCTATAGTCAAACAAAAATCGGCTTAACACGATGTTAAAAACTGACAACGGCTTATTTAGCATATTTCTTTTAATTGCTGTTTTTATTGTTTTAAGGGAGTTTTCAGCTTGCCCATTTGTAGCAGGATTTCCCCACTGGAGATGTTCTATGCTCTATTCCATTTTGAAAAAGAAAATTCTTGAACTCTTTTGAAACAAACGATTTCCCATTATCCGATACAATCATAGTTGGCAGCCCAAAACGTGAAAAAATTTATCTAAGTACCTGTATAACCGCTCTAGTCGTTGTATTATTGCCCATGTCAATACATTCGACCCACTTGCTCGTACTATCTACTACAACCAGACATGATCTATTCATTATCGGCCCGAAAAAATCGATGTGAATGCGTGACCAGACTTCGTCACTTCTTTTCCAAGGAATTAACTCCTGCTTATTTGGACTCTGACTTGTCAAGCGACACGCATCGCAACTTTTTGCCACCAGTTCCAACAAATCCTGGCTTTGGGTTGGCCACCAACACGTTTCACGTGCCATATATTCATTTTAATTATTCCCATATGCGTTTCATGTAGGAATCTCACAACATTTGCCTGCAGTGATTTTGGTACAATTACTCTGTAACCCCAAAAAATGCATCCCGATTCCTCGGAAAGTTCGAACCTTTTTCGAAAATAGGGTAATAATTCACTGTCCTTGTTATCTTTTGGCCATCCGACATTGATTAAATTACTAATCTGTTGCAATAATTTGTCCCTTTGGGTCTCTATCTTAATCAACTCTAGATTAATCATATCGTCGGCTAAAGTCGCAAACGTGACAAGTCCACTTTTTTCGAAAAATTAGATTTTAATGCAGTTGAATAGTTTTTTGAAAAATACACAATTTCAATTTTTTTGGTAATTAAAAATCTCTGTAATAGGGTCAAGGGTCAAGTCCCATTTGTCAAAAAGCGCGCGCTAAGTCCACTGAACGTACATATTGCATCAGCTGTTATATTTCGTTTTGGCAGGCTTAGTTTCATTTTAATGGTAAAATTATTTATTTAATTGTAAATATTTAGTATATATTCAGAATTTTATTATTGTTTTAGCGTTAGGAAAACATAATATCTGCGTTTTAGTAAAAAATTAACAACATGGATTATGGCGATGAAGCAAACGATGGTTTTGTTGAATATGCAAATGAAGAAGACGATGGAGTTGCAGGTCTAGTTCCGTATGGATTCCACAGCAGTACGGATGATTCAATAGAACTTCCTATTAAGAACAAAAAGCGAAAACGGCGAGTGCAACTAAAAAACGATGCGTGGTATACAATGAAAAATAAAAGTCTGCGCCAACATGGAAAAAAATACTATGGCAAAACGAAAGAAGGTGGGCATTGGCAATATAATAAAGTTAAAAGTGCAAGATCTACGAAAAAAGGTGCAACTGTATTGATAAAAGTAAAGCTGCAATCATGAAATGTGGAAAAATAACAGAACCTCAAAGGGAAGAAATTTTCAATGAATTTTGGAAAATGAGTTGGCAGCAAAAGAAGGTATATGTGAGGGCCATAATTCAATGTATTAAACCTAAAAGACCACGAAATCGCGCAATTGAGAACGTCTCTAAAAGAAAGAAAACATTGTGGTACCACCTTAGAGTTAACAATATTGTTTTGCGTGTGTGCCGCACTCTATTCCTAAACACGTTAAGCATTGGTAGGCATAATTGTTTAAATTGGTTAGATGCTCCTTTGGATCACCACATTTTTCAAGAAAAACAACAACCGCATACGGAGCGTGTTCAAGATCTGCATTCATTTTTCGATTCGATTCCATCAACAGATTCCCATTTCTGTCGATCTTCCACCACCAAAAAATATCTGTTGCCAGAATGGAGGTCCAAGAGAAGTCTTTATGACTTTTATAAAGAACAATGGTGTCACGAACGAGAAACTGATCCGGTGTCAATAACAACTTTCAATTCCGTTTTCAAATTAAAAAATCTAAGCTTATTTTTTACCAAAAAAATACTTATGTGAAATTTGCTCTCGTCATAATGTGCAAAATTATTCAAATGAGGAATTCTTGATACATCAAGAAAAAAAAAATGAAGCCAGAGAACAAAAAGCAAAAGATAAAGATGAAGAGTCCTATGTTTTTACTGTTGATTTGCAATCCGTTCTGATGGCACCAAAATCAAATGTTAGTTAATTTTACTACCGAACTAAATACAGGTGTATAATTTAGTTTTTTATGATTTGAAAACCAAAGACGCCTATTGTTTTTTGTGAAACGAAGTTGATGGTGGACTAACATCAGAAGAATTTGCCAGTGTTTGGGTTATGTTCATAGAAACAATTTTTTTGCCTAATTTACAAGAAAGCAACGATCCTGTCAAGATATTTTTTTACAGTGATGGCTGTACCTACCAAAATCGTAATTCAACAATGGCAAACGCTTTACTAAATGCAGCAATCAGCAACAATATAACTATTGAACAGAAAATATTAGAGCTTGGACATACACAAATGGAAGCCGATAGTGTCCACTCGGTGATTGAACGCGCTTTAAAAAATAGAAATATAAATGTACCCGCAGACTATGTAAGTTTATGTAAAGGTGCGCGAAAAAAACCAAGGCCCTATTATGTAACTTATTTAGATTACACATGTTTTAAGTCTTTTAAAAATATAACATTCTTAAAAACTATTCGTCCTGGTCGTGTAATTGGAGATCCAAAAGTCACGGACATACGAGCACTTAAGTACACACCTAATGGTGATATTTTTTACAAGTTAAGGTTTTCTAACGCGTGGAGCAATCTGCCCCAGCGTCTAGATAAAAAAGTTGCCATACTGAAGTGGTGTAATTTAGCACAACTTTATAATGAAAAACGACAAATATCTAAAAGAAAGTATGATGATTGAAAGAGACATTACCAAAAGACTATCATAGTTTCTATGAAAACTTGCCACATGTATGATAAAGATGAGTGATATATCATGTTCCTTAATAATTATTATTTTTTTTTCATTTTTACATTCAAATGTTATCGTTTTTAGTTTTTTTTTACATTGAAATGTTTTCGTTTATATTTTTTACATAGAAATGTTATCGTTTTTAGTTTTTTTACATTGAAATAATATAAAAACAAAGAAGAAATTTTTAATTTAAGTGTAATTATACTTATATGTACATAATGTGTTAACAAATTGAAGTTTAAAATATTAAAATCACAACCAAGTAGTGAAGACGCTTCCAAAATAAAAGGCGTCAAGTCCAATAAAAAAAAAAGCTTACTTGCAGAAAATAAGACAAGTCCAAAAACAGCAAAAAACAAGTGATTAAAGATTTTTTTAGATTTAAAAACTTTATTTATTCAAACAATGGGCGAAATAACAATGTATTGCATATACAGTTTCCACAAATATTGGAAAATATATTATTTAAACGGTTTTTCCTCTCTCCTGAACAATTTGAAAAAGTGGACTTGTCACGTTTGCGATTTAGCCGACGATATTGCTTTCATTATTAACTTCACGAGTGTAATTTAAGTAAACATCGGGCGAAAAATCTAAATCTGCCCTTTCCGATTCTTGCGGATGTCTTGAAAAATAATCCGCTATATTTTCTTCGGACTTGACATGAGAAATATCAAACTGATAACCTGATAACGTCAATGCTATTCGTTGAAGCCTATTGGATGCCATTACTGGAATTCCTTTTTTGGGGCTGAAAATAGTTTGTAAAGGTTTGTTGTCAGTCACTAGAGTAAACTGACGGCCAAATATATACGAATGAAACTTTTTCATCCCGAAAAGAATGGTTACCGCTTCCCGGTCCAGCTGTGAATATCTTCTCTCAGTCTCAGACAATGTTTTTGAAGCAAATTCAATCGGCTTCTCCTCCCCTATGTTATCTACTTGTGACAAAATAGCACTCACCCCCACTGGACTGGCGTCAACAGTCAATTTAGTTTTGAAATTCGGGTTAAAATGTGCTAGGCACCTTTTTGTAACAAGCAATTGCTTTAGCTGTTCTACCACCTCTGAACATTTTTTATTCCATTCAAACTTTTGATTTTTTTGTAGTAACTTGTGAAGTGGACTTAACAGCGTAGACATTTCGGGAATGAAACGTCTGTAAAAATTAACCATACCCAGAAAATATTGAAGCTCCTTAACATTTGCTGGACTTGGTAAATTTTTAATTTCGTTCACTTAATCTGGAATTGTGTGCAGTCCATCTTTATTAATCACATGACCTAAGTATTTAATTTCCTTACAAAAAAATTCACATTTCTGGCTTGCAAGTTTCAAGCCAGCTTTACTTAATATTGTGAGAACTTCCTCAAGCCTTTTAATATGAGTTTTTCTATCTGGAGCACTAATCAAGATGTCGTCTAGGAAAACTACAACACATCTCACTCCGTAAATTAATCTCGTGTATTGGAACAGACCCTTCGATGTAGAAATCGTGGTAAACTTACGTGACTCCTCATCCAACTCTATTTGCTGATATGCTGAACTCAAATCTAATTTTGTAAATTCAACACCCTTGTGCAATTTTGCAAATATCTCCTCGATTCGAGGTAATGGGTACTTTTCAACTTGTATATGTGGATTTAATGTAACCTTAAAGTCACCACATATACGAATGCCTCCATCTTTTTTTATAATCGGGACTATCGGCGTCCCCCAGTCACAAAACTCAACTGGTTTTAAAACCTTTAATTCAACCAGCTTATCAATTTCTTTTTCAACTTTTTCCTTTATTGCCAAGGGGAGTGGTCTTGGTCTGAAAAATTTAGGTTTCATATCTTCTTTTACTCGTAACATTGCCTTGCCTTTCTTAAATAATCCTAAGGATCCTTCAAACAAATCTTTGAATTTAGCTATGATGCGGCTTTCTGCATTACTTTCATTAGCATAATTTAAACTCGAAAACTCGATTTCAAAAAACTTCTTCCCAACAGTGGTGGACCTCCATTTTCTATTAATAGAAAAGGAATAACTTTTGTTACGTTTTTATATCGCACTGTTAAATCACATGCACCTAATGGTGTTATGCTGGCCCCATTGTAAGCCTTCAACATCGTTTGAATTTCGCGTAAGCCGTATTTACGAAAAGAATTATAAAACGTTTTTTTCGAAATTACACAATTTTCCGACCCGGTATCTAATTGCATTGCATAATCTGCGTTATCAATGGAAACTGTAACGTTGATTGGACCATCGTTACTACTATTAATCGCATACAACGGTAATTCATCTCTCTCTAAATAGTTAACACTTCTCGCTTTACACATTTTTTTCAAATGCCCTCGCTGTTTGCATGCATTACATTTATAATTTTTAAATTTACATTTACTACTACTATGGTTATCATACCCGCATACTTCGCACTGTGGCTGCTGTTGGTGTTGCTTGCTATGCTCCTTCCCCCGCTGCTGCTTTTGTTGTTGTTGTTTTTGTCCATCTCTGTACGACTTTGCCCTTGCGTTGCCCTTCATGTAATTTACTTCCTCCGGCTCCAATTTAACCTCTCTCTGATGATGATTTCGCAGAACGCATTCCGTTGCATTTGCGATTTCCACCACACGCTCAAAAGAAATTGAAACTGGTTCCATGAAAATTTTGTCACGGGTTGGACCTTTTTCCAAACCCATAATGAATTGTCTCTAATCGCCATATTAAGCTGCTCACAAAAATCGCAGTCAATAGCCAATGCACGTACACGCACCGCCCATTCATTTATGGATTCATTCGGCGCCTTCACTGCATTGTAAAAATGGTAACGTTCGGTGAACCCTGATGTTGTCGGTTTGAAATGCTTATCCATCACCTCCAAGCATTTAGTTAGACTAACACCACCGCTGTCCACGTCTGTCGGACTTAACAAGTTTTTCAACAATTTATATGCACTTTCCGACAATGCTGTGAACAATACCGCCTTCTTACGGGCATCGTCCGTAATGTCGTAAGCTATAAACAGTTGTTTCAGCTGCCTTTAGAACACATTCCAATCGTTCACTCCCAGCTCTAAATTTGGCACACGTACACTTGCTATAGACCTCGAATTTCCATCCACAGTGTTTGTTACAGTCTCTGGCATCGTTACTGACCTTCACTTGCCTTTTGTTGCTTAACCAATTAAACCTCGTCGCCACTGTAAGCTGGTGATCGTTCTTCTTTTATTTCTGTTCATAGACTGTTCGTTTTATTCGAAATTTCTTATCTACAACATATTTTATTGACATTAGCTTAGAGATTCCAGATGGCTAGTAGATAATCTGATTACGTATGCATAGAGATGCCAGCTGGCTTACAGATAATCTACTTACGCATCTACTTATAATCTAATAGTATCAATATACCACAAGAGTAAAAAAAACAAGTTAAACATAAGAGGATTTGTTCCATACAGGGTGATATGACCCAACATGCTCCCCGCGTTGAAAGGATCAGCTTTCAATAGCCTAAAGTGGGAAGCGGCGCCAATTTAGGAATGGGTCGTCGAAATTGTGATTTGCTGGTCTTGAGATCTACCTCTCTAACCTTTCCGTCTGAACCATGTGTAACATCAGTCACACGAGCAAGTGACCAATGATGGGGTGGCAGGTTGTCCTCGTGCATGATGACTACCTGACCAATCTCAATGTTGGGTTGTGGGCAAAGCCATTTAGAGCGTTGTTGCAGGCCCTGAAAAAAGTCATGCAACCAGTTATTCCAAAATTTAATTTTTAGGAAGGTTATGCGCTGATATTATGTTAAGTTGCTAATTTTTCCTACGTCTGGTGTTGGTTCTGGAATAGCCTTGATGCTTCTGCCAATAAGTAACTGCCCTGGAGTTAATGCCTCGCCGTCGTTGGGGTCATCCGACTCACAAAGCGGCCTCGAATTTAAAATGGCTTCTGCTTCGATAATTATCATCTGCAGCTCTTCAAAGGATAGGTTGGCTTGGGCAGCCTGCTTAACAAGTAGCGATTTCATTGATTTGACTGCCGCTTCCCACAGCCCACCGAAATGGGGGGCGGTATGAAATAAAATTCAAAACCAGATGTGCTGCTATAGTTTTGAATCTTCGGTTGAGCTTGTGTGATGTGGATAGTTTCCTTTAGTTCTTGTAGTTTTGCGCTGGCACCAGTGAAGTTTGTGGCGTTGTTACAATAAATACGACTCGGTACGCCACTTCTCGCTATGAACCTCTTAAGGCATAAAAGGAAACAGTTGGTTGAGAGATGTGATGCGAGCTCTGCATGCACAGCCTTAGTTGCAAAACATATAAAGATTGCTGCATATGTTTTGTATGGTCGACGTCCTCTCAATCTGTACGTAGCGTAGAACGGACCGCAGAAATAAACGCCTACTATAAGATATGGCGTTTGCGCTAGAAAACGTTCACGTGGTATGTCGCCCATGATTTGCTGAGCCAGTCTTGGTTTGTAGTGTTTGTAGTGTATGCAATGCAATGCAATGTATGCAGTTTTGAACTGCTTTTCGAGTAAATTCCTTGCCATTTACAACCCATAAACGTTGTCGAAGCAAGCCGAGTAAAACCTTAGAGCCTGCGTGTAAGTTGATGCGGTGAAGATGTTCGATGTAAACCTGTAGAAAATGATTATTTTTAGGAAATAATGCAGGAAAATTAGCATTGAATGATAACGGTGATTTAGCTAAGCGGCCACCGACTTTTATAATTGAAAGCATTGATTCGCCTATTTTTATCTTGTGTCTAAAGTTTTTGTAAACTTGGTTTGAGCGTTCTATTTCCCTGCAAATCATCAATCATATCCTTCGAATAAAATTAGGGCTGTACAGCTATAATAATTGGGGGTGTAATGTACACCGTGTGGAGGTGTAATGTACACCGTGTGGAGGTGTAATGCGCCTCCACGCGGTGCACCCTGGGTAACGCTAAATGTTTTACACTCCCCCAGGTGCTATTGTTTTCTTGCACGGGAGTTCAGTAGCACCAATTCGCACGATCCCCATCCTTCGTCCCCGGACTTTTCTCTGGATCAATGTCCTTATTCTGAATGCCCGTCCCGTTAAAACCCTGGCAGGCCTCAAAGTACGTTCGACGTCTGTTACCGTTAAGTTGGTAGTGTGGGTTCGGTTGAGTGGAACTCCCGATTAGCACTGGTCTGGATCTGAGCACTTGACCCCATAAGGGTTTGTGCCAACCCTCGCATGGCCTCCCTGCTTGCATAGATAACCATGGGACCATATTTAGTGACCACACGTTCGGACTGAGACAGCGGCTTTGAGTAGGGACCCTTCTTGCATGGACACAACAAAATCTAAAAACACAAATACAAACACAAACAAAATTTCCGCGCCTATCCCCTCGCGTAAAATCCTGGCTACGCAAATGCCGACCGGCAACAACCCCCTCCCTTGGTTCGAAGTCAAGCAGCATAAGCACTGCCCCTTCAACAAGCACCACAGCTTCGGCTAATAAGCCACCCAAGAGCTCTTCGCTATCCCCAGACTCTTCAACGGCACAACTCGATGGAAACTGCTCCCCGAACCGCTCCTCCTTCAGGTGCACCCACCAACGTGAACCCGAGTACAAGGGCGTACAGGAAGCGTAGAGCGGCTTACCGTATTTTGACGAAGCTCAACGCTACAGAACCTTCTCAACTGTCAGAATACGACAAGGGCAAGCTTGAGTGGGCAAAGGCACACAATGATGTGCGTGTCCCCTCCTCCACTGCACAAGCAGCCGGTAACTCCAGGAGGCAGAGATCAGCCGATCGCCAGGGCCAATCCACCCAAAGCATCCCTAAGCGCGTAAGTCTGGCTACCCCCAAGCCTAAGCTCTCGAAACCGCTTAGTGAGATTGTGAAAGAGAGCCTCACATGGGCTGTGGTCGACTCTGCCAATGTCGATGGGACCATTACTCCTGCCAATTGGAGACTGGTCGAAATGGCGCTGGTACCAATTTTCGTTGAGGTCATGTCCCTCAACCCTGGTCCTTCACCCAGCTAACGTGACACAGGGTGGTATCAAGGACATATCAAGATCATATCTTGCTCGGACCAATGCTCGGCGGACCCATATAAGGTAGCGATCAATAGGGTAGGTGAGATCTGGCCGGGTGCAAAGCTCAATGCGTTACCTTTGGACCAGGTTCCCCAACGCCCTCGCTCCAAAACATGGCTTCCTGCCGAGCCCTCTGAGCCCGAGGCAATCTTAAAGATCCTCAACCTCAGCAATACCGATCTTCCCACCGAAAGCTGGAAGGTCGCGAAGTTGGTGACCCCAAAGGCACTTTGCGAGAGGTCACCATCATTTTGAACGAGCAATCCCTTGCTCCCATCAACTCCCGCGAGGGGGTGATTAACTATGGCTTTGGAGCCATCACTCTCCGCATCTACAAGTGCGATGCCTAAGCCCCCAACAGTCTCCCCCAGCTGGTGCTGTCCCACAAGCCACTGCCAATGAGCCTAGTTGCTCGGGCCCGGCCCTCACTCCTTTGCCGGGTAGTGACAACGAGAGTATGTGCTCCGAAACAACCAGAAGCAGCCGTTTCTCCACTTCCGAACTTATCGGAGAATTCTTCGACCACATGGATACGGATGCGGCTGGTGGATACATCTCTCCAATGTCCGAAGAGGAAGAGTTGAACACCACCATAATCAATCTTCCAGACAATGCTGAAGGTACTACAAATTAACCTTCAGCATTCGAAAACTGCCTCGGCTGCCCTGCTTCTCCGACTTTCGGATATAGGGGAGGAGCTCATAATCGTCCAAGAACCTTGGGTCGTAAATAACCGGGTTTCTGGACTCAATGCATACGGATATCGTATGGTAAATATCAAGGATCAAGGTAAACCAAGATCCTGCATTCTGTTAAAAAACAGCGTTAATGCTCTTTTACTCCCTAGATTCAGTGACAAAGATAGTGTTGCCATGGTCATTGAAATGGATCCACGGACCTACTGGATGGCATTGCTAACCGGGGAAATGAGCCGACCTTCCTTACATCAATCAGGAAGGAAGTGCTTGACATCACCCTCGTCAGCGATAACTACTCCAACATGATAAGCAGTTGGTTCGTCTCCCAGGAATGCTCCTTTTCAGACCATTGCTATATCACCTTTGACATTGACTCCAGGGAGACTAAAGGCAATACAGGATCTCTTAAACCAGTCAATAGGAAAAACAAGAACTGGCCTCTTTTTCGGCTCAAACTGGGGTCATGCTTAGCAACGACTCCTCCCACTAACCACAACTGTTCCGATATTGAACGGGCGGTCGACTATCTGACCACAGCTTTTAAAAAAGCCACTCATATCTCTTGCATCACTTCCGAACCACGGGGCAAACCTAAACCTCCGTGTAGGAACTCGGAAATTGCAAGCCTTCGCAAAACTTGTAGAATGCTTTTCAACAAAGCTAAAGTTACAGCTGATTGGGCCCCTTTCAAAAATAAACAAAAATAGTTTAAATACGCGATTAGGCGAGGGAAACGAGCGTCATGGAGGGAATTTCACGAAAGCATTGAATCGTCTTCCGAGGCTAGCCGTCTTCGAAAATTTCTCCACTCCTCTATCAAAGCCCTTGACTGTAGCCCTGACCGGATGACATCATTCCTGCCAATATCCAAAATGTGGAAGAGATTATCCTTCCTTGGCTGCTACAAATATACAATGCAAGCCTCAGATTGAAATATACTCTGGCGTACAGCTCGGGTCGTCTTCATCCCGAAAGTCTTCATCCAAACCTAAGCATTACTGACCTATAAGTCTAACATCCTTTCTTCTCCAGATTTTAGAAAGAGCTCTTGACTACATATCAAGACATCGATCAACCCTTCTTTTATTTCTCTATCTCAACACGCCTATTCTAAAGACAAATCGGTTGAAACTCATTCATTCTCTCATTTCTCAAGTTGACAAATCCTTAGCGTTCACGGATTTCTCACTTGCCATATTTCTGGACATCGAGGGAGCATTCAACAATATTCCAAGCAGAAACGACTGGACTTGAAAAGCCTAATCGTCGGTGAAACAGTCGAAATCTACACCGACGGTTCCAAGCTTGGACGTAGAGTCGGCAGCGGTATCTATTCCGACAAGCTGGACTTAAACATCTCCCTACCCAGACCATTGCAGCGTTTTTCAAGCTGTTTCAAGGCCATTTATCACGCAGCCAAATGGATGCTGAGTAGTGATATCGGCGCAGTCGACGTATCTATCTTCTCAGACAGCCAGGCCGCCATTAAATCTCTTTTTGGCTCCACGGCCAACTCAAGACTAGTTCATGAATGTCGAGCATCTTTAAATGAGCTCGCAAGCTCGGGGGCACCTAATCTGGGTTCCCGGACATATCGGAATCCCGGGAAACTGCGAAGCGGACGAGCTTGCCAAGGCAGGCACGCTACTACATGAAATTCAGCCCTCCGTAAACATCGGCATTCCACTGGCAACAGCCAAGCTCGAAATCAAACGGAAATATCTGGCTGACGCCTACAAATCCTGGGCTACCTACAATAATTAACCAAAATGCTCGTTCCAAGGCGGGTGTGGTAAGCATTAAGCATTAAAACTTATGCTGTTTCGGTGTCAATATATTCAGTACGTACGCTGTTATTCAAACTACACGTAAGTATGATGAATGACGATCGATTACGTCATCAAAGCAACCCTTGCGTTTTTCTGGGACATTTTCATATTCGATTGCTAAGGAAGGCCAGTCCTCAAGTTCGTCTTCAAGAAATGAGGGGCCAAAAAACCACATTGTTTTAGGTAACTCCACTGCACTGCAACCCCTTGAAATGATGTCTGCCTGATTATCGTTCGATGGTACGTGTCGCCATGAAATACCATTTGAACATTCTTGCAGCTCAGAGATTCTATTTGCCACAAAACAATTTAACGTAGATGCGTGATGCATGAGCCATTGCAGAACTATTTTTGAATCCGTCCACAAAAATATTTTGTCAAAGGTGACATTTTAGATGCAAATTTTGTCCAAGTGCGACAAAACAATAAGGCAGCACAAAGTTCTAAGCGCGGCAATGTTTGGGCCTTAGTTGGAGCCACCTTCCATTTGGCAACAAGAAGCGAGGTTTTTTATGATGTACCAACCTTGAAATGTATGTATATTCAATATCCGTATGCCCGCTCCGAAGCATCAGCGAAGCCATGGATTTCGCACTTGTTGTTTGCTGAAGTAGGCACGTATCGAGGAATAGATATACCATTGAACGCATGTAAATCATTTCGTATAGAAACCCACATATTCTCGAGGTCTGCCGGAAGCAGCTGGTCCTAGTCAAAGTTTTGTTTCCATAGTTCCTGGATAAACATCTTACAGCGCACGGTAACTGGACTAAGAAGCCCAAGCAAATCGTAAATGTTTGCAACGGTTGACAAAACAGTCCGTTTTGTATTAGTGTCAAAATGAGAAATATGGTACTTAAATCAAAAGACATCTTTAGTTGGCACGCCCAATGCCTTTGTAACGTAATCTGAGCTTGTTTTAATAACAAATTCTTCCGAAGAGTCATCGAAAATCTCAGGCAAGTTTGAATTGGCGAGCTCAAGTCCAGCTTTTGTCAAAATTGAAGTTACTTCCTCTCTGATGTTATTGATGTCAAAAATTTTTTCCGCTCCTGTTAAAAAATCGTCTACGTAGCGATCTTCTAGAATCACCCTTGAGCCAATTGGAAATTGTTCTTTGTAGACTTCTGCTATGTAACATAAACAACGACAAACAAGATATGGAGCGGGGAAGTTCCATATGTGACTGTATTTAGCATAAACATTTTGATCGGTTGATCAGAACTGGAGCGCTCCAAAACAATTTGATATTTTCGATCAAGACTATCGACAAGGAACTGCCTAAACATTTTCGAAACGTCTGCAGTGATGGCATATTTGTGTGTGAAACGAAAGTAATATCGTGATCAACTCATGTTGCATGTTTGTATTTAAAACGAGAAATAGGTTCATAAGCTCTTTATTATTCAATCGCTTATCAACTGAACTGTAAACTTTTTGTACAGAGTTTGGTGAGTTCAAAGAAAAACGTGTGAAAATTAACAATGTATGAGAAAGAATAAAAAAAAATGAATTGAGAGTAAAAAATACAAGTTAAATATAATAGGATTTGTTCCATACAGGGTGATATGACCCAACATTGGTAAGTTTAAGTTTTATTAATTTAATTAAATCAGACACAAAATAACCATCATAAATAATAATAATAAAATTGAAATTTTATAAACAAAATGAGCATACAATTCGTGTGCGTGTGTGTGTTTGCGCGAGTGAAACTCTAGCATGGTGACGCTACGATCTATAATCCATTAGTTGATGGCTGTATATGTGGAATGGATGGCTGTTATGGGAAACCGCTTAACGAACCCATACAACATTTGCATTAGCGGAGAAACCAGCGTCTCTCCGTTGGTAAGCGACCGTAATTCGTGCAAGCATACCTGCATGTACTGGTGTTGGCATTCTCTTTTGTGTGTCTGTTGGCTTTGCAGTGCATTCGGGTGTTTGTGCTCTGTCGGCGCTGGCGACTATTGAAAGCATTGGTGCATTATCGCAGTTTTTAGGTACTTGTCGCTAATACAAAAAGCATAATAAGAAAAGAAGGTCAGTGGCTCGTGTGATCAGCTGCTGTCCATATTTCTTTTGTGAAGCAGGCCCGAGCAATTGGTTTCCTGAGCATTATGGCCCCTTCTGCCGTAGTGGGTTGAAACCATAATTGTTAAGCGTTGTTTCAGTGCGGTTGCGTTCAGAGGCTTTCGCCCAGGTTCTACGATTGCATGCTTCTAAGTATAAGTCGTTTCAGATGTAGATAAGCCAATATTGAGCGGCGTTCGCAGACGTAGAAGATCGCCAGCATGGTGGATTCGTACATTTAGGCGGCAGATGAACTTCTAATGTTTATAGGTCGTTTCACCAGATACTCACCCCATTATATCTCTTCAACTTGATGAAGCAGAATTGGATGCTCGGTGGGCTTCGCTTAAAACGGCAAAAATTACTGCCATGTCCGAAGCGTGGGCCATGAAACACGGTGAAGCAATATTAGAGTCAATCGGACAACGGTTCGAGGCAAGCTTTGAGACCTTTAAGCGGGGTCGTATTTTAATCGTGGAAGTGAGTCAACGTTTAGAGCAGGCAACTCCCGTTTCTACTAGAGGGGACCCATTTTTATCACTGGGGCACAACATCCACGTACCCCCCTGTGACACCCAGCCTTTTGATGGGAGTTGTGCTGCATGGCCAACGTTTCGTGATATGTTTACGGCGTTGTTCATCAACAATACGGAGAAATTTTATCATTTGGCCCTAAAACCGTGGAGAGAACAACCTGAAATTGTGTCCAAAACTCCAATAACAGCGGGAGGTTTCACGCAAATGTGGGGAAACTTAATGGGGCTCTAAGAAAACAAGGGCATTCAGATCAACAACCAATTGAAGACTGGACCCTGTTAAAAGAGAAGATGGAGGGGATAATTAAACGCCTACAACGTGTCAACGGTAATGATATCGCTTCACTGATATCTTACGGCATCGTCGACGCGAGTTGGCCATTTTAGAAGAGTGGCTATTTTAGTGTACCTGTGCTCCATGCAGCTGCCTGAGCTGACATTCTCCCTGTGTGGTATTTATTACTGAGTCCTTTTTCCTATTTCCTTCGATATGGAAGTGGTGAAATTCTGATTAACTTCGAAATATGTTTTGTAATGTAATGTAATATTTTGTGGTGTAATTACATTGTATCTGACTTCAGTTCGGTTGGAAATAGTAAAAAGCCATGATTTTTCAGTTTCTATTTTTTCCAAGAAATGGCATCATTCAGTAGTTTAAGCGGTGAGAGTTCGCAGGAACCGTCCTTCACCAGTTGAGGGTACCCAAGTGGGGCCAACTAATAAATTGAAATTTCAGTTGTTTTTTTAAATATATTTTTTGTTCAGTAGTCTTCAGAAAGGCGAAATTGAACAATGTTCAATAGTTAAAAGTGCTTACGGTACTGAACCACACTTGTATTGTGGGGTCAAACTTGTTAAATAGTAGTTTCGAATTCCGTTGATTAGACACTGTATCTTCCATTTTGCTACTAATAGACCAGGGAGACTAATAAACATACGAAAGTGCCCAAAGTTTCAAGCTGCATTAGTCGCAGCACGGTGGGGCTTAGCGAATAAATACAGCCTGTGAATGAACTGCTTCATATCCTCACTTCGAACGATGAACGGCTTTTCCGCCCCCAAAATTCCTCAAATTTTTAATGTACGACTCCGTATGTCAGCACTGGTACTCACATACATTCATATTAATGGAGTGCAAAAAGACCCTCTGCTTCATAGACTTCACTCCTAACGAACCGATCTGCATTTCTGAACACATAGCGCGGTGGACCATGATCACGTCTCCTATCCGTAGACCAGGTACGAGTTGCCGATCGTACATAATTATAATTCCCAGTCTCCCAGGCTTGGGGGAATTGTGCTCTTAATACAGGCTTAGCACACTGTTACCTTGGCAAATGACATGGAACAAATATTCTTTTCAACTTTGCATGCGCTGTACAAATCAATGTCTGTCGACGATGCATTGGCTTGCACGTCTTCCCCACGGAATCTGCATCCATAAACTGACTGCCAACTGACTGCAGAAGGTCTTTTTGTTGGACCCTTGCATCGGGAAGATCTGCGGCATGTAATCCGCAATCATTCTCGTGACAACCTCAACATGGATTTAATCTTGCAGCGAAGACCACCAGAAAACTAGCGAACCGATACTCGAGCCCCACAAGCATTCCAAATTGGACTTATGTTTTATTCTCTCGAAAGCTCCACTCATGTGGGACTAAATGAATCAGCCTGAGCCGAGTATAGATACCACTCGTATCTCAACGTAGAATATTAATCTCATCAGATTTCTTAGTTCTTACAGTGCTCATTGGAGTACTCTGCAACTGATACAGAGGAATTAGAGACGAAACGGCCTGTGACTGTTGCAAGACGACAATCACTCCCCTCATGAGTGGTCGGTTATGTTCCCTTTGATGTCAAAAGCTCATAAATTGCTTGGAGATTATTTGCCCCAGATTCCGGCGTTTGCGAGGCTGGTCTCTAATCTTTACGGTTTATCCGGTTTTATTACTGATCAGTCAAGAGTATGGTACTCTTGTGGACATGCTGATAATATATTCTATTCTAATTCTCTAATTCTCACTGATCCTACTGAAGATATCTAGGGATCTTTGGTACTGTTTTTATCTTGACCTTCTTTCCACTGTCGGAACAATTTGTTATATATATAATTCATACCACAACACATCCATTGTACTATATTTGACGTGTCATTTATATTTTTCTTTCAATATACCTGATTTGTGAACAAACTTCAGTCGATCCGGTGTCCCTAAGTTTGCGATACTTAGAATGTCAGTGCCAAATACCTCGAACTTAGGAAAAGCGGGGTATAAGCACAAAAACTGGCCCACCATCTTAACATCCTCTCCACAAGTCTAGCAAAGTACACTGTCTACAATGCCTAGTATTTGCATTAGTTTACTACACGCAAACTGACCCTTCTTTACACCCGACGATACCCACAGCTGTAGCCCCCTCGCAACACAATAAACCTATTTGCCAGCATTGGACAAATTCAAATAACCAGCACAGACCTTAGTTTCCTTTCACCAGCTACTGTCCCATATCTTCGTCGAAAGTTTTGGGTTTGACAGCGTTCACCGGTGTAATGTGTCTCAAAGCCACAGCGGTTCCCCTTGTTCCCGTCTACTGTCCAGATCCCATTAATTCGTCTTCGGAAAGGATACCCGTTCTATCCTGCCTTTGTCTATTTTTGATTATCAAATTTTTTATTGTTATTAATTGTGTTCATTTACTGTTTCGTATGGTCACCAACTCCACAGGTCCTAGACCAGGGAGAGATGGTCACCCTTACAAGTCAATGTGCCCAGCAACTAATAAAGAGATTGGATATTATAATTTTTATTTATGCTAAAGGAAACAAAATGAATTGAGTTCTTTTTAATAAATTCATTTGATTTTTACATTCTTAATACATCAAATATTAAAAAAATATATTTACTTTCTTTAAGCTGTTGTTTTGAAATAGGAATATAAATTTTGATCAATAATGAAATGATTGTTTTCCCTTTTTTATTCTAATGGAGCTCTGACATAAACAGCAGGAATTATATGTTCAAATAGGTGCGGTATTTAACGAATAAACAATCAAATATTAATTTAACACAGTTTGACAAAATAGAAACTATTTGTACAAAATCGTAAGCAAAGCTGATTCATTTCGTAAAGGTTTTCCCTCCACAAATTTCTATCCTTCACTATTGCCGTTCCCATTTAGTTATTTGCGGTCCCGTGAAATATTAACGGCGTTCGTACTTCTGCAACTTTCACATGTGCGTCTTTCTCGGGAAAAACTCGGATTATTCTACACTTTTGCCACTTGGAACGATGGATACTAATGTCGTACACATACTGGTGGATTGATGTGTATGGCAAAAGACATTACGAAGAGCTCTATCTTCTTCGCTAACGTCAGCAAACCATTTATTGGTACTTTAAATACTTTGAACTTACGTCTCCTCTAGTTACGAAAGGTGGATGAAGAAGTCTTCTCTGGTGGAAGCGCATCTTTGCCAGCTTTGGGTATTTGCATAGATAGCGTTACACACTTTCTTCGTCACCTTTGTTTTCGTAGCCTTTATAAAAGTCATTATGAGGGAGTGCAAATCTGTATGCAATTGTTCCAATAAGGCAGTACCCAGTTTCAATGCTTACTAATAGTCCGATAAACGATGTGTTTATTTGAATCAGTTTTATGGAACTGCTTGAAGCGATTTAACGGAGCAATTGCATTTACTCTTGGTGCTGCGCATGGTGCCATGGATTCACCGAAAGTGGCTAAGCGGTAGATGTTTAGTATAGTCCCCATGGCCTTAGTTGGTGTTGTTGTGATGGCACCTGATATCATTAGGGCCACCATTCACTGAATTTTTTCCAGTTAATTTACGTATATAAGTTTCCTTAGTCCTAGTCATCAAAATGTAATTCCATACATTAGAATAGGTCTTACCACTTCTGTGTACAACCAGCAGTTTTTGACCCCATTTCTTACTAATGGCTCTTTCTCAGAAGTAAGGAGCAGTAGTGGTTTTCTGGATTTGATTGCTCATATTCTCTTCCCAGCTAAGCATTCGGTCAATTCCTAGCTATTTCATTTTATCCGAGAGTTGCAGAGGGGTGCTTTTAACGTACGCATTCTTTGCAACATTTACTTCTAATCCGCAATCTCTTGTCCCCCTCGTTAGAGTATTCAGATATTTTTGTATTAGATCCCTCGGAGTTTTGATGTGTTTTCCTGTAGCTAGTAATGCAATGTCGTTCCCATTTGCTATTACTGGCTGGTAGATTCCAGCTTTAACTGGAGGGGTGTTACATTAGTTTCCTTAATAGCGGCGGTACTCCTCCTTGGGCCGTTCTACTGGTTCACACCAGATAATTTTAGAGTAGCTTAGCTCCGAAAATATTTTTCTTTTTTGTTGTGTATGTTTAGGTCCTCGAGAGCGGCCAGTATGAATTCTGATTTTATGTTGTTGAAGGCTCCCTCAAAGTTAAGGAATACAATCATCATTGAGTGATTTTTCTACCTGTGCCACAGGGGAATATAAGGCTGCCCCCGTGGACTTGCCTCTTATGTAAGCGTATTTGCTTCTGTCAATGGTTCCACAAATATGAACGCCTTTTACTTTCTCTAGAGTCTTCAGTAGAAACGATGTAAGGGTTTTAAGCCTGAAATCGTTTGCCGTTACATGGCTGCTTCTACCTCCTTTGTGTATAAATATGCTTTTACTCAGTTCCAACTTCATTGTACATGAGCTAAGCTGATTTAGACGCTGTCGATTTTAATCAGCCAAGGTATTAATAAAATGTGGCGTCCATTAGCTTCCCTGGGAGGATCCCATCCATTTCGAAATGTCAGGTAAGAAATAATTGATAGTCCATTGGAGTTTATCGTCGTTTCGATGATGTTGCTGATGTTAGAGTCAGTTGATATTGCTGTATCTACAAAAAATTGAGGTGTTATTGTACTGCCTGGAAAGTGCATATTGGTCATAAGCTGAAGCATTTCTTAACTTGATGTGGTTCATATTCCATATGGATCTTGTATGAATCCTGCCCATGTTGCTCATTTTTATTAAAGCTTATTGATTCCTATTCTGTCAATAGGAATGCCTTAGCTATCACAAAGGTTTCCTCAAATGATCTTCTTGTTCAAATAGAGCCTCTTCCAGTGCTTCGAGATTCGTTTATATTTTTATCAAATGTATCTTATTGACGATCGATGGGCGATCGCTAATGCACTTGTCAACGTAGCTGTCTTTTGATCACTAATATTGTCCAAATGCTTATTCTCCATTGAAATTCTGGAAAAAAAAACTAGCTCGCAGGACTTTTGATAGTATATTCGCTGCTATTTGGCTACTCTATTCTGTTTCGATTATATGGCAACACTGTAATAATTACTCTGTTTTTGATTAGAATAGAAGTTACTAGGTGCATTCTTTCCAAAACTCAACAAATAGAAATTTAATGCAACATTTTTGGTGCTTTGCGCATTAAACCGCAAACAAATTAGTATATAAAAACCTCGCATTTCGTTCGTCGTATTTTCCTTGTGGATAAGTGTGCATTCATTATCAACTGATCGGTATTGTTGGTGTCTACGCATAATCATCAGCAGTGATTCGTGGTGGTGTATTTTTAGAGGGTATCGAAGGCAAATCGGCCTACGTAGCTTTCTGCTAGTGAAAAGTGGTAGAGTGAAAATGTGTGTGATCATGTACTGAGCCGCTTACATGCTAAATCTACCTCAATTAAATTCAGTAGTGAGCTAAATTGCAAGAGGGTTCGAACAATAGTTACTGCATTAACAACACCCACAACCTCAAATATTTTCACTATAACGTGATTTGCAAAGATTACAGTGATTTCCAAACTTTGAAAAGCTTTATTATCGAAAAAATAGAGTTCGCTATTCCGAACGCAAGACTATCAAAAGAAACTTGCGCGTCCAATCAAGACCCACCCTCATTGGAATTGGAGGCTCTTGGAAAGTAAATAAAGTTTCTTAACGAGCAATGGGAGTGATTCAAAGCAGGCCAAAAGGCGGTAGAACTATCATGCGGCCCTGAAACCATCTCTGTCCAGGTAGAAGCGCGAGAACAGGTCGAGGCATGCTTGCAAATGCGTTTTGCTTGCATTTTGCATTTTGAATCAAGAAAAAATGAACAAAGTAGAACAAATCACTTCACCAATCTGTGTCCTAAAATAGATCTGCCGATTTCTGGGGACTCTACGGAATGAAATACCACGTTGTCAAAATTGCAAAAACTCGCATTATTTGCGAAGTTTCTTGAAATATGAGGTTTTGCATGTAATTAGTGCTAAGATTTGTGACGAAAATTATCATTATACTTTGAGGTTACTGAAGTCTCATTATAACGTACTGCAAGCCATTGCGGAGCCACATCTCCGCGCAATATGCGCAATAGAGAGATATATAACGATTTTTCAAGCGCTGTATAGATAGTGGTCGACACAACCTTAGAATCTACAAGAGCGTTGGCTGCTTCGTTGGGCTGTTCAGTAGAATGTTGGGACGATTGTTTGGTGTATGTGGTGGTGTCAAAATTGGCGGTCCAAATTCGTAAATAAAGGGAGCTATCACTAAAACACGCTACTTTTTTAACGTTAGAGCAAGCTCAAATCTTTTTGGAGTATCGAATATGTTCGTTAGATAGGCTGTGTTAGATTTTAGTATTTCAACTGTTGATGTGAGTTCTAAAAGAAGAATCGACAATCAACCAGTGTACATATTACATACAATTGATACTGAAGAGCTCTTAACGAATACACTATTTGCAAATACCAACACCAACATATGTGTGTATTGCACTCACAAAATATTCTATTGTCCTAACTTGATGTGGTTGGACGCTACAGCCAGGACAAATGTCATTAGAGCATTTGATAACGGCCCCCATTTTTTTTCTTTGAAGCATGCTTTGAACGCATCCGCTTACCTAGAAAATCATGTTTTTTTGCCGTAATTGGAATTGAATCTTCGCAAGAAGGCAATTCGAGGGGAGTGGTAACTCTTATGTTGTCCTCTCATGCTACCCATCAGCTATTTAAAATTGATTTACTTATCTTGTCTAAAATCAATAATGTTTTACTAATTTGTCCCTAACATTTTACAAAATGGCGTCACATGCAGAATCTACCACGTGCGAATCTGCACTTTGCGAACCCTGGGCGTATCGATATTTTCATTGGAATGGATGAGATGGATGAATTTGTAGCCACGGAAATTCGTAAAGGGTCACGAGAGGCTTAGCAGAAGCAATCATTTTGGGTTGGTACTGTTTGGCCCTACTGGGTTCATGTAATGCTCAACAGGTAGAGTTTAAAACCTGCATTGTGATATTCAATTAGTGTGAACCGTTAGCAGATTTTGGGACTTAAATGAATGACCACGTAGTAAACACCTAACCGGCGAAGAGCACTTTGACAAGATACATCGACATTTACCAGATGGGGGGTTAAGGGGGTAGTCCTCAGAGTAGTGATATGCGTTATATAGTCCTATATTGGAACTTTAGCCTATACTCTACCAAGACCGTTAGTGCGTCACGATGAGTCACATCCTGTTCGAGGTGACCACTTACTGAACACAACGTATCTAGACTGGAGAGTCAATAAACACTTCCCCCCTAATCCAGGGTGTTATGCGTGTCCGTGTCTATTGGATGGGTTTTGCATACAGGGGGATATCCGCAAAGACTGTGTTCAAACGGCGCCTCTCCGAAACCAGACCGCGTCGAAGATTAACGGTGGCCTTACCATGTCATAGGGCTCTGGCACGGTGGACTGCCATTTCCCTCATAAAAGCTTTGACTGCCCAAGCCTTCGGGGGAGGGCACTCGTACGAAAAAGATTGACACAAAAACCAAAAACAAAAAACACAAAAACTACCCCGGTGCTTTCCACCACACACTCAGAGGATGAGTTGCTGCCCTTCAGTCAGGAGACCATAGAAGCCGACGATGGCAAGAGCACGTCGGCAAACAGTGAACCCAGTGCTAATACAAGAAGTGCAACAACAGCAACACCTACAAAATCAAACATGTCGGTAGCGGCGAAGAAGGAATCTAAGCCAAAACCGAAAAAATCCAAGTCTGAGGCAGCGGCCTGGAAAATCCGGTACCAGAAAGCCCTCTTCATCCTAAGCAAAATTGCTAAGAATGAGGCGGAAGGGTCGGTACATGAGTTTGATCAGGCGGACAAGGCCAAATACCAAAATGTTTTCGACGAGTACGAGCAGTACAAAATCTCCCTCCCTGAAAAGGCGTCGAAGCGAAACAGGTCACAGGATGTGACGTTTTCGGCTTCAAGGAAGTATAAGATCGCCAAAATATCCACACCAACAGATGGTCCATCGAAGAGCAGAAGGCGACCATATATCGAAGTGGCTATGGACGAGCTACATGTGGCGCTCAGCGATGATATAACTAAGGTGGAAGAAAGTCCTGGAGAAATGGGGGGAGATTAAATCCAAATTGGCAGCGATGGTGTTGGAACACCTCTTGTGCAATGCGGATTCTTCTCCCTCTGGCTTAGACTCCTCCAATGTTGTACGGGGATGCAGGGTGTTCAGGTGCGACGATCGGCCGTCGAAGGAACTCCTCGGCAAGTGCATAGCTAAAATAAGCGAAGCATAGGAAGGCTTAAGGCTTAAGCTGGTACCGGCAGGGGATATACCAAGACGACCGAGAGCACATATTTGGCAACCCATACTAAAGCTCGAGGACGGAAAAGTGCTCCAGCTATTACAGCGGCAAACCCCTAATATGTCAATGCACGACGGCGATCATTAAGGACGAAGGTGCCCAGAAAACAAGCATGTCCCTGCTTCTGGCACTCAACGGGGAGTCCGTTGGTGCCGGGGAAGCAGCCGACTGCAAAATGCGTTTTGGCGTTAGGTACGCCAAATTAAAAATCTTCCGCCCGACTGAGAGCGACGCGGATGAGTTGGAGGAGGCCAACAAGATTCCAGAGGACACGGACCTTTTGGAAGAAGTCTCCAAAGTGCCTGCACAACAGGGTACCGATGCTGAAGGAGGTGCAGATTTATCTGCAGCATTCTAAGAATGCATCAGATAACTTTGCCGTTTTTCTGGGTGAAGAAGACGCGGACATCGGCATTGTTCAGGAGCCATGCTCAGAGGAAATAATGTTATGGGGCTCAAGCTGACCAAATACAATATGCACTATATCAGGAACGGTGATCAAATGTCATGGAATTAATATAGGAACGGTGATAAGATTCGATCATGTATCCTAGTTAAGAAAACAATTAATGCTTTTATCGGCCCACAGTACAGCACAGGCGATTTAACAGTCGTAAAAATCGAGGTGCCAAGCGGACCAGACCTACTGGCGGCATCAGCTTATATGGCGCACAACAGTGACGTACCACCGGAAGAGGTAGCGACCCTGGTCGCCAATGCTGCTGCCAAAAATGTCCCACTCCTTCTTGGATGCGACGTCAACGCGAAGCACACGCTATGGGGTAGCACCGCGGATAACGAAAGAGACGAGTCACTTTTTAACTTTATAAATAACTCCAACCTTACAGTATGTAACAGAGGGAATACTCCCACTTTTACTTTCCCCAGCTCTAATAAATGTGCTGGGTGGGAAGAGGTTATAGATTTAACTCTAATTTCAGAAGACGCATCAGTCCAGGTAGGAGAATGGAGGGTATCCAGCAAGAAGTCCTTCTCAGCCCATAGATGAATAGTTTTCGGGGTAAATCCGTAAATGCTATTTCTTACAGAAACCCCAGGAGAATAATGTGGGGTACTTTTACGAGGGTAGCTAGCTTAAAACTTAAAATTTCTGAGACAATGAAACTCGAGTCTACTGAGGCGATAGACAAAAAAGTGGGGAATCTTGAGGAAGCCCTTAATATGGCTTACAAGTGCGCTTGTCCCGTCACACACTTCCCAGACTGTAAAGAAACCGCGCATGTATCTCAATTATCCGTTATGGACAATCAGATGCCACCGGTTTGTGACCTGATATTCACGGACGAAAAAATTAAACACTCGATCAATTGTTTCTCGCCTTATAAATCGCCAGGCTTGGATGGAATTTTCCCAATCATGCTGCAAAGGTTACAGGTTGTGGTGATCCCATGGCTTAAAGGGATATATAAGGCATGTATACGCTTCAACTACATCCCCCTAAAAGGTAGTTTTCATCCCAAAGGCGAGGGAGACTGGGCATGTGTCGGCAAAAGATTTTAGACCCATTAGTCTTACATCGTTTCTTCTCAAAACAATGGAGAGGGCTCTGGAAATCCACCTTCGGCATACAGTGGATCAGTTCCCCCTCTCGAAGTCCCAATTCGCATATTTCAGGGGTAAATCTACGGAAACAGCTTTACATGAGGAAATTCGATCAGTAGAAAAAACAATCCACCATAAACAGTACACGTTGGCAGCCTTTCTGGACATAGAAGGGGCTTTTAACAATGTTAGTAACAAAGCGCTTCTGGACTCTATCACCAGGGTAGGGGTTGAGGAAGTTCTTAGGGAGGGGATAGTTACAATGCTTAGGACTAGGGTCATTCAGTCTGAGCTGGGTAACACGGTTCTCATCAGACACGTCAGTAGAGGAACACCACAGGGTGGGGTGATTTCACCCCTATTGTGGCTACTGGTAATTGACAATATCCTCGGAATACTAGATTCAATGGGGGTTAAGACGGTAGCATACGCAGACGATGTAGTGATAGCTATATCAGGTATGTTCCCCAGTATAATAAGTGATATTATGCAAAAGGGGCTGGACAAACTGAATTCCTGGGCCACAGGATGTGGACTAGGTGTGAATCCAGAAAAGACAGAACTGATACTTTTCACTAACAAGACCAAGATTCCGATCATTAAACTTCCGACACTTAATGGACAACAGCTAAAGCTAGCGGAGAAAGCGAAATATTTAGGACCTCAAGCTAAATTCGAGAGTCAATGTAGAGCTACGGGTCAGCAAAGCCTACGTAGTTTTCTATGCATGCAAGAAAATGCTTGGGAAACCCCATATCACTCACTGAATTTACGAAGCCATCGTGCGTCCAGTACTAAGTTACGGTTCAATAGTCTGGTGGCCAGCTCAAGATAACGTTTATAACGTCAGAGACTCAGTGGAGTTCAAAGAGCAGCTGCTGCTGGCATTGCAGGGAGCCTGAGAACATGTCCAGCGGAGGCACTCAACGGAATGCTACACATCCTCCCTATCGACCTGTACATTAAGAACGTAGCCTGCAACAGTGCGCTAAGGTTAAAAGCGACAAACTGCTGGTCTTGGTACGTTGCGGTCATGGTAAGGTGCTATACACAGTGCCGAGGGAATTAACACAAATGACGACAGATTACATAGTACCACAACTGGACTTCAAAAAGGACTTCAAGGTTAGATTTCCCTCAAGAAAATTGTGGTCGAGAAGGAAACTCCAAATGGAGTACGATACGACACTTACAGCATCTAACACATCCCGGGCGAACTGGCCAGTCTTCAACACAGCGAGATCTAGGGATCTTATAAACAGGGACCTTAGGGACACCAGCCGCCTAATGGCGGCCTTTACTGGTCACTGGCTCGTGGGTACTCATGCAGAGAAATTGCAGAGACCGTACAATATCCATTGTAGAAGTTGTGGAAACTCAGAAGAGAAGGAAACCTTAATCCATTTTCTTTGCAAATGCCCAGCTCTAGCGGCCGCAAGAAATAGAACACTAGGAAACTATTTCCTAGCGAGCTTATCCGATCTCTCGCCTGTCTTTCAGGCAGAAGAAATGGTAATTTACCATGCAGTGAATTGGGTTCTAAAATAGGATTTTTAGTGTCAGCATCAAATTCTTCTCGAACAGCCAAGCTGCCAGGAATGCCAGTCAGTTCTAAGCCCATCCATAGTTCACCTAGTATGGGTACCTGATCACAGGGACATCGAGGGAAATTGCAAACCAGATGAACTTGCTCAGGCAATCACACTACTCTCCGAAGTACATCCTTCTCTAGACATAGGCATCCCTCTCGCTACAGCCAAGCTGGGGATCAAACGCAGGTATTTTCAAGAAGCCAACAAACTATGGGGGGAAGAACAGTCTTGCGTATCCTGGCCTAGCCTTAGCAAGAGGCAAACACTTCTGCTACTTCAACTCAGACGCGAGTCCATCAGCACTATGGATTTGGTGTTGACTGGGCATTGTGTGATGGGATGCGGCTGGATTTAGTGAACAATCCATCGTTTTCTCCGGCGTTAAGAGAGGTTGTGGTATCAAAACGCCGCTAAGGCGATAATTGTGATCCATGTGAGGACTGATTTGAATCAACCACCACAACCAACCAACCAGATGGCAGGTTTCTTATTAAATTTCTTCTTAAAAGTTCATTGCCATTAGAAGAAATGGATAGTAATGCCATCTATAGTTTATTTAGAGTGGAAAGGCAGTTTTCTACAAATGTTGATTAATTCCTTTATGATTTTGGTAGTTAGACATTTACCGGATGGCAGCTTTCTTATTAAATTGCTTCTTAAAAGTTTAGTGCCATTAGAAGAAACGGATAGCAACGCCATCTATAGTTTATTTAGAATGGAAAGGCAGTTTTCTACAAATGTTGATTAATTCCTTTATGATATTAGTAGTGATGCGACGATGAAGGCTTTATTGTTGATCTATCACCATGCGACAGAATATGAATAATATGAGTGAGTGTACTACAATTGAAATTGAAGATAGAAGTGATGTAGGGTGACGAAACATGAAACGTATATAGTGAAAATTCATCAAAGTCTTTGATCGCCTGGCGGACAAATCCTTCCTCATTACGGAAGAGTATGAGAATTTGGCTTGGGACAAAGAAATAGTGGAAAATGGTCTCGCGCATTTTTCAGTAAGGTCGGATTTGAAGTAAATCAGAACAGAAGGCTTCTCCAACGAGCGGCATAATCAAAAGGAGGAGATTGACAAGCGAGCGAAACAGAAACATTAACATAGAACTTGCAGAGCAGTGGCTGCAGACAGTGAAGATGGCAATAGAAATAATATACAGAAGTAATATCCCATATTTTCTCAAAGTAGAGGTTTTTATCCCTCGAATGGTAAAGCTATTAAAACTTACTTTTTATAGTGGTAGCAGAGCAAGGTTCAGTAAGCGCCTTGTTGTCCTTGGACCTTAAAAGAATAAAATTACAAAAATAGAACTGTCTCCAATGACATATATTTAGGAACTAAGTTTTAATAATAATTTGTCAAAGTCAAAAGCAAAGAAACGAATAACTGCTTAGAATTAAATTACATGTGCAGTTACGAAATAGTTGCGTTGGAGCTACACATGCCAGACAAACTTCCAACAAACGACAAAATTTGGATGTGCCGACGGATTATTGGTGCCATGATATACTTTACTCACGGTTCGGGAAAATGGCGTAGAATGTAGGTAGTGTGTATCTGCGCCTGCAAAAAAGACATTCGACTGACGAGAACAGTAATAAACTTTCGAAGAAGAGATTCCAGAAGCCTCACGTAAGCCAACCGAAGGAATGGAGATGAGTGATTTTGCGGTTACAGCGAATGCAGAGAAGGAGCAGTAAACGGCAGCTGACGGATCTACAGATAAATTTCTGTCACTACTAATTTAGCTTCAACCGGTCTCCTCTGCAATGTAGAGGGGCGGCAGACCAGGAACCATAGATGACATCGAGTAATGTGGTCTCCGGACTGAAGTCGGAGATTTTTCACACAAACATTTGACAAATAAGTTAAAGACGGTTGTAGTGATAATGAAAAATATGCATTCTAATATAATATTTAAACTCAGTACAGGAAATCTCGACTGTCATAACGATAGAGAATGGCAAGGAGGAACCTCCACTTCTTCCGTCCTTTCCGACATCAATAAGCAAGATGAGTTGCGTTTTAACATTATAATTGAAAGTAGTCTAAGCATTGCTAATGTAGGTGAGGAACCAACATTCAGATTTCAAGGTGGGAGCACATTTCTGACAATGAATTATATGAGCCGCATGTATTTGCAGATGCCTCATTGCATGCTTACTTTTAAGTTTCTCTCGAAGGCACTCACGAAATTAATCCTTCCTAATGTACAGATAGTCTGAATGTACAACTACCCTATCCTGGATTCGATATAATCCGGACGATTGAAGGAGTTCGTTGCTAACTGGGTACTCCAAATAGAAAGTCTGACTCCTGCCGACGAAAGATGTATGTGACTAGTGCAGACAACCTTGCTGATTGAGCGTCCATAGGAATATAAATATAAAATGAGAACATAATCAATTGTGGCTAATAACTTTTTGCATAATGATCAAGAAGTCATAGGAACCAACGCAAAATTTGTCATCCCCTTCAACATTTCCCGAATTGAAATCTGTTAAAGTACTGGTTAATTCAAAGTTTGTTTAGTGTGGAAAAGCCACTTTGCTTGGTGGCCTGGTGTCGACGCTTTGTGTGGTGGACCGCATAATACATTTTGCCTATGGGCGGAACGATTTGCCGCTCTTGTATAAGAGTGTTACAACAGATGGCTTACAAAACCGAAATAACTCTAATTATCCAAAATACTCCAAATTATGAACAAAATTCAGTAGAACCATCTGTGAATATACCCACAGTGCACACAAATAAAAACTACACACCTGGAATGTCATATGCTAAGGTAGCAGGCATAAATACAGCACCAGATTTAACACAAAAATATAGCGCAGCAATAAGCAGTATGATACCAATACAGTACAACGACGATCTATCAGATTTAAAAATAATGATGAAGCAATTAATAACCCAAATGACAAGAACATTGTGACACTGGTTGTATCGAAACTAGATGATTTCCAGACGTAAAATAAATTTTGCTATTTGGAACGTCAGTGGAATATCCCGCCACCTACTAGAACTGAAAAGTGTCATGTGTGACAATTCAATTGACATTATGCTAATATCTGAAACGCATGCTGTAATAGCATACCAAACTATAACATTTATTAAACAAATTACACTGACAATCGAGCACACGGGGGAACAGCAATTATCATAAAGAAATCCTTTAAATATCTAGAGCAAGAAGGATATAAAACACATAACGTTCAAGCAACCTTTATAGAGAGAAGTGACTTGAGAGGTCCAATTACCATGTCAGCTGTGTACTGTCCATCCAAACATAATAACACAAAGGCTCAATACACAGACTATTTAAAATCATTAGGAAGACATTGCATAGCTGGAGGATACTATATGCAAAAAACTCCACATGGGGCTCTAGACAAACGCGAAAGTCCGCCAACTACTAGACGCCATAAAAGAACATAATAGTCACTTTGTTAGTACGGGTGAGCCAACTTACTGGCCAGCAGACATCAAAAAATGACCTGACTTAATTGACTTCTGCGTTACAAAAAACATTTTGCACGAACACTTAGAATTAAAAAACATGTTTAGATTTGTCATCAGACCATTCTCCAATCCTATTGACCCTCCAAAGCAAGCCAGAAACAAATATCTGCAGGATTATATAATTACGAAACAGACTGGAACAATTTTCGACAATCGATCGAAAATAACATGACATTGAAACATTTCATTGAAATCAAATAAGGAACTTACGGCAATAGCATACCTAAATGACACAACAAAAAGTTATTCCAAGCCACCAGTTCGGATTTAGAAGGCATCATTCAACCGTGCAACAAGTCCACAAAGTTGTAGATACAATTTTAGAAAAAGTATTGCGTGACGGTATATTTGGACATTGGTAAAGCGTTTGAAAGAGTTTGGGATAAAAGACCTTTAAATAAAATAAATAGTGCACTACCTTTAAACTATTATTACTTATTAAAGGTTTTATAAGCAACAGATACTTCTACATAAAATACGACGATGAAAGTTCAGATGATTTTCAAATGACAGCAGGAGTGCCCCAAGATAGTGTACTGGGACCACTTCTATATTTAATATATACTGCCGACATTCCATCCCCCACAACGCAGCATGATAGCAACATTTGCGGATGATACTGTACTCAAACCACGACGAAAAAATCGCGACAGATACGCTGCAAACAATTATCAAAAATACAGTTCTCTGGCTCAACAAATGGGGTATAGAGATAAACAAAGAGAAATCTGTGCAAGTTGTATATACTGACAGGAAATCCGAGAAACATCCTCTAACAATTAAACACGAAATAATTAAAATTCAACCCAGCGCAAAATACCTTGGTATAATAATCGACGCAAAACTTACTTGGAGACAATACATAAGAAGTAAACAATACATACTCGTAAGAAATAAATTCAGAGAATTAAGTTGATTACTAGGAAGAAGTTCCAAATTATCACAACATAATAAGCAAAAAATATAGACAATAATCATACCAATATGGAAACACGGAATAGAAATATGGGGGACTGCGAGCAAAACCAACATACAGCTGATCCACAGAACACAATCAAAGTTTCTCCTTGCAATAACGAAGGCTGACTGGTACGTGACGAATGAAGACAATCACAATGACTTAAACATTGACACGGTGGAGGAAACCATCAAAAAATGTAGCAGAAAATACACGGTGCGTCTAAGGACCCATGAAAATCCTCATATGCGACAACTATCGGGAATGGAAAATTTCCTACAAAGAAGACTAAACCGAATCGCACCCACCGAACTTCCACATAGGTTTTAACATTGTCTTTTGATGTTTTGTTGTTCATGTACTCGTATATTAATATGTATGTAGGTATAAGTAATACATTTACTTGATCAAAAAATATTTGCTCTGGCAGTGGCGAGAATATACAGTATAACCAAATTCTACAAATAATTTTACTTATTGTTGAAAAACAGATTGTAGATAAATTGGGAAATTGAAAAAAAAAATATGGAAAGCTTGTCAATAAAGCCAAAGTCATAAATGACTGGGCTCCTTTCAAAAGGAAACAATCGGAGTCAAGTATCCGAGGAAGTCGATAAGAGCTTCATGGCAGAATTTTTGTGGGCAAATAGAATCCTCCGCCAAAACCAGCCGGCTACTCCGGATTCTCAATTCTTCGCACAAAACTCTTGACTGTATTCAGAAACCTGATGGTCATTGGACAAGCTCCTGCACTAATTTTCCAGGCAGTGTGGATTTTGCTGGTCAACCACATCATCATTTCAATCAAACTATCCCTGGCAGCTTCCGCGTGACCGATACATAACTTACGTGGGTTATTCACACTTTCGATCCTTTTAAATCCTTAGGTCCAGATGGTATCATCCCTGCGGGCATAGAAAAGGAAGCCTACATAATTTTACAATGGTTAGTGCGCATTTACAACGTCTGCCTTAGATTGATGTACATTCCTATTAGCTGGTGGGAGTCAAATGTAGTCTTCATTCCGAAAGCTGGGAAGTCATCCCAAACTCAACCCAAGGACTACAGACCAATCAGTCTGTCCTCGTTTCTTCTGAAGACGTTGGAAAGGGTCCTAGATGTCGAATTCAACCATTCTCTCTAAATCCCAACATGCCTACACCAAGGGCAAGTCGGTGGAAACTGCGCTTCATGTGCTCATTTCAAAAACAGATAAATGCCTTGCCTTCAAGGAATATACTCTTGCCCTGTTTCTCAACATTGAAGGCGCATTTTTGTGTTCCCCCATGCCGTAGTCACAGCTCTCATGGATCTGAGCCTAGACATTACTCTTGTCAAATTCATTTAGTAACTTCTCAGGACAAGGACTTGTCTCCAGTATTGACACCTCAGAGCGTGGTCATGTCTCCCCTCTTGTGGAACTTAGCAGTTAACACTGCTCTCAAAACACTGGAGTATTGTATTCGCAGCATAATAGCCTATGCAAACGATATTGCTTCCGAAAAGCTAAACCATGCACTAGACGCCCTAACTGAATTTGAGCTCGGCTTAAATCAAGCAAAGACTGAGGTCATGCACTAGAAAGTAGAAAATTCCTTCCTTCATTTTACTCAAGATTAACGGCACTTCGCTTAGACTAACCACTAAAGTCAAATATCTGGGTCTGATTCTTCATCCGAAGCTCAGCTGGAAGGCCAATCTAGCTGATAGGGTCCGTAAAGCATCGTGTGCGCTGGATCGCTGTAAGAGGGGAGTGGGCACTACATGGGGCCTATAACCCCGAATCATGATCTGGCACTACACAGTCGTGGTTGAACCAAACCTCTTATACAGATCTGTTTTCTGGTTGCCACCTACTGTCAAGGCTTGTAACCTGAATCCTCTAGACAAAATCAGAAGGAGTGCAGCTATGCTGATCACTGGAGCTTTACATTCCACACCTACTTGGGCTCTCTTTGCTCTACTATGCTGGCTACTTTCTAAGGTTATGGTAAAACAACGGCCCAAATTGGCATCTACCAGATTCAATGCACTTAAACGGTGGTCGAGACCGGTAGTATTCTTAATTAGGACTTTCCTACCTCCAGCTCTGTCTATGACTTTGAATTCATTATCCCAAGCAGAGATAACTAGATTGGGAAAAGAGTGATCACCGATGACACTCTGGATATCTACACAGACGTCTCTAGTTTGGGTACAAAATCGGTAGCTGGATCTTCTCCAAAAAATTGAACCTTAGAATCTCGTTTAGACTCCCACACCATTGCAGTGTCTTTCAGGCAGAAGAAATGGTAATTTACCATGCAGTGAATTGGGTTCTAAAATAGGATTTTTAGTGTCAGCATCAAATTCTTCTCGAACAACCAAGCTGCCAGGAATGCCAGTCAGTTCTAAGCCCATCCATAGTTCACCTAGTATGGGTACCTGATCACAGGGACATCGAGGGAAATTGCAAACCAGATGAACTTGCTCAGGCAATCACACTACTCTCCGAAGTACATCCTTCTCTAGACATAGGCATCCCTCTCGCTACAGCCAAGCTGGCGATCAAACGCAGGTATTTTCAAGAAGCCAACAAACTATGGGGGGAAGAACAGTCTTGCGTATCCTGGCCTAGCCTTAGCAAGAGGCAAACACTTCTGCTACTTCAACTCAGACGCGAGTCCATCAGCACTATGGATTTGGTGTTGACTGGGCATTGTGTGATGGGATGCGGTTGGATTTAGTGAACAATCCATCGTTTTCTCCGGCGTTAAGAGAGGTTGTGGTATCAAAACGCCGCTAAGGCGATAATTGTGATCCATGTGAGGACTGATTTGAATCAACCACCACAACCAACCAACCAGATGGCAGGTTTCTTATTAAATTTCTTCTTAAAAGTTCATTGCCATTAGAAGAAAGGGATAGTAATGCCATCTATAGTTTATTTAGAGTGGAAAGGCAGTTTTCTACAAATGTTGATTAATTCCTTTATGATCTTGGTAGTTAGACATTTACCGGATGGCAGCTTTCTGATTAAATTGCTTCTTAAAAGTTTAGTGCCATTAGAAGAAACAGATAGCAACGCCATCTATAGTTTATTTAGAATGGAAAGGCAGTTTTCTACAAATGTTGATTAATTCCTTTATGATATTAGTAGTGATGCGACGATGAAGGCTTTATTGTTGATCTATCACCATGCGACAGAATATGAATAATATGAGTGAGTGTACTACAATTGAAATTGAAGATAGAAGTGATGTAGGGTGACGAAACATGAAACGTATATAGTGAAAATTCATCAAAGTCTTTGATCGCCTGGCGGACAAATCCTTCCTCATTACGGAAGAGTATGAGAATTTGGCTTGGGACAAAGAAATAGTGGAAAATGGTCTCGCGCATTTTTCAGTAAGGTCGGATTTGAAGTAAATCAGAACAGAAGGCTTCTCCAACGAGCGGCATAATCAAAAGGAGGAGATTGACAAGCGAGCGAAACAGAAACATTAACATAGAACTTGCAGAGCAGTGGCTGCAGACAGTGAAGATGGCAATAGAAATAATATACAGAAGTAATATCCCATATTTTCTCAAAGTAGAGGTTTTTATCCCTCGAATGGTAAAGCTATTAAAACTTACTTTTTATAGTGGTAGCAGAGCAAGGTTCAGTAAGCGCCTTGTTGTCCTTGGACCTTAAAAGAATAAAATTACAAAAATAGAACTGTCTCCAATGACATATATTTAGGAACTAAGTTTTAATAATAATTTGTCAAAGTCAAAAGCAAAGAAACGAATAACTGCTTAGAATTAAATTACATGTGCAGTTACGAAATAGTTGCGTTGGAGCTACACATGCCAGACAAACTTCCAACAAACGACAAAATTTGGATGTGCCGACGGATTATTGGTGCCATGATATACATACTATACTCACGGTTCGGGAAAATGGCGTAGAATGTAGGTAGTGTGTATCTGCGCCTGCAAAAAAGACATTCGACTGACGAGAACAGTAATAAACTTTCGAAGAAGAGATTCCAGAAGCCTCACGTAAGCCAACCGAAGGAATGGAGATGAGTGATTTTGCGGTTACAGCGAATGCAGAGAAGGAGCAGTAAACGGCAGCTGACGGATCTACAGATAAATTTCTGTCACTACTAATTTAGCTTCAACCGGTCTCCTCTGCAATCTAGAGGGGCGGCAGACCAGGAACCATAGATGACATCGAGTAATGTGGTCCCCGGACTGAAGTCGGAGATTTTTCACACAAACATTTGACAAATAAGTTAAAGACGGTTGTAGTGATAATGAAAAATATGCTTTCTAATATAATATTTAAACTCAGTACAGGAAATCTTGACTGTCATAACGATAGAGAATGGCAAGGAGGAACCTCCACTTCTTCCGTCCTTTCCGACATCAATAAGCAAGATGAGTTGCGTTTTAACATTATAATTGAAAGTAGTCTAAGCATTGCTAATGTAGGTGAGGAACCAACATTCAGATTTCAAGGTGGGAGCACATTTCTGACAATGAATTATATGAGCCGCATGTATTTGCAGATGCCTCATTGCATGCTTACTTTTAAGTTTCTCTCGAAGGCACTCACGAAATTAATCCTTCCTAATGTACAGATAGTCTGAATGTACAACTACCCTATCCTGGATTCGATATAATCCGGACGATTGAAGGAGTTCGTTGCTAACTGGGTACTCCAAATAGAAAGTCTGACTCCTGCCGACGAAAGATGTATGTGACTAGTGCAGACAACCAAGCTGATTGAGCGTCCATAGGAATATAAATATAAAATGAGAACATAATCAATTGTGGCTAATAACTTCTTGCATAATGATCAAGAAGTCATAGGAACCAGCGCAAAATTTGTCATCCCCTTCAACATTTCCCGAATTGAAATCTGTTAAAGTACTGGTTAATTCAAAGTTTGTTTAGTGTGGAAAAGCCACTTTGCTTGGTGGCCTGGTGTCGACGCTTTGTGTGGTGGACCGCATAATACATTTTGCCTGTGGGCGGAACGATTTGCCGCTCTTGTATAAGAGTGTTACAACAGATGGCTTACAAAACCGAAATAACTCTAATTATCCAAAATACTCCAAATTATGAACAAAATTCAGTAGAACCATCTGTGAATATACCCACAGTGCACACAAATAAAAACTACACACCTGGAATGTCATATGCTAAGGTAGCAGGCATAAATACAGCACCAGATTTAACACAAAAATATAGCGCAGCAATAAGCAGTATGATACCAATACAGTACAACGACGATCTATCAGATTTAAAAATAATGATGAAGCAATTAATAACCCAAATGACAAGAACATTGTGACACTGGTTGTATCGAAACTAGATGATTTCCAGACGTAAAATAACTTTTGCTATTTGGAACGTCAGTGGAATATCCCGCCACCTACTAGAACTTAAAAGTGTCATGTGTGACAATTCAATTGACATTATGCTAATATCTGAAACGCATGCTGTAATAGCATACCAAACTATAACATTTATTAAACAAATTACACTGACAATCGAGCACACGGGGGAACAGCAATTATCATAAAGAAATCCTTTAAATATCTAGAGCTAGAAGGATATAAAACACATAACGTTCAAGCAACCTTTATAGAGAGAAGTGACTTGAGAGGTCCAATTACCATGTCAGCTGTGTACTGTCCATCCAAACATAATAACACAAAGGCTCAATACACAGACTATTTAAAATCATTAGGAAGACATTGCATAGCTGGAGGATACTATATGCAAAAAACTCCACATGGGGCTCTAGACAAACGCGAAAGTCCGCCAACTACTAGACGCCATAAAAGAACATAATAGTCACTTTGTTAGTACGGGTGAGCCAACTTACTGGCCAGCAGACATCAAAAAATGACCTGACTTAATTGACTTCTGCGTTACAAAAAACATTTTGCACGAACACTTAGAATTAAAAAACATGTTTAGATTTGTCATCAGACCATTCTCCAATCCTATTGACCCTTCAAAGCAAGCCAGAAACAAATATCTGCAGGATTATATAATTACGAAACAGACTGGAACAATTTTCGACAATCGATCGAAAATAACATGACATTGAAACATTTCATTGAAATCAAATAAGGAACTTACGGCAATAGCATACCTAAATGACACAACAAAAAGTTATTCCAAGCCACCAGTTCGGATTTAGAAGGCATCATTCAACCGTGCAACAAGTCCACAAAGTTGTAGATACAATTTTGGACGACATGGATAGAAAAAGTATTGCGTGACGGTATATTTGGACATTGGTAAAGCGTTTGAAAGAGTTTGGGATAAAAGACCTTTAAATAAAATAAATAGTGCACTACCTTTAAACTATTATTGCTTATTAAAGGTTTTATAAGCAACAGATACTTCTACATAAAATACGACGATGAATGTTCAGATAATTTACAAATGACAGCAGGAGTGCCCCAAGATAGTGTACTGGGACCACTTCTATATTTAATATATACTGCCGACATTCCATCCCCCACAACGCAGCATGATAGCAACATTTGCGGATGATACTGTACTCAAACCACGACGAAAAAATCGCGACAGATACGCTGCAAACAATTATCAAAAATACAGTTCTCTGGCTCAACAAATGGGGTATAGAGATAAACAAAGAGAAATCTGTGCAAGTTGTATATACTGACAGGAAATCCGAGAAACATCCTCTAACAATTAAACACGAAATAATTAAAATTCAACCCAGCGCAAAATACCTTGGTATAATAATCGACGCAAAACTTACTTGGAGACAATACATAAGAAGTAAACAATACATACTCGTAAGAAATAAATTCAGAGAATTAAGTTGATTACTAGGAAGAAGTTCCAAATTATCACAACATAATAAGCAAAAAATATAGACAATAATCATACCAATATGGAAACACGGAATAGAAATATGGGGGACTGCGAGCAAAACCAACATACAGCTGATCCACAGAACACAATCAAAGTTTCTCCTTGCAATAACGAAGGCTGACTGGTACGTGACGAATGAAGACAATCACAATGACTTAAACATTGACACGGTGGAGGAAACCATCAAAAAATGTAGCAGAAAATACACGGTGCGTCTAAGGACCCATGAAAATCCTCATATGCGACAACTATCGGGAATGGAAAATTTCCTACAAAGAAGACTAAACCGAATCGCACCCACCGAACTTCCACATAGGTTTTAACATTGTCTTTTGATGTTTTGTTGTTCATGTACTCGTATATTAATATGTATGTAGGTATAAGTAATACATTTACTTGATCAAAAAATATTTGCTCTGGCAGTGGCGAGAATATACAGTATAACCAAACTCTACAAATAATTTTACTTATTGTTGAAAAACAGATTGTAGATAAATTGGGAAATTGAAAAAAAAAATATGGAAAGCTTGTCAATAAAGCCAAAGTCATAAATGACTGGGCTCCTTTCAAAAGGAAACAATTGGAGTCAAGTATCCGAGGAAGTCGAAAAGAGCTTCATGGCAGAATTTTTGTGGGCAAATAGAATCCTCCGCCAAAACTAGGCGGCTACTCCGGATTCTCAATTCTTCCCACAAAACTCTTGACTGTATTCAGAAACCTGATGGTCATTGGACAAGCTCCTGCACTAATTTTCCAGGCAGTGTGGATTTTGCTGGTCAACCACATCATCATTTCAATCAAACTATCCCTGGCAGCTTCCGCGTGACCGATACATAACTTACGTGGGTTATTCACACTTTCGATCCTTTTAAATCCTTAGGTCCAGATGGTATCATCCCTGCGGGCATAGAAAAGGAAGCCTACATAATTTTACAATGGTTAGTGCGCATTTACAACGTCTGCCTTAGATTGATGTACATTCCTATTAGCTGGTGGGAGTCAAATGTAGTCTTCATTCCGAAAGCTAGGAAGTCATCCCAAACTCAACCCAAGGACTACAGACCAATCAGTCTGTCCTCGTTTCTTCTGAAGACGTTGGAAAGGGTCCTAGATGTCGAATTCAACCATTCTCTCTAAATCCCAACATGCCTACACCAAGGGCAAGTCGGTGGAAACTGCGCTTCATGTGCTCATTTCAAAAACAGATAAATGCCTTGCCTTCAAGGAATATACTCTTGCCCTGTTTCTCAACATTGAAGGCGCATTTTTGTGTTCCCCCATGCCGTAGTCACAGCTCTCATGGATCTGAGCCTAGACATTACTCTTGTCAAATTCATTTAGTAACTTCTCAGGACAAGGACTTGTCTCCAGTATTGACACCTCAGAGCGTGGTCATGTCTCCCCTCTTGTGGAACTTAGCAGTTAACACTGCTCTCAAAACACTGGAGTATTGTATTCGCAGCATAATAGCCTATGCAAACGATATTGCTTCCGAAAAGCTAAACCATGCACTAGACGCCCTAACTGAATTTGAGCTCGGCTTAAATCAAGCAAAGACTGAGGTCATGCACTAGAAAGTAGAAAATTCCTTCCTTCATTTTACTCAAGATTAACGGCACTTCGCTTAGACTAACCACTAAAGTCAAATATCTGGGTCTGATTCTTCATCCGAAGCTCAGCTGGAAGGCCAATCTAGCTGATAGGGTCCGTAAAGCATCGTGTGCGCTGGATCGCTGTAAGAGGGGAGTGGGCACTACATGGGGCCTATAACCCCGAATCATGATCTGGCACTACACAGTCGTGGTTGAACCAAACCTCTTATACAGATCTGTTTTCTGGTTGCCACCTACTGTCAAGGCTTGTAACCTGAATCCTCTAGACAAAATCAGAAGGAGTGCAGCTATGCTGATCACTGGAGCTTTACATTCCACACCTACTTGGGCTCTCTTTGCTCTACTATGCTGGCTACTTTCTAAGGTTATGGTAAAACAACGGCCCAAATTGGCATCTACCAGATTCAATGCACTTAAACGGTGGTCGAGACCGGTAGTATTCTTAATTAGGACTTTCGTACCTCCAGCTCTGTCTATGACTTTGAATTCATTATCCCAAGCAGAGATAACTAGATTGGGAAAAGAGTGATCACCGATGACACTCTGGATATCTACACAGACGTCTCTAGTTTGGGTACAAAATCGGTAGCTGGATCTTCTCCAAAAAATTGAACCTTAGAATCTCGTTTAGACTCCCACACCATTGCAGTGTCTTTCAGGCAGAAGAAATGGTAATTTACCATGCAGTGAATTGGGTTCTAAAATAGGATTTTTAGTGTCAGCATCAAATTCTTCTCGAACAGCCAAGCTGCCAGGAATGCCAGTCAGTTCTAAGCCCATCCATAGTTCACCTAGTATGGGTACCTGATCACAGGGACATCGAGGGAAATTGCAAACCAGATGAACTTGCTCAGGCAATCACACTACTCTCCGAAGTACATCCTTCTCTAGACATAGGCATCCCTCTCGCTACAGCCAAGCTGGCGATCAAACGCAGGTATTTTCAAGAAGCCAACAAACTATGGGGGGAAGAACAGTCTTGCGTATCCTGGCCTAGCCTTAGCAAGAGGCAAACACTTCTGCTACTTCAACTCAGACGCGAGTCCATCAGCACTATGGATTTGGTGTTGACTGGGCATTGTGTGATGGGATGCGGCTGGATTTAGTGAACAATCCATCGTTTTCTCCGGCGTTAAGAGAGGTTGTGGTATCAAAACGCCGCTAAGGCGATAATTGTGATCCATGTGAGGACTGATTTGAATCAACCACCACAACCAACCAACCAGATGGCAGGTTTCTTATTAAATTTATTCTTAAAAGTTCATTGCCATTAGAAGAAATGGATAGTAATGCCATCTATAGTTTATTTAGAGTGGAAAGGCAGTTTTCTACAAATGTTGATTAATTCCTTTATGATCTTGGTAGTTAGACATTTACCGGATGGCAGCTTTCTGATTAAATTGCTTCTTAAAAGTTTAGTGCCATTAGAAGAAACAGATAGCAACGCCATCTATAGTTTATTTAGAATGGAAAGGCAGTTTTCTACAAATGTTGATTAATTCCTTTATGATATTAGTAGTGATGCGACGATGAAGGCTTTATTGTTGATCTATCACCATGCGACAGAATATGAATAATATGAGTGAGTGTACTACAATTGAAATTGAAGATAGAAGTGATGTAGGGTGACGAAACATGAAACGTATATAGTGAAAATTCATCAAAGTCTTTGATCGCCTGGCGGACAAATCCTTCCTCATTACGGAAGAGTATGAGAATTTGGCTTGGGACAAAGAAATAGTGGAAAATGGTCTCGCGCATTTTTCAGTAAGGTCGGATTTGAAGTAAATCAGAACAGAAGGCTTCTCCAACGAGCGGCATAATCAAAAGGAGGAGATTGACAAGCGAGCGAAACAGAAACATTAACATAGAACTTGCAGAGCAGTGGCTGCAGACAGTGAAGATGGCAATAGAAATAATATACAGAAGTAATATCCCATATTTTCTCAAAGTAGAGGTTTTTATCCCTCGAATGGTAAAGCTATTAAAACTTACTTTTTATAGTGGTAGCAGAGCAAGGTTCAGTAAGCGCCTTGTTGTCCTTGGACCTTAAAAGAATAAAATTACAAAAATAGAACTGTCTCCAATGACATATATTTAGGAACTAAGTTTTAATAATAATTTGTCAAAGTCAAAAGCAAAGAAACGAATAACTGCTTAGAATTAAATTACATGTGCAGTTACGAAATAGTTGCGTTGGAGCTACACATGCCAGACAAACTTCCAACAAACGACAAAATTTGGATGTGCCGACGGATTATTGGTGCCATGATATACATACTATACTCACGGTTCGGGAAAATGGCGTAGAATGTAGGTAGTGTGTATCTGCGCCTGCAAAAAAGACATTCGACTGACGAGAACAGTAATAAACTTTCGAAGAAGAGATTCCAGAAGCCTCACGTAAGCCAACCGAAGGAATGGAGATGAGTGATTTTGCGGTTACAGCGAATGCAGAGAAGGAGCAGTAAACGGCAGCTGACGGATCTACAGATAAATTTCTGTCACTACTAATTTAGCTTCAACCGGTCTCCTCTGCAATCTAGAGGGGCGGCAGACCAGGAACCATAGATGACATCGAGTAATGTGGTCCCCGGACTGAAGTCGGAGATTTTTCACACAAACATTTGACAAATAAGTTAAAGACGGTTGTAGTGATAATGAAAAATATGCTTTCTAATATAATATTTAAACTCAGTACAGGAAATCTTGACTGTCATAACGATAGAGAATGGCAAGGAGGAACCTCCACTTCTTCCGTCCTTTCCGACATCAATAAGCAAGATGAGTTGCGTTTTAACATTATAATTGAAAGTAGTCTAAGCATTGCTAATGTAGGTGAGGAACCAACATTCAGATTTCAAGGTGGGAGCACATTTCTGACAATGAATTATATGAGCCGCATGTATTTGCAGATGCCTCATTGCATGCTTACTTTTAAGTTTCTCTCGAAGGCACTCACGAAATTAATCCTTCCTAATGTACAGATAGTCTGAATGTACAACTACCCTATCCTGGATTCGATATAATCCGGACGATTGAAGGAGTTCGTTGCTAACTGGGTACTCCAAATAGAAAGTCTGACTCCTGCCGACGAAAGATGTATGTGACTAGTGCAGACAACCAAGCTGATTGAGCGTCCATAGGAATATAAATATAAAATGAGAACATAATCAATTGTGGCTAATAACTTCTTGCATAATGATCAAGAAGTCATAGGAACCAGCGCAAAATTTGTCATCCCCTTCAACATTTCCCGAATTGAAATCTGTTAAAGTACTGGTTAATTCAAAGTTTGTTTAGTGTGGAAAAGCCACTTTGCTTGGTGGCCTGGTGTCGACGCTTTGTGTGGTGGACCGCATAATACATTTTGCCTGTGGGCGGAACGATTTGCCGCTCTTGTATAAGAGTGTTACAACAGATGGCTTACAAAACCGAAATAACTCTAATTATCCAAAATACTCCAAATTATGAACAAAATTCAGTAGAACCATCTGTGAATATACCCACAGTGCACACAAATAAAAACTACACACCTGGAATGTCATATGCTAAGGTAGCAGGCATAAATACAGCACCAGATTTAACACAAAAATATAGCGCAGCAATAAGCAGTATGATACCAATACAGTACAACGACGATCTATCAGATTTAAAAATAATGATGAAGCAATTAATAACCCAAATGACAAGAACATTGTGACACTGGTTGTATCGAAACTAGATGATTTCCAGACGTAAAATAACTTTTGCTATTTGGAACGTCAGTGGAATATCCCGCCACCTACTAGAACTTAAAAGTGTCATGTGTGACAATTCAATTGACATTATGCTAATATCTGAAACGCATGCTGTAATAGCATACCAAACTATAACATTTATTAAACAAATTACACTGACAATCGAGCACACGGGGGAACAGCAATTATCATAAAGAAATCCTTTAAATATCTAGAGCTAGAAGGATATAAAACACATAACGTTCAAGCAACCTTTATAGAGAGAAGTGACTTGAGAGGTCCAATTACCATGTCAGCTGTGTACTGTCCATCCAAACATAATAACACAAAGGCTCAATACACAGACTATTTAAAATCATTAGGAAGACATTGCATAGCTGGAGGATACTATATGCAAAAAACTCCACATGGGGCTCTAGACAAACGCGAAAGTCCGCCAACTACTAGACGCCATAAAAGAACATAATAGTCACTTTGTTAGTACGGGTGAGCCAACTTACTGGCCAGCAGACATCAAAAAATGACCTGACTTAATTGACTTCTGCGTTACAAAAAACATTTTGCACGAACACTTAGAATTAAAAAACATGTTTAGATTTGTCATCAGACCATTCTCCAATCCTATTGACCCTTCAAAGCAAGCCAGAAACAAATATCTGCAGGATTATATAATTACGAAACAGACTGGAACAATTTTCGACAATCGATCGAAAATAACATGACATTGAAACATTTCATTGAAATCAAATAAGGAACTTACGGCAATAGCATACCTAAATGACACAACAAAAAGTTATTCCAAGCCACCAGTTCGGATTTAGAAGGCATCATTCAACCGTGCAACAAGTCCACAAAGTTGTAGATACAATTTTGGACGACATGGATAGAAAAAGTATTGCGTGACGGTATATTTGGACATTGGTAAAGCGTTTGAAAGAGTTTGGGATAAAAGACCTTTAAATAAAATAAATAGTGCACTACCTTTAAACTATTATTGCTTATTAAAGGTTTTATAAGCAACAGATACTTCTACATAAAATACGACGATGAATGTTCAGATAATTTACAAATGACAGCAGGAGTGCCCCAAGATAGTGTACTGGGACCACTTCTATATTTAATATATACTGCCGACATTCCATCCCCCACAACGCAGCATGATAGCAACATTTGCGGATGATACTGTACTCAAACCACGACGAAAAAATCGCGACAGATACGCTGCAAACAATTATCAAAAATACAGTTCTCTGGCTCAACAAATGGGGTATAGAGATAAACAAAGAGAAATCTGTGCAAGTTGTATATACTGACAGGAAATCCGAGAAACATCCTCTAACAATTAAACACGAAATAATTAAAATTCAACCCAGCGCAAAATACCTTGGTATAATAATCGACGCAAAACTTACTTGGAGACAATACATAAGAAGTAAACAATACATACTCGTAAGATATAAATTCAGAGAATTAAGTTGATTACTAGGAAGAAGTTCCAAATTATCACAACATAATAAGCAAAAAATATAGACAATAATCATACCAATATGGAAACACGGAATAGAAATATGGGGGACTGCGAGCAAAACCAACATACAGCTGATCCACAGAACACAATCAAAGTTTCTCCTTGCAATAACGAAGGCTGACTGGTACGTGACGAATGAAGACAATCACAATGACTTAAACATTGACACGGTGGAGGAAACCATCAAAAAATGTAGCAGAAAATACACGGTGCGTCTAAGGACCCATGAAAATCCTCATATGCGACAACTATCGGGAATGGAAAATTTCCTACAAAGAAGACTAAACCGAATCGCACCCACCGAACTTCCACATAGGTTTTAACATTGTCTTTTGATGTTTTGTTGTTCATGTACTCGTATATTAATATGTATGTAGGTATAAGTAATACATTTACTTGATCAAAAAATATTTGCTCTGGCAGTGGCGAGAATATACAGTATAACCAAACTCTACAAATAATTTTACTTATTGTTGAAAAACAGATTGTAGATAAATTGGGAAATTGAAAAAAAAAATATGGAAAGCTTGTCAATAAAGCCAAAGTCATAAATGACTGGGCTCCTTTCAAAAGGAAACAATCGGAGTCAAGTATCCGAGGAAGTCGAAAAGAGCTTCATGGCAGAATTTTTGTGGGCAAATAGAATCCTCCGCCAAAACTAGGCGGCTACTCCGGATTCTCAATTCTTCCCACAAAACTCTTGACTGTATTCAGAAACCTGATGGTCATTGGACAAGCTCCTGCACTAATTTTCCAGGCAGTGTGGATTTTGCTGGTCAACCACATCATCATTTCAATCAAACTATCCCTGGCAGCTTCCGCGTGACCGATACATAACTTACGTGGGTTATTCACACTTTCGATCCTTTTAAATCCTTAGGTCCAGATGGTATCATCCCTGCGGGCATAGAAAAGGAAGCCTACATAATTTTACAATGGTTAGTGCGCATTTACAACGTCTGCCTTAGATTGATGTACATTCCTATTAGCTGGTGGGAGTCAAATGTAGTCTTCATTCCGAAAGCTAGGAAGTCATCCCAAACTCAACCCAAGGACTACAGACCAATCAGTCTGTCCTCGTTTCTTCTGAAGACGTTGGAAAGGGTCCTAGATGTCGAATTCAACCATTCTCTCTAAATCCCAACATGCCTACACCAAGGGCAAGTCGGTGGAAACTGCGCTTCATGTGCTCATTTCAAAAACAGATAAATGCCTTGCCTTCAAGGAATATACTCTTGCCCTGTTTCTCAACATTGAAGGCGCATTTTTGTGTTCCCCCATGCCGTAGTCACAGCTCTCATGGATCTGAGCCTAGACATTACTCTTGTCAAATTCATTTAGTAACTTCTCAGGACAAGGACTTGTCTCCAGTATTGACACCTCAGAGCGTGGTCATGTCTCCCCTCTTGTGGAACTTAGCAGTTAACACTGCTCTCAAAACACTGGAGTATTGTATTCGCAGCATAATAGCCTATGCAAACGATATTGCTTCCGAAAAGCTAAACCATGCACTAGACGCCCTAACTGAATTTGAGCTCGGCTTAAATCAAGCAAAGACTGAGGTCATGCACTAGAAAGTAGAAAATTCCTTCCTTCATTTTACTCAAGATTAACGGCACTTCGCTTAGACTAACCACTAAAGTCAAATATCTGGGTCTGATTCTTCATCCGAAGCTCAGCTGGAAGGCCAATCTAGCTGATAGGGTCCGTAAAGCATCGTGTGCGCTGGATTGCTGTAAGAGGGGAGTGGGCACTACATGGGGCCTATAACCCCGAATCATGATCTGGCACTACACAGTCGTGGTTGAACCAAGCCTCTTATACAGAGCTGTTTTCTGGTTGCCACCTACTGTCAAGGCTTGTAACCTGAATCCTCTAGACAAAATCAGAAGGAGTGCAGCTATGCTGATCACTGGAGCTTTACATTCCACACCTACTTGGGCTCTCTTTGCTCTACTATGCTGGCTACTTTCTAAGGTTATGGTAAAACAACGGCCCAAATTGGCATCTACCAGATTCAATGCACTTAAACGGTGGTCGAGACCGGTAGTATTCTTAATTAGGACTTTCCTACCTCCAGCTCTGTCTATGTCGGTCAGAATACCAACATTAACCGGGGGTTTGACTTCATTATCCCAAGCAGAGATAACTAGATTGGGAAAAGAGTGATCACCGATGACACTCTGGATATCTACACAGACGTCTCTAGTTTGGGTACAAAATCGGTAGCTGGATCTTCTCCAAAAAATTGAACCTTAGAATCTCGTTTAGACTCCCTGACCATTGCAGTGTCTTTCAGGCAGAAGAAATGGTAATTTACCATGCAGTGAATTGGGTTCTAAAATAGGATTTTTAGTGTCAGCATCAAATTCTTCTTGGACAGCCAAGCTCAGGAATGCCAGTCAGTTCTAAGCCCATCCATAGTTCACCTAGTATGGGTACCTGATCACAGGGACATCGAGAGAAATTGCAAACCAGATGAACTTGCTCAGGCAATCACACTACTCTCCGAAGTACATCCTTCTCTAGACATAGGCATCCCTCTCGCTACAGCCAAGCTGGCGATCAAACGCAGGTATTTTCAAGAAGACAACAAACTATGGGGGGAAGAACAGTCTTGCGTATCCTGGCCAAGCCTTAGCAAGAGGCAAACACTTCAGCTACTTCAACTCAGACGCGAGTCCATCAGCACTATGGATTTGGTGTTGACTGGGCATTGTGTGATGGCATGCGGCTAGGCTAGGTTTGCCTTTTAATGATTTCTACCGTAGGTGTGGTGCTGAGGAGGAATAAGAAACAGTGCTACTCCTTAACTGTCTATGTCCATCCTTAGCCAGGCGAAGTACGTACATCTTCGAGGCTCCGTTTTTAACCATCCTGACAGAGCTCGCAACCTGTCAGATTAGGGACGTAGCCAAATTTTTCAAATGGTTAGGTTGATTCCCTAATTCGTAATCGGGGGAGTCTTGCCGCCTTTGGTGCTGAATGGGCGCTCACCAACTGAGCTGTACTCATACTCGGCATAGATGGTCACTAAGTGTGTAGCACCTCGTTTGTAGTATCACAATGGGTTATTTTTTGTGCCTGAGTGTGCTTTTTGCTCCCACTCCAACCTAAACTTACTAACATTAGATATAGAGACCTTGCATATTTAAGTTCCTTAGATTAGTTACTTAACTCCAATACATTGGTAGCGGATTAAATTTTCGTATTAGGTTTAAGTTTTGTACAATTATTGTTAGTCTTATTATAAAAGAAATCAATAAATTAAATAAAAGTATTAAGTAAGTATAATATTAGAACACATAATAATATAACTTTATTTTTTTTCATATATTTTTTGAAGAAATATATTTATTAATTCAGTACGATAGGACAGAAAGCAAATTTTACTTGTATTACAACACCTCATTTCCAATATTTAGAAAGGGAGTTCCAGTTTTGCAGATACGGCAACGCCCTTTCTAACCCCATATAACCCAATGTCATAGAGCTTGAGCTGGATCTGTGATGTACTTCCGTTTTAATGAAGAGCTGCTGTTACAAACACTGCTTGAGGGTGATGGTAATGGTTATGACGAGTCCCTCTTGTTGGGTGTGGCGACTGTAAAAGGACGACCTCTTGATGGTTTTACTGGAAATATATTAGCGACATTGGTTTGAAGTGGGGTCTAGCAGTTTTAAAATGTTTTCTATACAAAAGCCAGGCGTTTACAGCAGCTGCTTCGACTAATAATCAATTTTGTAGAGCTCCATTTGCCTATCGCATAGGTAACTATAGCTGGTCGAGGAATACATATATATATTTTTTTATTTCCTATACTAATGCTTACAGGTTCCTAAGGGCTTATCGCACATATCGGTATGGAGCTACACACCTTTATTATCAAACCACCGAATTGCAGTTACATTGTTACTTACTTCGCATTTTATATCATACGAACCTCTGGCAAGATTTTTTAGTTCAGCTTATGAACGAACATGCCATTATGTTCTGCCGGATGGTTCTAGATACGAATATGCCCATTTCTTTCAATTGTCAAAATATAGATTGAAATTTTGATTCTTATGTATAGTGGAAGCCAAGTCTGCATGATGGACATGTACCATCGCCAACTTACACCGCAAAATCGTATATTAATACCGCAGTTCCAGCACCATTTTCATTCTTCACTTATGGGGTTTTGGTGTATTCTACTGCTTTAGGATTGATCTGCCTTTGAAAGCAATAATTCTGCTCATCTACGGCAACTCATTGAACTTAATTTTCAATAATGTTAGTAACGGTCTTGCTTTGTACAATTTATAAAAATTCTTTTCTCCCTTTTTTGGTTGTGTAGAGTATTTGTTGAGATGAAAGCAGCTTTTGTTTTTTTCGAATCTTAAGCGTGATAAGTTATACAATTTAATCTTTACTGCTTTGACCATATCATTCGAATGGCCAAATACAATAGAACACCGATATTCAAATGGTACGCACCTTAAATCTAAATCAAAATTTTCCACACCATATGAATTGGTTTGTGATATCATTTATTCAAAAACTCCCCGCCCCGTCATCCTACAATGAGTTTTCAATCATTTTTGTATCCACCTCCTCGCCTTTTTCTAGAATTTCTTCTATTCCCTCATCTATAAAGTCTGGATCAGCTTCATCTGCACCATCCCAATCGAAGTTAATTATAGCTTTAATCTCAGCATCAGTCAGCCTTTCTTCTGTAATATTTTTACTACTAATCAATTGTATAGTAAATTTTGTATATCATTTGCTTATAAGCAATATTAGATTTTAAAAAAACTCTAGCTAAATACCAGCTTTTTTTTAACTAAATACATAAACAAATTAACGTTCATTAGTTTTGAATTTAAATTTTACCTCCGAATATTTATAAACAATTTTTAAAATCGCTCACTTTATGTTCTGATTGCACACGCGAACATGAACTGGTAAAAGTTCAATCACGCATCAACTAAACACAGCTTACCATCATTCGACTCATATGCGATTTTTCTCTGGAAACTACATTACCCTTGTAAAACAGGGGTACCCAAATGTAAGTACGATGTTCATAAATATTTATGTTTCCTATAAGCAACTATTGTCCTGAAAAGGTCAAAAAAAGAAAAAAACTATAATTTTCAAAGGGTCATGTCCCCGAATCAACTAAAGGATATGTAGCAGATTTCATTTATATGGCCACAGGCAAAATGCACGTAGAACTCGGTGGAGATTTGTCATCTGAAAATTTTGTAACGACAATCAAAAATTGTATATCGCGCAAAACCTTTTTTTCGACAGTGGCAGAAACTTTGTGGGAGCTGAGAGGAATTTGCGGCAGCTTTTTTAAGTTAACATGGAAGATGACAATCTTCGATACTATATCGCTGATTCCAAACATAGAATGGAAGCTCAACCCACCTTACGTACCAGATATGGATGGATATTGTAAAACAACAGTCTAAAGTTTAAAGTTCAACATGAAACGTGCATTTTGTTCATCCCTTCTGACATTTGAAGAATTTTACACAGTTCTTGCGGAAATAGTGACTTGTGTCAACTCATATCCTTTATTCAGTATTTCCATAGATCCTGGTGTTTTAGAAGCACTAACTCAGGAACATTTCTTGATTGCCGAACCTTTTTCGATCACCTCATTGCTTGAACAAGTTATGATCGAATTGCAAGGTACAAAAACAAAAGATGTGAAGCTTATCAAATTCGATACCAATTTTGGCATCCTTGGCGCATGGAGTACCTGGCAACGCTTCAATGACGGACTAGGTGACTGCGCCAATAGACGAAACAAGTTTGCAATCTGTTCTTACGGAGTCAATAATATACAATATAAACATGTGAAAGAAGAGCCAATGCTATCCTTTCATATAATTTTTACAATAAAGTGGTATACAATATTACATTATTAAATTAACACTATTACATTATTATCATTATCTCATTATTATCATTATTATATTATTTACAAAAGAAAATAGATACATTTTCTACACGCAGTGGAGCTGGACGTTTAAGCCTGCGCGTTGATGCCGTTGATTTCAGCAGATTTAGAGCTAGTACGTTAGAGTGCATATTGAGCCGTGGACTGTCGGTATGTTAATGTCGTTTCGTAGTGTCCTGTTACTGAGAAACCATGGTGGGTTGACAATCATCCGCAATAGTTTTCCTTAGGGAGTCAATAATATAAAATATAAACATGTGAAAGAAGAGCCAATGCTATCCTTTCATACAATTTTTACAATAAATAGGTATACAATATTACATTATTAAATTAACACTATTACATTATTATCATTATCTCATTATTATCATTATTATATTATTTACAAAAGAAAATAGATACATTTTCTACACGCAGTGGAGCTGGACGTTTAAGCCTGCGCGTTGATGCCGTTGATACCAGCAGATTTAGAGCTAGTACGTTAGAGTGCATATTGAGCCGTGGACTGTCGGTATGTTAATGTCGTTTCGTAGTGTCCTGTTACTGAGAAACCATGGTGGGTTGACAATCATCCGCAATAGTTTTTCTTGGAATCTTTCCAAAATATTTATATTAGCTGTTGAGCCCCAACAGCTGAATTTCATATGTCCATATAGGTTTTATTATACTTCTATAAAGCAGCAGTTTATTATTCAATGTTAGCGTAGAGCTGTAACCGATCAACCAGTACATTGAGCTAAGTTTGTTGCCCAGCTGTTTGCGTTTTGTAAAGACGTGTTTTTTCTATGTCAAACGCCGATCAAGGTGTAACCCAAGATATTTGACATCTTCTGCTTGAGGCAATGGGCGACTATTTACAATCGAAGGCGGGCAGGGACTTCCTTTCAAAGTGATAAAAAATAAAATTTTAGATGAATCTTTAAAAATTAAAAAGAGGATTAAAACCTATATAATTGGGGTATGGGCCCAATAGCTTTATTAGCTTATCTTTTTATATTTTAGTGCAAAGTTACTTGTACTATTTTAGCAGCGTTGACCCTCATTCTCCATTTGTCAAACCAAATTTGGATTTTATCGATATGTTTTTGTATTTGCTTTGTGGCGGTTAAATGATTAGAGTTTGTAGCCATTGTAACGGTGTCATCAACATATGTTGCAATTTCAGTCTTCTATGTCAGGGGTAGATCTGCTTTAAAGATACTGTAAAGCACAGGAACTAATACGCTTGCCTGTGGAACACCCGCTGTAATTGGGAAAATTGTTGTAGTTTCTGACGTGGCGCTCTTCAAGATATGATTTTAAAATATCAAAGTATATTAGAGGCAGCGACTTCTTTAGTTTGAACAGTATGCCAGGATGCCAAACTTTATTGAACGCTTGTGTGATATCAAGGAATGCTGCTGTACAAAACTGACCCTATTCGAGAGCATTTCTACATTGTTGTGATAATCTCTGTGTACTTGTTCGATGGTAGCATGTTGCTCTCGAACCCCGAATTGATGATTAGGTATGAGTTATTTCTTAAGCAGTATTGGGTTAAGCTTACTCAACAGCAGCTTTTTAAAACTTGGGAAATAATCGGCAGCAAATTTATCGGCCTATACAATGCAACTTCTTCTTCCGGCTTTCGAGGTTTTGCAATTAGAGTTATTTCAGCAACTTTCCATTATCGAGGGAAATAGGCACACCTCAATACTGCATTTTACAAATAGGTGATGTACTTTATGGTGTTATCCTGTAGCTCTTTAAGAATTTTAGCTGTTATCAGGTCATATCCTGGTGTTTTTTTTATGTTTAGGTGTTTAATCAGAAAGTTCTTGACTTCTCTTATTTTAATAGATAAGATCGGTAATTCGATTTGACCAGAGCTTCCAAAAACTCATGAATGGCGTTATGTTAAGATATCAAAATGTGATTGGCAAATGTCTCTGCTTTGTCTCTGTCGGTTTTTGCTCAAAAACTATTCTCAGTTTTGATGGGAGGAAATGGAGTAGTGGGTTGCTTCAACTTTTTTGTTGCCTTCCATAACGAATATTCCGTGGCATCCGTTGCTGACAAATTTGACAAATAATACTGAATTTCTTCATTTTCTACTGCCATGAGTATATGTCTAAGTTTATTTGCTGCCTTATTAAGACTTTTTTGTCTTCGGGACTGGTGAGACTGGTAGATCTCAGAGCCACAAAGCATCTTTTCACGCGACAAGTTTTTTAAATTAATTTCAATTCTGCCACATGACAATTTAGTATGTAAACTTACTAAGATTTAGATGTTTTTGGAGGTATACCGACCATTGATCACGAAATTCTTATAAATTCTATAATCACCCTAATATTTTACTATTTTTTAACATATATTTAGTAATTAATGAACCAGAAACCATTTCTTGCCAGTGCATCGACTGTCCAATTCACTATATTATACTTTGTTAAGCGAAGCAAAAGTATTATGTTGATGCATTCGCAAATTTATTTAAATTTTTCTTGATGTGATGGGTTAATGTTTGGCCACTGCCGCTTTTATAGGGAATCTTAAGTGCATGGCCTGCAGGAGGTGTTTTAGTTATGTTACTTTCCAACTTCTGCTGCTCTTAATACCGTATCTTGCTATACACCTAAATGTTGGGTTTGTCCCGCTCGTTGTTATTGCTACAGGAACTTTTTGCTGCTCTGAGCATTTTGCTGCTACCTGAAAGCCTAATTTTTTGTAATTCTTGTTGTTTTGCAGTTTGCCTGTTGTTCGTGTTATAGTAATTCCTGCGCTGTTGTTGTGTGGGTGTATATATATATAATCGCTCCATTATTACTCCTTTTAGAACATAAGTGGATCAAATTGACAGCTCTCATTCACTTTCCTCTGTCACTTCTTTCTCTTGTTTGGTTCTTTGCTAATATCTCGCTTCTTCGGTGTTTTGTATTGTTTACCGTTATAAAGTAGTTGCACTTTCGTTGAGAGGCAAGCTATTGCGTAGTTTGTTATGCTTTAGTACTGAAGAAACACCCGATACAACAAATTCAAGAGTTCAAGAAGTGAAAAAGTGAAATTAAACCTTAAATTAAAATTAAACTTGAAATAAAAAGCAAGATGGCTGAAAATAGAAGAAATTTCGAATTTGTGCCTGTTTATTCAGGAAACGCGGGTAAGATATTTTATTTAATGCAAATTATTTCATTCGAGGTATATTACATACATACATTTTTAACTGTCGTAATTGCAGATTCAGCCGATAGAACCGAAACGTTGGCGAATATTAAAAGTTAATTGGAACGGAAAGGGAAAGATCGCTTAAAAAAGTTACAGGCTTTTTAATTACTATTTGTTTCAAGCCATGAAGAATACATAAAAGTTGGCAACTCTTACAAAGTGAGAAACTAATCCGATAGTGATAATAAAATTTAACAAAAATCGAGGTATTTAATGAGAAAATAATAAGAGTGAAAGCGCAAAATTTTCTGCGTCGGAAGAGTGCCGAGTGCAGTGATTCTGAAAACAACTAACTTAAAATTCTTTAATTTTTAAATAAAGTGTAAAAACAAAAACAAAATATACAAAAATAAAAACAACAAAATTATAAAGTGAGAAACAACAAACAATCACAAAGTGAGACAACCGCAAAATAGCACTGCTATTATACGGTTATGTATGTACACAAATACGTTAAATTAAAAGCGGCTTAGCAAGTATCTAGTGTAGAGTTGCCAAAGTTAATTTTAAACAAAAATAAATAATAAAGAAAAAAAAATGGGTGTAGACCGTACCCCACCTAGAGGGGAAGGTCAACAACAAGAAGAGCAACGACAACAACAACAACTACAACAACAACAACAGCAACAACAGCAACAGCAGCAACAACAACAACAGCAACACCGAGAAAAACAACATCAGGAACATCAACAGCAGCATCAACAACTGCAAACACAAAAGAAACCCCTTCTTCAGAATCCGCTCCAAAATTCCTGGAGTCCTCAATGCCCCTCGCCACAATCAAGCTCGTCTTTTCCAAATAAAAACAGCTCTCAACAAACTGTCCAACAACAAATTGATCAGCTTCAACGCCAGCTTCAGCTGCTATACAAACAACAGCAACCAGTTGCCTCTCCCCAAGTCACAGTAAGTGTATCCTCCCACGACGAGGACTGGAAAACGGTTCTAAACAAGAAAAGGCAGAGAGAGAGTCCAGGTAAGACAAAGACCACTCAAAAACAAGCGAAACTTGAAAAATACTGGCTAGGAGATCCGAAAGTAACCGAAAATCGATTTTCGTCCCTAGAAGAAGTTGAAGAATGTGACCAAAAAAACACAGAACATAAAGAAAAAGTCTCTAAGCCCCCACCAATATTTGTTGACAGAGTTACCAATATAGCTCCTCTAATGAAACTATTGTCTGAAGCTGCTCCAAACTCATACGAATTAAAGCTCATAAACAATGAGCAAGTTAAAATCCAGGCATTTTCTCCAGAAGCCTACAAGACCATAGTCAACCAGCTTGAGCTAAAAAACACCGAATTTTTCACCTATAAGCCAAAACAAGAAAGAGGCTTCAAAGTAGTACTGAAAAATATGCACCCATCTATAGGCACAGATGAAATAACCCAAGCCCTGCAAAACCTCGGTCACTCTGTCACGAATATTTGGAACATAAAGCGAAGAAACACAAAAAAGCCTCTGCCAATGTTTATCATTGAACTTCAAACAAACTCAAATAATAAAGAAATTTATGAAGTCAAATACCTGCTTCATACAAAAATTGTTTTTGAGCCCCCACGACCGACTCGCGATATTCCCCAATGCGCTAACTGTCAGCAGTATGGGCATACAAAAACGTACAATCGCAGGAAACCAATGTGCATTAAATGCGCTGGAAGCCACACGTCTTCAGATTGTGTACGTAAAAGCAGATCAGATGAAGTCAAATGCGCCTTGTGTGAAGGTAATCACCCAGCAAATTACAAAGGTTGTGTAGTCTATAAAAATCTTCAGAAAATGAAATACCCACAATTAAGGAAAAACGACAATTTACCCATGAATCCTACTCAACAACAGGAAGTTCTGGTAAATCCCAGTACATCAAAACAAACTCAAAATGTACTTTCATACGCTCAGGCACTGAAATACTCAACACAAGCAACTAATGAAAACACAACGGCCCTACCAATTAATACTGTTCCTGCAGAGACCCAAGATCCGAACGAAATGCGAGAAATGATAATGCTACTCCGGCAAGTCATGCAACAAATCACAACAATGATGAACTTATAAGTGACCCTCACGACTAACAATTGCTCGTCCTCAATCCCATAAAAATCATTCTAAGGAACGCTAATGGGCTGTCAAAACATTTATTAGAAATTAAAAAATTCCTTAAAACATACGAAATAGATATACTCCTAATATCTGAAACCCATTTCACCAACAAAAGCCATTTTCAGATTCCGAACTTTAAGTTTTATCTGTTGCGTAGAGTAATTACGCAGGGAAATTTTATGTGTAAGGAAAACGCGTGTTGTTTATATGGTTGCAGGAAACAGAAAGTTTTTATTAGGACAATTGAAGTTTGTAAATGTCATTTTATGTATTCTTTACACAGTGTTGCATGTAACATTTTTAGTACTATACAGCTTCGTATAAAATAATATATTCATTTTAACACCCTTCCGGAATGTTTTATTTTATTCAAAAGGAAAAGTTATGTTAATCTTTTTGTCTTCAGCGACTTAAACTTCTTAAAATTAAATTTACTTTAATATGACATATTCGTCTCTTCTATTTAAAAATTATTCATTAAAATTATTCAACAAAAATTATCTTCATTATTTTAAACCGACTTCATTTAAGAAAAATTGGGTTTTTGTGGCAGTGACTGCTTTTGTTAAATTATCTGCCAACATATTATCAGTATTGATGTATTCAAATTTAATTTCTTTATTCTCAATTTTTTCTTGAATGAATTTCACTTTTATATCTATATGTTTTGTACGAGCCGAAAATGAATTATTGGTAGCTATAAACATCGCACTCTTATTGTCGCAAAATAGGACCATTGGTTTCGGAACGCTGGGTATTAACTCACTCTGATGTCGCTTTAGCCATACGGACTCTTGAATGGCGTTGACTGCTGACATAAGTTCGGCTTCTGTCGATGAAAGAGCAACGGTTTGCTGCCGCTTCGTTGCCCAAGATATTGCACCACTTTGAAAAATGAAAATATAACCAGTGGTGGAACGTCTACTGTCGATGTCACCGGCCCAGTCGGCGTCACAAAAGCCAATGATTTCCTCAATATTTTTATTGAAAAATATGCACTTATCTATTGTGCCTTGTAAATACCTCATGATGCGCTTTAGTGCAGTCCAGTGCGCTTTGCCAGGATTTGAGGAGAAACGGCTCAAGATGTTAACCGCAAAACAGATGTCAGGTCTCGTAATTTGTGCAGCATATAGAAGGCAGCCTACAGCCTGCATGTAAGGCACTTTAGACATCTCAATCCTGTCAGCATCAGTTTTCGGGCACATTTCATACGTTAATTTTTGATTGACGTCGATAGGCGTGGATATCGGGTGACATGTGTCCATGCCAAAACGTTTTAAAACATCAGATATGTACCTTGATTTATTAATTTTAATGCCGTCGTCATCTCGTGTAATTTTGATGCCTAGAACAGATGTAGCTTCGCCCATATCCTTCATTTTGAACGATTTCATCAAGCTTGCCTTAAGTTCATCGACCCTTTTAATGTCTCTGCTGAATATTAAGACATCATCAACGTATATCGCCACAAATAACATTTCTTTCTCCGATTTGCTATGATAGATGCACTGATCTACTTCACTTCTGCAGAGGCCAAGGTCCAGCAGCACAGAGTTGAGCTTTTTGTTCCAGACTCGACTTGCTTGTTTTAAGCCATATAAACTCTTTTTCAGTTTACAAACCCTTCCGGAATTGTCATCAAATCCAGCTGGCTGCTTCATATATATTTCCTCTTTCAGCTCGGCATTTAGGAAAGCGGTGACAGCATCCATTTGATGTATGAGCAGGTCATATTTGACTGACAAAGCCAGAAGCATTCGGAGCGAAGTATACCTCATAACATGCGCAAACGTCTCATCATAGTCAATGCCCTTTTTCTGACTATACCCCTTTACGACTAGTCTTGCCTTTTGTCTCACTGCTTCGCCGTCAGCATTGAGTTTATTTCTGAAAACCCACTTGCTCTGAATGGCTTTCTTCCCTGGTGGTAGTGCTGTTAGCTCCCATGTTTGGTTAGCTATATGCGATGCCATCTCATCATGCATAGCGATCTTCCAAACTTCAGCATTTTGGCCAGATACAGCTTCTTCTACTGTTTGAGGTTCTTCTAAGATGAAACTCATTGCACAAAAATTATGCGAAGTACGTAATTGATTAATTCGTTCAGATGTACGTACCTGTGTATCCATTTGACTCATGTTTTCATCTGGCACATATGTCTCGTCATTGATGTCGTCAAGCATTGTACCATCATCATCTGCTGCATCTTCTATATCTTCACCCAAGGTATCTTGTAGAACTTCTGATGGCGATTTCTGATTCCCATCTTGTAGAACTTCTGATGGCGATTTCTGATTCCCATCTTGCCCCACTAAATCGTCATCACAGTCAATCGGTTGTTGCCAGAAATCACTATGAAAGTTGTTGACAGGCGGTGTAATTGTCGAGGGCCTTTGATTTTCCAAAAATATCACGTCACGGCTTATTATGACTGATTTTTTTTCAGGGTTGAACAATCTATATGCTTTGGAGGTAGCACTATATCCAACGAATGTGCATTCAATAGATTTTGCTTCGAATTTGCTTGTACGCTTTTGCTACGGTATGTGGGCTAACGCTTTACACCCAAATACTCGCAAATGCTTCAGAGAAAGTTTTTTACCTGACCAAAGCTCCTCAGGATTCGCTGTATTAGATTTACGTGCTATTCTGTTAAGCACATACGCCGCCGTGTTCGCCGCTTCTGCCCAAAATTTTTCGTTAAGGCCAGCATCCAAGAGCATGCACCGAATTCGTTCCATCAGCGTTCTATTCATCCGCTCTGCCACGCCATTTTGTTGAGGCGTGTATGGTGTTGTGGTTTGATGCAAAATTCCGCATGCGGCGAGGAACTTTTGAAGCTGTCCATTCACATACTCTGTTCCGTTGTCAGAGCGTAATATTTTTATGCTTTTGCAGCACTGCTTCTCAACCAGCTTTTTGAATTTTAGGAATTCTTCATACACATCAGACTTAGCTTTTATGGGAATTGCAAAAACTTTCCGTGTGTAGTCATCCACAAAGGTAAGTATATAGCGCGCACCAGAATATGACGCCACTTTAAAAGGACCCATTACATCGGTATGTATAATATCCAAAACGCCTTGCGCCGAACTTTCACTATCACTAAACTGTGCTCTAGTGTGTTTTCCTTTTATACACACGATACATTTTGACTTGTCGGCCGATTTAACACTAAATCCACTTGTCATGCCAGTTGCGCTCACAAGATCTCTGCTGATATGCCCAAGTCTCCTATGCCACAGCTCATAGTCCATTGCCACAAATGCACGATCACGCTCAGAACAGTCCAATTTGTACAGCCCGCCAACCAAACTCGCTGAAGCAATCTGCCTATTGTTGCTTTTATCGATTATTTTGCACGTTTTGTCTTCAAAAATAATCTTTCTGCCATTCAACGCCATTTGGCTTACTGACAATAAATTCGTGCACAAATTTGGAACATATTCGACGTTCTTTATTATGATCTTGTTATTCGCTTTGCCATTCACAATAGAGAGTTCTGCATCGCCAACACATTCCACATCTAATTTATTGTTGTCTGCAATTGTTATTGATTTGTTTGGTGTGTGTGTTGTGTTTCGTAGAATATCTTTATTACAAGTCATATGATTTGTAGCACCAGAATCGACATGCCAGTTCGAAGCATTGTTTATGTTTGTACACAGCGACGTTAGCAGAAGCAGATCTTTTTCCTTCTTTGCTTTGTTTCGACAATTTTTAGCAAAATGTCCAGGCTGCTTGCATGCGTGACAACGAAACTTTTTGTTGTTGTACATTTTCTTGTTCGTGTACAAAGCACTTTCTTCATTGCTTTTTACATCAAACTTGGCATCTTGTAGCAAAAGCGATTTGATGGCATCAACAGTTAGCACTTTTTTTGAGTTTTCAACTGCTAATACCAGTGATTTGAACTCATTTGGCAGCCCTGCTAATAACAATGATGCAATTAGCTCGTCATCAAGTTGAAGTCCAGCTGTTTTAACCTTTAAAGATGTTAGCAGCATAGCGTTAATGTACTCCTGCATTGAAGGGAAGTCCGCCAACTTTAGTTGAACGAGCTGTTTCAACAATTCAACCTTCCTAGTTAGGCCTTTATCTTCGTATGCCTCCATTAAGCTATTCCACGCTAACTTCGCAGTCTTCTTTTCCGCAATAATTCCATAGTTGCTTGGATCGACCATTAGAAAAATTTCTGCAGTTGCGCGGCAATCGGCATCCTTCTCCTCTTCAGTTGCACTTGTAGTCAGGCCTGATTCAACTGTTTTCCACAGTTTTTTAATTACTAAGTATGACTTTGCCTGTTGCTTCCATACATCGAAATTCTCTCTTCCATGAAGTTTTTCGAATGGAAATGACAGTGAACTGGAGCTCATTTTATCCCGGTAATCAGCAACGCTTATCACGAAAAAAACTTACTTGATGACTAGAATTAAATATTTTCCTTTACAACATACACAGCTTTGTGTTTAAGCCCATAACCTGTTGCGTAGAGTAATTACGCAGGGAAATTTTATGTGTAAGGAAAACGCGTGTTGTTTATATGGTTGCAGGAAACAGAAAGTTTTTATTAGGACAATTGAAGTTTGTAAATGTCATTTTATGTATTCTTTACACAGTGTTGCATGTAACATTTTTAGTACTATACAGCTTCGTATAAAATAATATATTCATTTTAACATTATCACACCCTGCACCCAGATAATAAGGCTCATGCAGGTTCAGCAATATTAATACGCAATAATATAAAACACTGTGAGAGCACATCTTATCGCATAGAAGCTATACAAGCCACGAATATAATTGTTGATGACTGGAAAGGGCCAATTACAATTTCCGCTGTCTACAGCCCACCTAAACACACAATAAAAATGGAGGAGTATGAGAAATTCTTTAAGACCCTTGGCAATAGATTCCTAGCTGGAGGAGACTATAACGCAAAGCACACATACTGGGGTTCCCGTCTCACTACACCAAAAGGTCGACAGCTTTATGCGGCCATTGGAAAATTAAATTTACTCCCTGTCTCTTCAGGTACACCAACATACTGGCCAACAGATGTAAGAAAAATTCCCGACTTGATTGACTTCTGTATGACGAAAGGTATCATGCTTAGTGATCTTAAATGTAGCCCATGTTTTGAGCTGTCTTCTGACCACTCTCCAGTTCTCGTCGAGCTTAACAACAATCTTGCCCTTCTTCCCAGTCAATGTAGCTTACATAATCACAAAACTGATTGGAATCGCTTCCGATATATGGTATCTTCCACAATTGATTTAAAACTATCACTGAAATCTGAAGAAGACATCATTGCGTCTGTTGAACACTTCAACAACTGCCTGCAACAAGCTGCTTGGGACTCCACCCCCCCACTGAATGAACGAAAATCAACGAACATCTCCAAACCTATAAAAAAAAACTGAGAGAAAAGCGATATGCAAGAAAAAAGTGGCAACAAACTAGACATCCTGAGGACAAGAAAAAATTAAATGCGCTTACAAAAGAACTTAAAGAGATCCTTAGTAACGAACGAAACTCCCAACTCCATTATTACCTCAGTAATCTCGATGCAACAGCTGCTACAGAATACTCTCTCTGGAAATCAACTAGGAATCTAAAGAGACCCACAATGTTCCAATCCGCTTTACGAATGGAAAACAACGAATGGGCTAAAACTGACCTTGAAAGAGCAGTCACACTTAAAAAAAGTATTTACCCCACATGAAATCGAGCCCCCAGCATGTGTAACAGAAGAAGTGAAAAGTGTTCAGAGTAATACCCATCAGATGGACCTACTCATACGTAAATTTTCCAAATCTGAAGTGAAAACAGCTATTGATAAGCTAAATATTAAAAAAGCCCCTGGGTACGACCTTATCACTGGAAAAATAGTAAAACAACTTCCAGAAGAAGGAGTGACATATCTTATCTACTTATTTAACGCGGTACTAACATCTGGCTTTATACCTCCCCAATGGAAAGTGTCACAATTAAAAATGATTCTCAAACCCGGAAAAAGCGCTGATAAACTTGAATCGTATCGCCCAATTAGCTTGTTACCGATTGCTTCTAAACTCATGGAAACCCTTTTCCTGAAAAGACTACTCCCAATTATAGAAGAGCGAAAGCTAATTCCAAATCATCAATTTGGATTCAGGAAAAAACACCACACAATCGAACAGGTTCATAGGATTGTTGAGTATATACACACTGCATTCGAACATAAAAAATATTGCACAGCAGCGTTTCTTGACATCTCGCAAGCATTTGATCGCGTTTGGCCCGATGGCTTGCTTTACAAAATAAAAACTACACTCCCCATTAACTACTATGTGTTAATCAAGTCCTATCTTACAAATAGATATTTTTTCGTAAAGCAAGGTGAGGAACAATCTGAGCTCCATGAAAGCTCAGCAGGCGTACCCCAAGGAAGTGTCATGGGCCCAATACTTTATCTACTTCACACGTACCATCAGCTGAAGGAGTCACCATAGGTACCTTTGCAGATGACACTGCTGTCTTAGCTGTTGACACTCTCCCACACTTAGCTTCCTCTAAAATCAGAGTGGGCTAAACAAAATTACTGACTGGCTAAAAAAATGGAAAATCAAGTTGAACGAAACAAAATCAGTCCAGGTTACATTCACTCGCAAACGAAACACCTGCCCACCCGTTAAACTCAACGGCATAAATATACCCCAATGTAATGAGGCTAGATACCTCGACAGAAGATTAACTTGGAAAACACATATATTTACAAAACGAAAATCATTCGGTATAAAGCTCAGAAATCTACACTGGCTCTTGAATCGAAACTCCAAAGTCTCAATCAATAGCAAATTGCTCTTGTACTCAGCAATTTTAAAACCAGTTTGGACATACGGTATTCAGCTGTGGGGCACTGCGGCAACTTCCAATGTTGAAATACTTCAAGGATTCCAATCAAAGACCCTAAGAATGATTGTAAACGCGCCCTATTATGTCACAAACAACCAAATCCTTCGTGATCTCAAAGTTCCTACAGTCGCTCAAGAAATAAAAAAGCTCTCTACTTCGCACAATCTGAGACTCCTAGTCCACCCAAATACACTGATATCGGAACTCACTTCCAACCCCTTCACTTTCATCCGACTGAAGAGAAAATCCACAACAGATCTCCTGTGCTAATAGGGAATGGCTGCACCACTGGGTGTAGTCCATAAAAGACAGTAAATACAAAAATTAGTCTTAAGTTATTAAATATTGCTGAATGTGATTGAATGTAACAGATTGCAATAAAATATTTGGATATTAAAAAAAAATAAAAAAAAAATGAAGAATACATATACCACCTGTCCAGACTATGAGAAATCAATGCGAGAAGCGTTCCGGAAAATCAAAGTGGCCTTCTACAGAAAGACGTATGCCCTAAAGCAGCAATAATTAATATTAATTACTTTATTATATGTAAATATTAGTCCATTAATGCTTTTTCCAATTTTGAATTGAATTCACTGTATAAATTTTCTTATATATATGACTAGAATTTGTTAGAATTATGTTCTTTCAATGTTGTATACAGACATTTAATATACCAAATAAGCAATAATCGTTTCTCCTTTTACTCGCGTACTATGAATAAAAGATCGTTCCTATACTACTCGCGTAGGAAGTTAAAATGAGCGCTCCAATACTACTCGCGTAGGAACTCTAACCGAGCGCTCCAATATTACTCGCTTAGGAAGTCAAAACGAGCGCTCCCATACTACTCGCATAGCAAGTCAAAACGAGCAATCGCTTCCAATGACACGCTACGTTAAAAAGGAGCACAAAATACATGAGCTCTGGAACAATAGGGAGCGATCAATGCCTCGCATTGGATCCATCCATAATTGCTCCGAGAGCGATCAATTTTTTATTGGGTTGGTGGGATCGTCATGTGTAGATGGAAACTATCATAGTATACATCCATCTCAATATTGTGGGACTGCATTCTCAATTTCTGGTAGATCTACAGGTCATGAGAGTACGCTTTATAATTGTCTCATTAATGTAAGACCACTATAATAATCTGCTACTTAGTGTTATACTTAGACATTTTGTTTCTGGCTGCATGCCAATATTTACACCATTTATCGGTGTCAGGTTTATGATATTATATATTTTATCGTAAGAGTAATATTTATTTTGAGCGCCACGCTACTGCACCAATCCCTGACAACCCTTAAACCACGTGACAAAGGTCACATATTACTACAGATTATATCTTCAACATTTCCCTTACATTTCAAGCCTATGTATGTTAATTCCTAGTAAATTTGATCCAATATAAGCAGAGCAAAGAGGACTCCACCCTGTGGGAACCCCTAATGCTAAAATCCATAGTTCTTGAATGGATATAAACATCTAAAATTATGCTTTGTAACGACTCGTTTTCGCCGTTGAAAGCTCGCCGGATTTCCAGGAGTCGTTTACAGAAAATGTCTAAAGTATTCAAAGCTTGTTTACGTTGATTTAATTATTTTATTTATTTATTAATTTAAAAAAAAGGCTAACTACTTACAATTATTTTTACTAAACTTAAATACGGACACAGTTGAACTCTATGTCCCCCTAGCTTCTGTTGCGTTTGTCAGTGTGGGTTTCTAGCAGAGAATCGATTATAAACCATAATCTCCTCTAGATTCCCCTGGCTTCTGTTGCATTTGTCAGTGTGTATGACTCTGTTTAGTACGATGCGTCTGGTCTGCCTGATGCTGAAAGAAAAAACCGTCTTGTCTGCCTGATGCCGAAATAAAGGAAGAGCGTCTCGTCTGCCTGATGCCGAATGAAAGAAAGAGGCTGGGTTGCCAGTTGCTCCTGCTTTTATGCTCCAGGTTTAGTGTAGATCATCCAATAGTTGTTGTTGTGCGGGAACTGTAGTTTGTTGTGGCATGTTGCTACGGTTTCCCGCATTGTTGTTCTTTTTTGAATTGGGCCACCTTCAGCACATTGTGGTTTTTTTTCTCGCTGTTGTTCTTGTAAGGTTTTGCCCTTGGGCCACCTTCAATATTGTGTTGTTGTTGTGATGATTTACCTTGTTGTTGTTCCTTGTGTTGTTTGTTGTTGTTGCTATTTGTCCTTCGGCCACCTTCAGCACTTTGTTGATATTTTCTATCGATGGCATAAAATATTTAAAAATATTAAATATTGGATATTTAATTCTGCTTCTCCTCTTTATGCTTTGTCCGGCCCGTTGGTGTGCTTAGCGATCGGTCTGTCGTGTTCCACTTTGTGCTTGGCCTTCGTTTTTGGGTGTTGTTAGTGGGCTATTTTCCGATCTAATGCAGTCGGCAACTTCTGTCGTGATCTCTTGTAAATCTCTAACATTGCGTTAGGCACTGTTGTTGTAAATTCATATCAGTGCGTTGGGCACTGTTGTTGTAAATTCATATCAGTGCGTTGGGCACTGTTGTTGTAAATTCATATTATTTTAACTGTGGTCAGCCGGTTGCACAATTGTTTGTGTGATATTCTCCTGTGTTATCTTGCGTTGTTGACTTCGTTGCATGTTTTTCGTCGCTTATCACAGGGTTCCACTGTCTGACTTAATTGTGGCTGTGTCTTCTGTCCTCCCAATGCAGAGTATAACACTTGTTGTTGGTAGCATTACTATGGTGGGAGGTGTCTTAGACTCACTTGTATGATGGCTGCTGCACTAAATATGATGGCGGTTGTGTGTGTGGTTTTAGCAATGAAAGTGGGAGGTGCCAAAGTCTTAGGACTATTAACGTGTATATTTTAGGGTTGGTTGTTTAAGCACTTGGACCCTATTTTAAATATACACGTTTGGGGCGTTATGGCAAAACTAAATATGTAGGGGCAAATTTACGCCTAAAATTTGCTCCTCACTGCTTTAACAGCGTCTTTTCCCAAAAAGACATAGCGTTGACCTATTTAGTGTACTGCTCTGCTCATTGCCTCCTGCGATGTGTTGTCAAAAACTACTTCTATGTTCAGAAATGCTCCACCGAATCCACACGAGGGACTGAGAACAAGATGCAAAAAAGTCAAACCCGAAAATAGTGCTGGCAGAACCCAATGCTATAGGGTTGAATTTTTCACACTCTCCTGCTGCTTTCCTCCCGTGTTGATCGTGCGAACACCCCCACAAACTACCTCACGTAACCCGTAATACTTATTTTACTGATAGTCATTTAAATCATCACATTGATCATTAAACTGCCGGGAGGCGACACCAATATATTCAATTTGGCCAATGATTTGAGTTAAAGGCTATGCGGTAGGTACAGTGGTACACTATCGGCCACACATTGTAAATTTTTCTCTTTTTGTTATTTCAAACAATATGTTTGAATTTAATCACGCCACCAAACGAAAAATTCGAGTTTCTCAAGATTCCTAATTTTATTCATTTTGCCGCACTCTCGGCCCCATAAATCACAACGGCGCTTTTTCAAAAAAAACACTCGCACACACAACCGGCACTTTCTAGCAGATCCGACACTCTCGCCGTTTTTCAACAAAAAAAATTCCTTAAATGAAATCCTATTCTATCGCTATTTTCTCAAATCACCGTTTTTACCATCAATTTCTACTAATCTGATGCAGCAGCATCTGTACCTCATAACTGTATCTAAGCCTTAACTGGGTGCATTCAGCAGCTGTCCACATCAAGTGAGTATTTTATTAATTAACAACATTAATTATATTCGAACGCCAAACAACCAACACAACAATGATACACAAGTAGACGACCGCAACCACATACAAACATATTGGACAAAATTTAAATTAGAACGGACGTCATGCCATCTGAAAGTGAAATAATAGCTTTGCTTGCCATTGATGTATGTGTACAAGATGAAAATGAGAAAAAGTTGTTTAATTTTATTCTCACAGGAGTAATTTTTTATATCCCCCAAAACGATTTCCCCGCGAAAAGTTTCAATAAAATCGCGCCAAAATTCACAATCTATGTGAGACATTGTGCGAACGTGCCTTTGTTTTCTCGTTGAACATTGTTCAAGATGAACATTGGTATGCATTCCGTTACATACATGTAATACCTGTGTCCCAAAGAGCAAAGAAAAAATTTAAAATTTTCCATTTTCTACATACAGGAAATTTGGCATGCACCATAACGGGTATGCATACAAGTATGCATTTGTAAATTAATAAAACACAATGGTTGTTCACTCCGAATCCTAATGTTCAGATGACTTCCGCCTGGTTCCATCGTTCGGTACGGTGCGAAAGCCCGCGATGTACATTGGAGAGCGGTCGAAGCTGGTGCATACCGTATTAGTGCGGACAGCTTGCCTATACGAGGCAGCGGTAGCTGCTCTTTTTGCGCCGTATCTGATGAGAGTCTTTCGTAGAGTGCCAGGAAAAGGCTGATATAAACTATTCTGAAGCGAGGTTCAAATTCTAGTAGAATAGTTTCTGTTTGAAATTGTAATCTTTTAATCATTTTCGAATCTGGTTAAATTATTTGTTATTATTTTTCTCGCAACTTTAGTGGAGGAGCTACAAAACAACAAAAATAAATACGCTTTTTATTTCTTAACTTAAAATAATAAAGACAAATTTAAATATTCTGCGAATTTTGTAAAACAACATTTGGTCATTCGACCCGGATACGAATCCGTTCTTTTTGTGTATTCAAAAACGAGAAATAGGTTCATAAGCTCTTTATTATTCAATCGCTTCTAGTCAACTGAACTGTACACTTTTTGTACAGAGTTTGGTGAGTTCAAAGAAAAAAGAGTAAAAATAAACAATGTATGAGAAAGAATAAAAAAATTAATTGAGAGTTGTAAGCTGGTGATCGTTCTTCTTTTATTTCTGTTCATAGACTGTTCGTTTTATTCGTTATTTCTTATCTACAACATATTTTATTGACATTAGCTTAGAGATGCCAGATGGCTAGTAGATAATCTGATTATGTATGCATAGAGATGCCAGGTGGCTTACAGATAATCTACTCACGCATCTACTTATAATCTAATAGTATCAATATACCACAGTACCCCCTTTATAATTCAATATTTCACGGTACATAAGCATAATTGATACTATTTACATTTTATCATTTTAGCTTAAATATTATTTTTTCCTTTGTCTTAGGTTATATCTTGGTGGTGTAATAGCCAGTTCATCTGCACTTACACTTTGAGAATTAGCGTCACCAAACCTATCAATAACGTTATCCATCATGAACGTTATCGTTGTTGATAGTTTTGGGTATATGACTTTGTAATATTTCAATATTTTGATTTGGTAAGTTTACCTTTGCTTTTTCGCTTAGAACTATTTGATTTGCATGTCTTTTCCATAAGTTCTGATCTACTGTTTTACAAATATAAGTTTGTGTTCCTAATATTTTTGCAATGGAACCTTTCGTCCAACACACTCTTCCGGGGGTTGAGTAATCTTTTATGAAAACTATATCCTTAATTTTACATTTATTCTTTTTTGAACCTTTGAAACATGCTTTTTGGTTTTCTTGACTTCTTTTTACACAATTTTTAATATTTGTCTTACTTGGCATTTCAATTTTTCTCTTTTCATTTAAGATATCCAATCTTGTTCTCAGTTTCCTTTTGTTAAACATTATAAAAGCAGGTGAAACACCTGTAGTAGCATGTACTGTGTTTCTATAGTCAAACAAAAATCGGCTTAACACGATGTTAAAAACTGACAACGGCTTATTTAGCATATTTCTTTTAATTGCTGTTTTTATTGTTTTAAGGGAGTTTTCAGCTTGCCCATTTGTAGCAGGATTTCCCCACTGGAGATGTTCTATGCTCTATTCCATTTTGAAAAAGAAAATTCTTGAACTCTTTTGAAACAAACGATTTCCCATTATCCGATACAATCATAGTTGGCAGCCCAAAACGTGAAAAAATTTATCTAAGTACCTGTATAACCGCTCTAGTCGTTGTATTATTGCCCATGTCAATACATTCGACCCACTTGCTCGTACTATCTACTACAACCAGACATGATCTATTCATTATCGGCCCGAAAAAATCGATGTGAATGCGTGACCAGACTTCGTCACTTCTTTTCCAAGGAATTAACTCCTGCTTATTTGGACTCTGACTTGTCAAGCGACACGCATCGCAACTTTTTGCCACCAGTTCCAACAAATCCTGGCTTTGGGTTGGCCACCAACACGTTTCACGTGCCATATATTCATTTTAATTATTCCCATATGCGTTTCATGTAGGAATCTCACAACATTTGCCTGCAGTGATTTTGGTACAATTACTCTGTAACCCCAAAAAATGCATCCCGATTCCTCGGAAAGTTCGAACCTTTTTCGAAAATAGGGTAATAATTCACTGTCCTTGTTATCTTTTGGCCATCCGACATTGATTAAATTACTAATCTGTTGCAATAATTTGTCCCTTTGGGTCTCTATCTTAATCAACTCTAGATTAATCATATCGTCGGCTAAAGTCGCAAACGTGACAAGTCCACTTTTTTCGAAAAATTAGATTTTAATGCAGTTGAATAGTTTTTTGAAAGATACACAATTTCAATTTTTTTGGTAATTAAAAATCTCTGTAATAGGGTCAAGGGTCAAGTCCCATTTGTCAAAAAGCGTGCGCTAAGTCCACTGAACGTACATATTGCATCAGCTGTTATATTTCGTTTTGGCAGGCTTAGTTTCATTTTAATGGTAAAATTATTTATTTAATTGTAAATATTTAGTATATATTCAGAATTTTATTATTGTTTTAGCGTTAGGAAAACATAATATCTGCGTTTTAGTAAAAAATTAACAACATGGATTATGGCGATGAAGCAAACGATGGTTTTGTTGGATATGCAAATGAAGAAGACGATGGAGTTGCAGGTCTAGTTCCGTATGGATTCCACAGCAGTACGGATGATTCAATAGAACTTCCTATTAAGAACAAAAAGCGAAAACGGCGAGTGCAACTAAAAAACGATGCGCGTATACAATGAAAAATAAAAGTCTGCGCCAACATGGAAAAAAATACTATGGCAAAACGAAAGAAGGTGGGCATTGGCAATATAATAAAGTTAAAAGTGCAAGATCTACGAAAAAAGGTGCAACTGTATTGATAAAAGTAAAGCTGCAATCATGAAATGTGGAAAAATAACAGAACCTCAAAGGGAAGAAATTTTCAATGAATTTTGGAAAATGAGTTGGCAGCAAAAGAAGGTATATGTGAGGGCCATAATTCAATGTATTAAACCTAAAAGACCACGAAATCGCGCAATTGAGAACGTCTCTAAAAGAAAGAAAACATTGTGGTACCACCTTAGAGTTAACAATATTGTTTTGCGTGTGTACCGCACTCTATTCCTAAACACGTTAAGCATTGGTAGGCATAATTGTTTAAATTGGTTAGATGCTCCTTTGGATCACCACATTTTTCAAGAAAAACAACAACCGCATACGGAGCGTGTTCAAGATCTGCATTCATTTTTCGATTCGATTCCATCAACAGATTCCCATTTCTGTCGATCTTTTTACCACCAAAAAATATCTGTTGCCAGAATGGAGGTCCAAGAGAAGTCTTTATGACTTTTATAAAGAACAATGGTGTCACGAACGAGAAACTGATCCGGTGTCAATAACAACTTTCAATTCCGTTTTCAAATTAAAAAATCTAAGCTTATTTTTTACCAAAAAAATACTTATGTGAAATTTGCTCTCGTCATAATGTGCAAAATTATTCAAATGAGGAATTCTTGATACATCAAGAAAAAAAAAATGAAGCCAGAGAACAAAAAGCAAAAGATAAAGATGAAGAGTCCTATGTTTTTACTGTTGATTTGCAATCCGTTCTGATGGCACCAAAATCAAATGTTAGTTAATTTTACTACCGAACTAAAATACAGGTGTATAATTTAGTTTTTTATGATTTGAAAACCAAAGACGCCTATTGTTTTTTGTGAAACGAAGTTGATGGTGGACTAACATCAGAAGAATTTGCCAGTGTTTGGGTTATGTTCATAGAAACAATTTTTTTGCCTAATTTACAAGAAAGCAACGATCCTGTCAAGATATTTTTTTACAGTGATGGCTGTACCTACCAAAATCGTAATTCAACAATGGCAAACGCTTTACTAAATGCAGCAATCAGCAACAATATAACTATTGAACAGAAAATATTAGAGCTTGGACATACACAAATGGAAGCCGATAGTGTCCACTCGGTGATTGAACGCGCTTTAAAAAATAGAAATATAAATGTACCCGCAGACTATGTAAGTTTATGTAAAGGTGCGCGAAAAAAACCAAGGCCCTATTATGTAACTTATTTAGATTACACATGTTTTAAGTCTTTTAAAAATATAACATTCTTAAAAACTATTCGTCCTGGTCGTGTAATTGGAGATCCAAAAGTCACGGACATACGAGCACTTAAGTACACACCTAATGGTGATATTTTTTACAAGTTAAGGTTTTCTAACGCGTGGAGCAATCTGCCCCAGCGTCTAGATAAAAAAGTTGCCATACTGAAGTGGTGTAATTTAGCACAACTTTATAATGAAAAACGACAAATATCTAAAAGAAAGTATGATGATTGAAAGAGACATTACCAAAAGACTATCATAGTTTCTATGAAAACTTGCCACATGTATGATAAAGATGAGTGATATATCATGTTCCTTAATAATTATTATTTTTTTTTCATTTTTACATTCAAATGTTATCGTTTTTAGTTTTTTTTTACATTGAAATGTTTTCGTTTATATTTTTTACATAGAAATGTTATCGTTTTTAGTTTTTTTACATTGAAATAATATAAAAACAAAGAAGAAATTTTTAATTTAAGTGTAATTATACTTATATGTACATAATGTGTTAACAAATTGAAGTTTAAAATATTAAAATCACAACCAAGTAGTGAAGACGCTTCCAAAATAAAAGGCGTCAAGTCCAATAAAAAAAAAAGCTTACTTGCAGAAAATAAGACAAGTCCAAAAACAGCAAAAAACAAGTGATTAAAGATTTTTTTAGATTTAAAAACTTTATTTATTCAAACAATGGGCGAAATAACAATGTATTGCATATACAGTTTCCACAAATATTGGAAAATATATTATTTAAACGGTTTTTCCTCTCTCCTGAACAATTTGAAAAAGTGGACTTGTCACGTTTGCGATTTAGCCGACGATATTGCTTTCATTATTAACTTCACGAGTGTAATTTAAGTAAACATCGGGCGAAAAATCTAAATCTGCCCTTTCCGATTCTTGCGGATGTCTTGAAAAATAATCCGCTATATTTTCTTCGGACTTGACATGAGAAATATCAAACTGATAACCTGATAACGTCAATGCTATTCGTTGAAGCCTATTGGATGCCATTACTGGAATTCCTTTTTTGGGGCTGAAAATAGTTTGTAAAGGTTTGTTGTCAGTCACTAGAGTAAACTGACGGCCAAATATATACGAATGAAACTTTTTCATCCCGAAAAGAATGGTTACCGCTTCCCGGTCCAGCTGTGAATATCTTCTCTCAGTCTCAGACAATGTTTTTGAAGCAAATTCAATCGGCTTCTCCTCCCCTATGTTATCTACTTGTGACAAAATAGCACTCACCCCCACTGGACTGGCGTCAACAGTCAATTTAGTTTTGAAATTCGGGTTAAAATGTGCTAGGCACCTTTTTGTAACAAGCAATTGCTTTAGCTGTTCTACCACCTCTGAACATTTTTTATTCCATTCAAACTTTTGATTTTTTTGTAGTAACTTGTGAAGTGGACTTAACAGCGTAGACATTTCGGGAATGAAACGTCTGTAAAAATTAACCATACCCAGAAAAGATTGAAGCTCCTTAACATTTGCTGGACTTGGTAAATTTTTAATTTCGTTCACTTAATCTGGAATTGTGTGCAGTCCATCTTTATTAATCACATGACCTAAGTATTTAATTTCCTTACAAAAAAATTCACATTTCTGGCTTGCAAGTTTCAAGCCAGCTTTACTTAATATTGTGAGAACTTCCTCAAGCCTTTTAATATGAGTTTTTCTATCTGGAGCACTAATCAAGATGTCGTCTAGGAAAACTACAACACATCTCACTCCGTAAATTAATCTCGTGTATTGGAACAGACCCTTCGATGTAGAAATCGTGGTAAACTTACGTGACTCCTCATCCAACTCTATTTGCTGATATGCTGAACTCAAATCTAATTTTGTAAATTCAACACCCTTGTGCAATTTTGCAAATATCTCCTCGATTCGAGGTAATGGGTACTTTTCAACTTGTATATGTGGATTTAATGTAACCTTAAAGTCACCACATATACGAATGCCTCCATCTTTTTTTATAATCGGGACTATCGGCGTCCCCCAGTCACAAAACTCAACTGGTTTTAAAACCTTTAATTCAACCAGCTTATCAATTTCTTTTTCAACTTTTTCCTTTATTGCCAAGGGGAGTGGTCTTGGTCTGAAAAATTTAGGTTTCATATCTTCTTTTACTCGTAACATTGCCTTGCCTTTCTTAAATAATCCTAAGGATCCTTCAAACAAATCTTTGAATTTAGCTATGATGCGGCTTTCTGCATTACTTTCATTAGCATAATTTAAACTCGAAAACTCGATTTCAAAAAACTTCTTCCCAACAGTGGTGGACCTCCATTTTCTATTAATAGAAAAGGAATAACTTTTGTTACGTTTTTATATCGCACTGTTAAATCACATGCACCTAATGGTGTTATGCTGGCCCCATTGTAAGCCTTCAACATCGTTTGAATTTCGCGTAAGCCGTATTTACGAAAAGAATTATAAAACGTTTTTTTCGAAATTACACAATTTTCCGACCCGGTATCTAATTGCATTGCATAATCTGCGTTATCAATGGAAACTGTAACGTTGATTGGACCATCGTTACTACTATTAATCGCATACAACGGTAATTCATCTCTCTCTAAATAGTTAACACTTCTCGCTTTACACATTTTTTTCAAATGCCCTCGCTGTTTGCATGCATTACATTTATAATTTTTAAATTTACATTTACTACTACTATGGTTATCATACCCGCATACTTCGCACTGTGGCTGCTGTTGGTGTTGCTTGCTATGCTCCTTCCCCCGCTGCTGCTTTTGTTGTTGTTGTTTTTGTCCATCTCTGTACGACTTTGCCCTTGCGTTGCCCTTCATGTAATTTACTTCCTCCGGCTCCAATTTAACCTCTCTCTGATGATGATTTCGCAGAACGCATTCCGTTGCATTTGCGATTTCCACCACACGCTCAAAAGAAATTGAAACTGGTTCCATGAAAATTTTGTCACGGGTTGGACCTTTTTCCAAACCCATAATGAATTGTCTCTAATCGCCATATTAAGCTGCTCACAAAAATCGCAGTCAATAGCCAATGCACGTACACGCACCGCCCATTCATTTATGGATTCATTCGGCGCCTTCACTGCATTGTAAAAATGGTAACGTTCGGTGAACCCTGATGTTGTCGGTTTGAAATGCTTATCCATCACCTCCAAGCATTTAGTTAGACTAACACCACCGCTGTCCACGTCTGTCGGACTTAACAAGTTTTTCAACAATTTATATGCACTTTCCGGCAATGCTGTGAACAATACCGCCTTCTTACGGGCATCGTCCGTAATGTCGTAAGCTATAAACAGTTGTTTCAGCTGCCTTTAGAACACATTCCAATCGTTCACTCCCAGCTCTAAATTTGGCACACGTACACTTGCTATAGACCTCGAATTTCCATCCACAGTGTTTGTTACAGTCTCTGGCATCGTTACTGACCTTCACTTGCCTTTTGTTGCTTAACCAATTAAACCTCGTCGCCACTGTAAGCTGGTGATCGTTCTTCTTTTATTTCTGTTCATAGACTGTTCGTTTTATTCGAAATTTCTTATCTACAACATATTTTATTGACATTAGCTTAGAGATTCCAGATGGCTAGTAGATAATCTGATTACGTATGCATAGAGATGCCAGCTGGCTTACAGATAATCTACTTACGCATCTACTTATAATCTAATAGTATCAATATACCACAAGAGTAAAAAATACAAGTTAAACATAAGAGGATTTGTTCCATACAGGGTGATATGACCCAACATGCTCCCCGCGTTGAAAGGATCAGCTTTCAATAGCCTAAAGTGGGAAGCGGCGCCAATTTAGGAATGGGTCGTCGAAATTGTGATTTGCTGGTCTTGAGATCTACCTCTCTAACCTTTCCGTCTGAACCATGTGTAACATCAGTCACACGAGCAAGTGACCAATGATGGGGTGGCAGGTTGTCCTCGTGCATGATGACTACCTGACCAATCTCAATGTTGGGTTGTGGGCAAAGCCATTTAGAGCGTTGTTGCAGGCCCTGAAAAAAGTCATGCAACCAGTTATTCCAAAATTTAATTTTTAGGAAGGTTATGCGCTGATATTATGTTAAGTTGCTAATTTTTCCTACGTCTGGTGTTGGTTCTGGAATAGCCTTGATGCTTCTGCCAATAAGTAACTGCCCTGGAGTTAATGCCTCGCCGTCGTTGGGGTCATCCGACTCACAAAGCGGCCTCGAATTTAAAATGGCTTCTGCTTCGATAATTATCATCTGCAGCTCTTCAAAGGATAGGTTGGCTTGGGCAGCCTGCTTAACAAGTAGCGATTTCATTGATTTGACTGCCGCTTCCCACAGCCCACCGAAATGGGGGGCGGTATGAAATAAAATTCAAAACCAGATGTGCTGCTATAGTTTTGAATCTTCGGTTGAGCTTGTGTGATGTGGATAGTTTCCTTTAGTTCTTGTAGTTTTGCGCTGGCACCAGTGAAGTTTGTGGCGTTGTTACAATAAATACGACTCGGTACGCCACTTCTCGCTATGAACCTCTTAAGGCATAAAAGGAAACAGTTGGTTGAGAGATGTGATGCGAGCTCTGCATGCACAGCCTTAGTTGCAAAACATATAAAGATTGCTGCATATGTTTTGTATGGTCGACGTCCTCTCAATCTGTACGTAGCGTAGAACGGACCGCAGAAATAAACGCCTACTATAAGAAATGGCGTTTGCGCTAGAAAACGTTCACGTGGTATGTCGCCCATGATTTGCTGAGCCAGTCTTGGTTTGTAGTGTATGCAATGCAATGCAATGTATGCAGTTTTGAACTGCTTTTCGAATAACTTCCTTGCCATTTACAACCCATAAACGTTGTCGAAGCAAGCCGAGTAAAACCTTAGAGCCTGCGTGTAAGTTGATGCGGTGAAGATGTTCGATGTAAACCTGTAGAAAATGATTATTTTTAGGAAATAATGCAAGAAAATTAGCATTGAATGATAACGGTGATTTAGCTAAGCGGCCACCGACTTTTATAATTGAAAGCATTGATTCGCCTATTTTTATCTTGTGTATAAAGTTTTTGTAAACTTGGTTTGAGCGTTCTATTTCCCTGCAAATCATCAATCATATCCTTCGAATAAAATTAGGGCTGTACAGCTATAATAATTGGGGGTGTAATGTACACCGTGTGGAGGTGTAATGCGCCTCCACGCGGTGCACCCTGGGTAACGCTAAATGTTTTACACTCCCCCAGGTGCTATTGTTTTCTTGCACGGGAGTTCAGTAGCACCAATTCGCACGATCCCCATCCTTCGTCCCCGGACTTTTCTCTGGACCAATGTCCTTATTCTGAATGCCCTGGGCTGCTGGCTGTAATTTTCTGGACTTAGCTGTCTTTTATTACGGTAGCACCAAGTTTGCAGCTGCCCCCGTCCCGTTAAAACCCTGCGGCTTTGAGTAGGGACACTTCTTGCATGGACACAACAAAATCTAAAAACACAAATACAAACACAAACAAAATTTCCGCGCCTATCCCCTCGCGTAAAATCCTGGCTACGCAAATGCCGACCGGCAACAACCCCCGCCCTTGGTTCGAAGTCAAGCAGCATAAGCACTGCCCCTTCAACAAGCACCACAGCTTCGGCTAATAAGCCACCCAAGAGCTCTTCGCTATCCCCAGACTCTTCAACGGCACAACTCGATGGAAACTGCTCCCCGAACCGCTCCTCCTTCAGGTGTACCCACCAACGTGAACCCGAGTACAAGGGCGTGCAGGAAGCGTAGAGCGGCTTACCGTATTTTGACGAAGCTCAACGCTACAGAACCTTCTCAACTGTCAGAATACGACAAGGGCAAGCTTGAGTGGGCAAAGGCACACAATGATGTGCGTGTCCCCTCCTCCACTGCACAAGCAGCCGGTAACTCCAGGAGGCAGAGATCAGCCGATCGCCAGGGCCAATCCACCCAAAGCATCCCTAAGCGCGTAAGTCTGGCTACCCCCAAGCCTAAGCTCTCGAAACCGCTTAGTGAGATTGTGAAAGAGAGCCTCACATGGGCTGTGGTCGACTCTGCCAATGTCGATGGGACCATTACTCCTGCCAATTGGAGACTGGTCGAAATGGCGCTGGTACCAATTTTCGTTGAGGTCATGTCCCTCAACCCTGGTCCTTCACCCAGCTAACGTGACACAGGGTGGTATCAAGGACATATCAAGATCATATCTTGCTCGGACCAACGCTCGGCGGACCCATATAAGGTAGCGATCAATAGGGTAGGTGAGATCTGGCCGGGTGCAAAGCTCAATGCGGTACCTTTGGACCAGGTTCCCCAACGCCCTCGCTCCAAAACATGGCCGAGCCCTCTGAGCCCGAGGCAATCTTAAAGATCCTCAACCTCAGCAATACCGATCTTCCCACCGAAAGCTGGAAGGTCGCGAAGTTGGTGACCCCAAAGGCACTTTGCGAGAGGTCACCATCATTTTGAACGAGCAATCCCTTGCTCCCATCAACTCCCGCGAGGGGGTGATTAACTATGGCTTTGGAGCCATCACTCTCCGCATCTACAAGTGCGATGCCTAAGCCCCCAACAGTCTCCCCCAGCTGGTGCTGTCCCACAAGCCACTGCCAATGAGCCTAGTTGCTCGGGCCCGGCCCTCACTCCTTTGCCGGGTAGTGACAACGAGAGTATGTGCTCCGAAACAACCAGAAGCAGCCGTTTCTCCACTTCCGAACTTATCGGAGAATTCTTCGACCACATGGATACGGATGCGGCTGGTGGATACATCTCTCCAATGTCCGAAGAGGAAGAGTTGAACACCACCATAATCAATCTTCCAGACAATGCTGAAGGTACTACAAATTAACCTTCAGCATTCGAAAACTGCCTCGGCTGCCCTGCTTCTCCGACTTTCGGATATAGGGGAGGAGCTCATAATCGTCCAAGAACCTTGGGTCGTAAATAACCGGGTTTCTGGACTCAATGCATACGGATATCGTATGGTAAATATCAAGGATCAAGGTAAACCAAGATCCTGCATTCTGTTAAAAAACAGCGTTAATGCTCTTTTACTCCCTAGATTCAGTGACAAAGATAGTGTTGCCATGGTCATTGAAATGGATCCACGGACCTACTGGATCTCCTCTATCTACATGGCTCATGACTATGGCGACTCAGACATACTAATGGTTGCGGTAGCCCACCAGAAACAGATTCCGGTAATCATCGGCGCTGATGCCAATGCCCATTACGAAATATGGGGCAGCTCCGACACAAATGATCGAGGTGAGTGTCTTTTTGACTTTATCCTTTCAAATAACTTAGGCATTGCTAACCGGGGAAATGAGCCGACCTTCCTTACATCAATCAGGAAGGAAGTGCTTGACATCACCCTCGTCAGCGATAACTACTCCAACATGATAAGCAGTTGGTTCGTCTCCCAGGAATGCTCCTTTTCAGACCATTGCTATATCACCTTTGACATTGACTCCAGGGAGACTAAAGGCAATACAGGATCTCTTAAACCAGTCAATAGGAAAAACAAGAACTGGCCTCTTTTTCGGCTCAAACTGGGGTCATGCTTAGCAACGACTCCTCCCACTAACCACAACTGTTCCGATATTGAACGGGCGGTCGACGATCTGACCACAGCTTTTAAAAAAGCCACTCATATCTCTTGCATCACTTCCGAACCACGGGGCAAACCTAAACCTCCGTGTAGGAACTCGGAAATTGCAAGCCTTCGCAAAACTTGTAGAATGGTTTTCAACAAAGCTAAAGTTACAGCTGATTGGGCCCCTTTCAAAAATAAACAAAAATAGTTTAAATACGCGATTAGGCGAGGGAAACGAGCGTCATGGAGGGAATTTCACGAAAGCATTGAATCGTCTTCCGAGGCTAGCCGTCTTCGAAAATTTCTCCACTCCTCTATCAAAGCCCTTGACTGTAGCCCTGACCGGATGGCATCATTCCTGCCAATATCCAAAATGTGGAAGAGATTATCCTTCCTTGGCTGCTACAAATATACAATGCAAGCCTCAGATTGAAATATACTCTGGCGTACAGCTCGGGTCGTCTTCATCCCGAAAGTCTTCATCCAAACCTAAGCATTACTGACCTATAAGTCTAACATCCTTTCTTCTCCAGATTTTAGAAAGAGCTCTTGACTACATATCAAGACATCGATCAACCCTTCTTTTATTTCTCTATCTCAACACGCCTATTCTAAAGACAAATCGGTTGAAACTCATTCATTCTCTCATTTCTCAAGTTGACAAATCCTTAGCGTTCACGGATTTCTCACTTGCCATATTTCTGGACATCGCTTCGGAGCATTCAACAATATTCCAAGCAGAAACGACTGGACTTGAAAAGCCTAATCGTCGGTGAAACAGTCGAAATCTACACCGACGGTTCCAAGCTTGGACGTAGAGTCGGCAGCGGTATCTATTCCGACAAGCTGGACTTAAACATCTCCCTACCCAGACCATTGCAGCGTTTTTCAAGCTGTTTCAAGGCCATTTATCACGCAGCCAAATGGATGCTGAGTAGTGATATCGGCGCAGTCGACGTATCTATCTTCTCAGACAGCCAGGCCGCCATTAAATCTCTTTTTGGCTCCACGGCCAACTCAAGACTAGTTCATGAATGTCGAGCATCTTTAAATGAGCTCGCAAGCTCGGGGGCACCTAATCTGGGTTCCCGGACATATCGGAATCCCGGGAAACTGCGAAGCGGACGAGCTTGCCAAGGCAGGCACGCTACTACATGAAATTCAGCCCTCCGTAAACATCGGCATTCCACTGGCAACAGCCAAGCTCGAAATCAACCGGAAATATCTGGCTGACGCCTACAAATCCTGGGCTACCTACAATAATTAACCAAAATGCTCGTTCCAAGGCGGGTGTGGTAAGCATTAAGCATTAAAACTTATGCTGTTTCGGTGTCAATATATTCAGTACGTACGCTGTTATTCAAACTACACGTAAGTATGATGAATGACGATCGATTACGTCATCAAAGCAACCCTTGCGTTTTTCTGGGACATTTTCATATTCGATTGCTAAGGAAGGCCAGTCCTCAAGTTCGTCTTCAAGAAATGAGGGGCCAAAAAACCACATTGTTTTAGGTAACTCCACTGCACTGCAACCCCTTGAAATGATGTCTGCCTGATTATCGTTCGATGGTACGTGTCGCCATGAAATACCATTTGAACATTCTTGCAGCTCAGAGATTCTATTTGCCACAAAACAATTTAACGTAGATGCGTGATGCATGAGCCATTGCAGAACTATTTTTGAATCCGTCCACAAAAATATTTTGTCAAAGGTGACATTTTAGATGCAAATTTTGTCCAAGTGCGACAAAACAATAAGGCAGCACAAAGTTCTAAGCGCGGCAATGTTTGGGCCTTAGTTGGAGCCACCTTCCATTTGGCAACAAGAAGCGAGGTTTTTTATGATGTACCAACCTTGAAATGTATGTATATTCAATATCCGTATGCCCGCTCCGAAGCATCAGCGAAGCCATGGATTTCGCACTTGTTGTTTGCTGAAGTAGGCACGTATCGAGGAATAGATATACCATTGAACGCATGTAAATCATTTCGTATAGAAACCCACATATTCTCGAGGTCTGCCGGAAGCAGCTGGTCCTAGTCAAAGTTTTGTTTCCATAGTTCCTGGATAAACATCTTACAGCGCACGGTAACTGGACTAAGAAGCCCAAGCAAATCGTAAATGTTTGCAACGGTTGACAAAACAGTCCGTTTTGTATTAGTGTCAAAATGAGAAATATGGTACTTAAATCAAAAGACATCTTTAGTTGGCACGCCCAATGCCTTTGTAACGTAATCTGAGCTTGTTTTAATAACAAATTCTTCCGAAGAGTCATCGAAAATCTCAGGCAAGTTTGAATTGGCGAGCTCAAGTCCAGCTTTTGTCAAAATTGAAGTTACTTCCTCTCTGATGTTATTGATGTCAAAAATTTTTTCCGCTCCTGTTAAAAAATCGTCTACGTAGCGATCTTCTAGAATCACCCTTGAGCCAATTGGAAATTGTTCTTTGTAGACTTCTGCTATGTAACATAAACAACGACAAACAAGATATGGAGCGGGGAAGTTCCATATGTGACTGTATTTAGCATAAACATTTTGATCGGTTGATCAGAACTGGAGCGCTCCAAAACAATTTGATATTTTCGATCAAGACTATCGACAAGGAACTGCCTAAACATTTTCGAAACGTCTGCAGTGATGGCATATTTGTGTGTGAAACGAAAGTAATATCGTGATCAACTCATGTTGCATGTTTGTATTTAAAACGAGAAATAGGTTCATAAGCTCTTTATTATTCAATCGCTTATCAACTGAACTGTAAACTTTTTGTACAGAGTTTGGTGAGTTCAAAGAAAAACGTGTGAAAATTAACAATGTATGAGAAAGAATAAAAAAAAATGAATTGAGAGTAAAAAATACAAGTTAAATATAATAGGATTTGTTCCATACAGGGTGATATGACCCAACATTGGTAAGTTTAAGTTTTATTAATTTAATTAAATCAGACACAAAATAACCATCATAAATAATAATAATAAAATTGAAATTTTATAAACAAAATGAGCATACAATTCGTGTGCGTGTGTGTGTTTGCGCGAGTGAAACTCTAGCATGGTGACGCTACGATCTATAATCCATTAGTTGATGGCTGTATATGTGGAATGGATGGCTGTTATGGGAAACCGCTTAACGAACCCATACAACATTTGCATTAGCGGAGAAACCAGCGTCTCTCCGTTGGTAAGCGACCGTAATTCGTGCAAGCATACCTGCATGTACTGGTGTTGGCATTCTCTTTTGTGTGTCTGTTGGCTTTGCAGTGCATTCGGGTGTTTGTGCTCTGTCGGCGCTGGCGACTATTGAAAGCATTGGTGCATTATCGCAGTTTTTAGGTACTTGTCGCTAATACAAAAAGCATAATAAGAAAAGAAGGTCAGTGGCTCGTGTGATCAGCTGCTGTCCATATTTCTTTTGTGAAGCAGGCCCGAGCAATTGGTTTCCTGAGCATTATGGCCCCTTCTGCCGTAGTGGGTTGAAACCATAATTGTTAAGCGTTGTTTCAGTGCGGTTGCGTTCAGAGGCTTTCGCCCAGGTTCTACGATTGCATGCTTCTAAGTATAAGTCGTTTCAGATGTAGATTAGCCAATATTGAGCGGCGTTCGCAGACGTAGAAGATCGCCAGCATGGTGGATTCGTACATTTAGGCGGCAGATGAACTTCTAATGTTTATAGGTCGCTTCACCAGATACTCACCCCATTATATCTCTTCAACTTGATGAAGCAGAATTGGATGCTCGGTGGGCTTCGCTTAAAACGGCAAAAATTACTGCCATGTCCGAAGCGTGGGCCATGAAACACGGTGAAGCAATATTAGAGTCAATCGGACAACGGTTCGAGGCAAGCTTTGAGACCTTAAGCGGGGTCGTATTTTGATCGTGGAAGTGAGTCAACGTTTAGAGCAGGCAACTCCCGTTCCTACTAGAGGGGACCCATTTTTATCACTGGGGCACAACATCCACGTACCCCCCTGTGACACCCAGCCTTTTGATGGGAGTTGTGCTGCATGGCCAACGTTTCGTGATATGTTTACGGCGTTGTTCATCAACAATACGCGGCTCTCCAATGCGGAGAAATTTTATCATTTGGCCCTAAAACCGTGGAGAGAACAACCTGAAATTGTGTCCAAAACTCCAATAACAGTGGGAGGTTTCACGCAAATGTGGGGAAACTTAATGGGGCTCTAAGAAAACAAGGGCATTCAGATCAACAACCAATTGAAGACTGGACCCTGTTAAAAGAGAAGATGGAGGGGATAATTAAACGCCTACAACGTGTCAACGGTAATGATATCGCTTCACTGATATCTTACGGCATCGTCGACGCGAGTTGGCCATTTTAGAAGAGTGGCTATTTTAGTGTACCTGTGCTCCATGCAGCTGCCTGAGCTGACATTCTCCCTGTGTGGTATTTATTACTGAGTCCTTTTTCCTATTTCCTTCGATATGGAAGTGGTGAAATTCTGATTAACTTCGAAATATGTTTTGTAATGTAATGTAATGTTTTGTGGTGTAATTACATTGTATCTGACTTCAGTTCGGTTGGAAATAGTAAAAAGCCATGATTTTTCAGTTTCTATTTTTTCCAAGAAATGGCATCATTCAGTAGTTTAAGCGGTGAGAGTTCGCAGGAACCGTCCTTCACCAGTTGAGGGTACCCAAGTGGGGCCAACTAATAAATTGAAATTTCAGTTGTTTTTTTAAATATATTTTTTGTTCAGTAGTCTTCAGAAAGGCGAAATTGAACAATGTTCAATAGTTAAAAGTGCTTACGGTACTGAACCACACTTGTATTGTGGGGTCAAACTTGTTAAATAGTAGTTTCGAATTCCGTTGATTAGACACTGTATCTTCCATTTTGCTACTAATAGACCAGGGAGACTAATAAACATACGAAAGTGCCCAAAGTTTCAAGCTGCATTAGTCGCAGCACGGTGGGGCTTAGCGAATAAATACAGCCTGTGAATGAACTGCTTCATATCCTCACTTCGAACGATGAACGGCGTTTCCGCCCCCAAAATTCCTCAAATTTTTAATGTACGACTCCGTATGTCAGCACTGGTACTCACATACATTCATATTAATGGAGTGCAAAAAGACCCTCTGCTTCATAGACTTCACTCCTAACGAACCGATCTGCATTTCTGAACACATAGCGCGGTGGACCATGATCACGTCTCCTATCCGTAGACCAGGTACGAGTTGCCGATCGTACATAATTATAATTCCCAGTTTCCCAGGCTTGGGGGAATTGTGCTCTTAATACAGGCTTAGCACACTGTTACCTTGGCAAATGACATGGAACAAATATTCTTTTCAACTTTGCATGCGCTGTACAAATCAATGTCTGTCGACGATGCATTGGCTTGCACGTCTTCCCCACGGAATCTGCATCCATAAACTGACTGCCAACTGACTGCAGAAGGTCTTTTTGTTGGACCCTTGCATCGGGAAGATCTGCGGCATGTAATCCGCAATCATTCTCGTGACAACCTCAACATGGATTTAATCTTGCAGCGAAGACCACCAGAAAACTAGCGAACCGATACTCGAGCCCCACAAGCATTCCAAATTGGACTTATGTTTTATTCTCTCGAAAGCTCCCCTCATGTGGGACTAAATGAATCAGCCTGAGCCGAGTATAGATACCACTCGTATCTCAACGTAGAATATTAATCTCATCAGATTTCTTAGTTCTTACAGTGCTCATTGGAGTACTCTGCAACTGATACAGAGGAATTAGAGACGAAACGGCCTGTGACTGTTGCAAGACGACAATCTCTGCCCTCATGAGTGGTCGGTTATGTTCCCTTTGATGTCAAAAGCTCATAAATTGCTTGGAGATTATTTGCCCCAGATTCCGGCGTTTGCGAGGCTGGTCTCTAATCTTTACGGTTTATCCGGTTTTATTACTGATCAGTCAAGAGTATGGTACTCTTGTGGACATGCTGATAATATATTCTATTCTAATTCTCTAATTCTCACTGATCCTACTGAAGATATCTAGGGATCTTTGGTACTGTTTTTATCTTGACCTTCTTTCCACTGTCGGAACAATTTGTTATATATATAATTCATACCACAACACATCCATTGTACTATATTTGACGTGTCATTTATATTTTTCTTTCAATATACCTGATTTGTGAACAAACTTCAGTCGATCCGGTGTCCCTAAGTTTGCGATACTTAGAATGTCAGTGCCAAATACCTCGAACTTAGGAAAAGCGGGTTATAAGCACAAAAACTGGTCCACCATCTTAACATCCTCTCCACAAGTCTAGCAAAGTACACTGTCTACAATGCCTAGTATTTGCATTAGTTTACTACACGCAAACTGACCCTTCTTTACACCCGACGATACCCACAGCTGTAGCCCCCTCGCAACACAATAAACCTATTTGCCAGCATTGGACAAATTCAAATAACCAGCACAGACCTTAGTTTCCTTTCACCAGCTACTGTCCCATATCTTCGTCGAAAGTTTTGGGTTTGACAGCGTTCACCGGTGTAATGTGTCTCAAAGCCACAGCGGTTCCCCTTGTTCCCGTCTACTGTCCAGATCCCATTAATTCGTCTTCGGAAAGGATACCCGTTCTATCCTGCCTTTGTCTATTTTTGATTATCAAATTTTTTATTGTTATTAATTGTGTTCATTTACTGTTTCGTATGGTCACCAACTCCACAGGTCCTAGACCAGGGAGAGATGGTCACCCTTACAAGTCAATGTGCCCAGCAACTAATAAAGAGATTGGATATTATAATTTTTATTTATGCTAAAGGAAACAAAATGAATTGAGTTCTTTTTAATAAATTCATTTGATTTTTACATTCTTAATACATCAAATATTAAAAAAATATATTTACTTTCTTTAAGCTGTTGTTTTGAAATAGGAATATAAATTTTGATCAATAATGAAATGATTGTTTTCCCTTTTTTATTCTAATGGAGCTCTGACATAAACAGCAGGAATTATATGTTCAAATAGGTGCGGTATTTAACGAATAAACAATCAAATATTAATTTAACACAGTTTGACAAAATAGAAACTATTTGTACAAAATCGTAAGCAAAGCTGATTCATTTCGTAAAGGTTTTCCCTCCACAAATTTCTATCCTTCACTATTGCCGTTCCCATTTAGTTATTTGCGGTCCCGTGAAATATTAACGGCGTTCGTACTTCTGCAACTTTCACATGTGCGTCTTTCTCGGGAAAAACTCGGATTATTCTACACTTTTGCCACTTGGAACGATGGATACTAATGTCGTACACATACTGGTGGATTGATGTGTATGGCAAAAGACATTACGAAGAGCTCTATCTTCTTCGCTAACGTCAGCAAACCATTTATTGGTACTTTAAATACTTTGAACTTACGTCTCCTCTAGTTACGAAAGGTGGATGAAGAAGTCTTCTCTGGTGGAAGCGCATCTTTGCCAGCTTTGGGTATTTGCATAGATAGCGTTACACACTTTCTTCGTCACCTTTGTTTTCGTAGCCTTTATAAAAGTCATTATGAGGGAGTGCAAATCTGTATGCAATTGTTCCAATAAGGCAGTACCCAGTTTCAATGCTTACTAATAGTCCGATAAACGATGTGTTTATTTGAATCAGTTTTATGGAACTGCTTGAAGCGATTTAACGGAGCAATTGCATTTACTCTTGGTGCTGCGCATGGTGCCATGGATTCACCGAAAGTGGCTAAGCGGTAGATGTTTAGTATAGTCCCCATGGCCTTAGTTGGTGTTGTTGTGATGGCACCTGATATCATTAGGGCCACCATTCACTGAATTTTTTCCAGTTAATTTACGTATATAAGTTTCCTTAGTCCTAGTCATCAAAATGTAATTCCATACATTAGAATAGGTCTTACCACTTCTGTGTACAACCAGCAGTTTTTGACCCCATTTCTTACTAATGGCTCTTTCTCAGAAGTAAGGAGCAGTAGTGGTTTTCTGGATTTGATTGCTCATATTCTCTTCCCAGCTAAGCATTCGGTCAATTCCTAGCTATTTCATTTTATCCGAGAGTTGCAGAGGGGTGCTTTTAACGTACGCATTCTTTGCAACATTTACTTCTAATCCGCAATCTCTTGTCCACCTCGTTAGAGTATTCAGATATTTTTGTATTAGATCCCTCGGAGTTTTTATGTGTTTTCCTGTAGCTAGTAATGCAATGTCGTTCCCATTTGCTATTACTGGCTGGTAGATTCCAGCTTTAACTGGAGGGGTGTTACATTAGTTTCCTTAATAGCGGCGGTACTCCTCCTTGGGCCGTTCTACTGGTTCACACCAGATAATTTTAGAGTAGCTTAGCTCCGAAAATATTTTTCTTTTTTGTTGTGTATGTTTAGGTCCTCGAGAGCGGCCAGTATGAATTCTGATTTTATGTTGTTGAAGGCTCCCTCAAAGTTAAGGAATACAATCATCATTGAGTGATTTTTCTACCTGTGCCACAGGGGAATATAAGGCTGCCCCCGTGGACTTGCCTCTTATGTAAGCGTATTTGCTTCTGTCAATGGTTCCACAAATATGAACGCCTTTTACTTTCTCTAGAGTCTTCAGTAGAAACGATGTAAGGGTTTTAAGCCTGAAATCGTTTGCCGTTACATGGCTGCTTCTACCTCCTTTGTGTATAAATATGCTTTTACTCAGTTCCAACTTCATTGTACATGAGCTAAGCTGATTTAGACGCTGTCGATTTTAATCAGCCAAGGTATTAATAAAATGTGGCGTCCATTAGCTTCCCTGGGAGGATCCCATCCATTTCGAAATGTCAGGTAAGAAATAATTGATAGTCCATTGGAGTTTATCGTCGTTTCGATGATGTTGCTGATGTTAGAGTCAGTTGATATTGCTGTATCTACAAAAAATTGAGGTGTTATTGTACTGCCTGGAAAGTGCATATTGGTCATAAGCTGAAGCATTTCTTAACTTGATGTGGTTCATATTCCATATGGATCTTGTATGAATCCTGCCCATGTTGCTCATTTTTATTAATGCTTATCGATTCCTATTCTGTCAATAGGAATGCCTTAGCTATCACAAAGGTTTCCTCAAATGATCTTCTTGTTCAAATAGAGCCTCTTCCAGTGCTTCGAGATTCGTTTATATTTTTATCAAATGTATCTTATTGACGATCGATGGGCGATCGCTAATGCACTTGTCAACGTAGCTGTCTTTTGATCACTAATATTGTCCAAATGCTTATTCTCCATTGAAATTCTGGAAAAAAAAACTAGCTCGCAGGACTTTTGATAGTATATTCGCTGCTATTTGGCTACTCTATTCTGTTTCGATTATATGGCAACACTGTAATAATTACTCTGTTTTTGATTAGAATAGAAGTTACTAGGTGCATTCTTTCCAAAACTCAACAAATAGAAATTTAATGCAACATTTTTGGTGCTTTGCGCATTAAACCGCAAACAAATTAGTATATAAAAACCTCGCATTTCGTTCGTCGTATTTTCCTTGTGGATAAGTGTGCATTCATTATCAACTGATCGGTATTGTTGGTGTCTACGCATAATCATCAGCAGTGATTCGTGGTGGTGTATTTTTAGAGGGTATCGAAGGCAAATCGGCCTACGTAGCTTTCTGCTAGTGAAAAGTGGTAGAGTGAAAATGTGTGTGATCATGTACTGAGCCGCTTACATGCTAAATCTACCTCAATTAAATTCAGTAGTGAGCTAAATTGCAAGAGGGTTCGAACAATAGTTACTGCATTAACAACACCCACAACCTCAAATATTTTCACTATAACGTGATTTGCAAAGATTACAGTGATTTCCAAACTTTGAAAAGCTTTATTATCGAAAAAATAGAGTTCGCTATTCCGAACGCAAGACTATCAAAAGAAACTTGCGCGTCCAATCAAGACCCACCCTCATTGGAATTGGAGGCTCTTGGAAAGTAAATAAAGTTTCTTAACGAGCAATGGGAGTGATTCAAAGCAGGCCAAAAGGCGGTAGAACTATCATGCGGCCCTGAAACCATCTATGTCCAGGTAGAAGCGCGAGAACAGGTCGAGGCATGCTTGCAAATGCGTTTTGCTTGCATTTTGCATTTTGAATCAAGAAAAAATGAACAAAGTAGAACAAATCACTTCACCAATCTGTGTCCTAAAATAGATCTGCCGATTTCTGGGGACTCTACGGAATGAAATACCACGTTGTCAAAATTGCAAAAACTCGCATTATTTGCGAAGTTTCTTGAAATATGAGGTTTTGCATGTAATTAGTGCTAAGATTTGTGACGAAAATTATCATTATACTTTGAGGTTACTGAAGTCTCATTATAACGTACTGCAAGCCATTGCGGAGCCACATCTCCGCGCAATATGCGCAATAGAGAGATATATAACGATTTTTCAAGCGCTGTATAGATAGTGGTCGACACAACCTTAGAATCTACAAGAGCGTTGGCTGCTTCGTTGGGCTGTTCAGTAGAATGTTGGGACGATTGTTTGGTGTATGTGGTGGTGTCAAAATTGGCGGTCCAAATTCGTAAATAAAGGGAGCTATCACTAAAACACGCTACTTTTTTAACGTTAGAGCAAGCTCAAATCTTTTTGGAGTATCGAATATGTTCGTTAGATAGGCTGTGTTAGATTTTAGTATTTCAACTGTTGATGTGAGTTCTAAAAGAAGAATCGACAATCAACCAGTGTACATATTACATACAATTGATACTGAAAAGCTCTTAACGAATACACTATTTGCAAATACCAACACCAACATATGTGTGTATTGCACTCACAAAATATTCTATTGTCCTAACTTGATGTGGTTGGACGCTACAGCCAGGACAAATGTCATTAGAGCATTTGATAACGGCCCCCATTTTTTTTCTTTGAAGCATGCTTTGAACGCATCCGCTTACCTAGAAAATCATGTTTTTTTGCCGTAATTGGAATTGAATCTTCGCAAGAAGGCAATTCGAGGGGAGTGGTAACTCTTATGTTGTCTTCTCATGCTACCAATCAGCTATTTAAAATTGATTTACTTATCTTGTCTAAAATCAATAATGTTTTACTAATTTGTCCCTAACATTTTACAAAATGGCGTCACATGCAGAATCTACCACGTGCGAATCTGCACTTTGCGAAACCTGGGCGTATCGATATTTTCATTGGAATGGCTGAGATGGATGAATTTGTAGCCACGGAAATTCGTAAAGGGTCACGAGAAGGTTAGCAGAAGCAATCATTTTGGGTTGGTACTGTTTGGCCCTACTGCTCAACAGGTAGAGTTTAAAACCTGCATTGTGATATTCAATTAGTGTGAACCGTTAGCAGATTTTGGGACTTAAATGAATGACCACGTAGTAAACACCTAACCGGCGAAGAGCACTTTGACAAGATACATCGACATTTACCAGATGGGGGGTTAAGGGGGTAGTCCTCAGAGTAGTGATATGCGTTATATAGTCCTATATTGGAACTTTAGCCTATACTCTACCAAGACCGTTAGTGCGTCACGATGAGTCACATCCTGTTCGAGGTGACCACTTACTGAACACAACGTATCTAGACTGGAGAGTCAATAAACACTTCCCCCCTAATCCAGGGTGTTATGCGTGTCCGTGTCTATTGGATGGGTTTTGCATACAGGGGGATATCCGCATAGACTGTGTTCAAACGGCGCCTCTCCGAAACCAGGCCGCGTCGAAGATTAACGGTGGCCTTACCATGTCATAGGGCTCTGGCACGGTGGACCGCCATTTCCCTCATAAAAGCCTTGACTGCCCAAGCCTTCGGGGGAGGGCACTCGTACGAAAAAGATTGACACAAAAACCAAAAACAAAAAACACAAAAACCACCCCGGTGCTTTCCACCACACACTCAGAGGATGAGTTGCTGCCCTTCAGTCAGGAGACCATAGAAGCCGACGATGGCAAGAGCACGTCGGCAAACAGTGAACCCAGTGCTAATACAAGCAGTGCAACAACAGCAACACCTACAAAATCAAACATGTCGGTAGCGGCGAAGAAGGAATCTAAGCCAAAACCGAAAAAATCCAAGTCTGAGGCAGCGGCCTGGAAAATCCGGTACCAGAAAGCCCTCTTCATCCTAAGCAAAATTGCTAAGAATGAGGCGGAAGGGTCGGTACATGAGTTTGATCAGGCGGACAAGGCCAAATACCAAAATGTTTTCGACGAGTACGAGCAGTACAAAATCTCCCTCCCTGAAAAGGCGTCGAAGCGAAACAGGTCACAGGATGTGACGTTTTCGGCTTCAAGGAGGTATAAGATCGCCAAAATATCCACACCAACAGATGGTCCATCGAAGAGCAGAAGGCGACCATATATCGAAGTGGCTATGGACGAGCTACATGTGGCGCTCAGCGATGATATAACTAAGGTGGAAGAAAGTCCTGGAGAAATGGGGGGAGATTAAATCCAAATTGGCAGCGATGGTGTTGGAACACCTCTTGTGCAATGCGGATTCTTCTCCCTCTGGCTTAGACTCCTCCAATGTTGTACGGGGATGCAGGGTGTTCAGGTGCGACGATCGGCCGTCGAAGGAACTCCTCGGCAAGTGCATAGCTAAAATAAGCGAAGCATAGGAAGGCTTAAGGCTTAAGCTGGTACCGGCAGGGGATATACCAAGACGACCGAGAGCACATATTTGGCAACCCATACTAAAGCTCGAGGACGGAAAAGTGCTCCAGCTATTACAGCGGCAAACCCCTAATATGTCAATGCACGACGGCGATCATTAAGGACGAAGGTGCCCAGAAAACAAGCATGTCCCTGCTTCTGGCACTCAACGGGGAGTCCGTTGGTGCCGGGGAAGCAGCCGACTGTAAAATGCGTTTTGGCGTTAGGTACGCCAAATTAAAAATCTTCCGCCCGACTGAGAGCGACGCGGATGAGTTGGAGGAGGCCAACAAGATTCCAGAGGACACGGACCTTTTGGAAGAAGTCTCCAAAGTGCCTGCACAACAGGGTACCGATGCTGAAGGAGGTGCAGATTTATCTGCAGCATTCTAAGAATGCATCAGATAACTTTGCCGTTTTTCTGGGTGAAGAAGACGCGGACATCGGCATTGTTCAGGAGCCATGCTCAGAGGAAATAATGTTATGGGGCTCAAGCTGACCAAATACAATATGCACTATATCAGGAACGGTGATCAAATGTCATGGAATTAATATAGGAACGGTGATAAGATTCGATCATGTATCCTAGTTAAGAAAACAATTAATGCTTTTATCGGCCCACAGTACAGCACAGGCGATTTAACAGTCGTAAAAATCGAGGTGCCAAGCGGACCAGACCTACTGGCGGCATCAGCTTATATGGCGCACAACAGTGACGTACCACCGGAAGAGGTAGCGACCCTGGTCGCCAATGCTGCTGCCAAAAATGTCCCACTCCTTCTTGGATGCGACGTCAACGCGAAGCACACGCTATGGGGTAGCACCGCGGATAACGAAAGAGACGAGTCACTTTTTAACTTTATAAATAACTCCAACCTTACAGTATGTAACAGAGGGAATACTCCCACTTTTACTTTCCCCAGCTCTAATAAATGTGCTGGGTGGGAAGAGGTTATAGATTTAACTCTAATTTCAGAAGACGCATCAGTCCAGGTAGGAGAATGGAGGGTATCCAGCAAGAAGTCCTTCTCAGCCCATAGATGAATAGTTTTCGGGGTAAATCCGTAAATGCTATTTCTTACAGAAACCCCAGGAGAATAATGTGGGGTACTTTTACGAGGGTAGCTAGCTTAAAACTTAAAATTTCTGAGACAATGAAACTCGAGTCTACTGAGGCGATAGACAAAAAAGTGGGGAATCTTGAGGAAGCCCTTAATATGGCTTACAAGTGCGCTTGTCCCATCACACACTTCCCAGACTGTAAAGAAACCGCGCATGTATCTCAATTATCCGTTATGGACAATCAGATGCCACCGGTTTGTGACCTGATATTCACGGACGAAAAAATTAAACACTCGATCAATTGTTTCTCGCCTTATAAATCGCCAGGCTTGGATGGAATTTTCCCAATCATGCTGCAAAGGTTACAGGTTGTGGTGATCCCATGGCTTAAAGGGATATATAAGGCATGTATACGCTTCAACTACATCCCCCTAAAAGGTAGTTTTCATCCCAAAGGCGAGGGAGACTGGGCATGTGTCGGCAAAAGATTTTAGACCCATTAGTCTTACATCGTTTCTTCTCAAAACAATGGAGAGGGCTCTGGAAATCCACCTTCGGCATACAGTGGATCAGTTCCCCCTCTCGAAGTCCCAATTCGCATATTTCAGGGGTAAATCTACGGAAACAGCTTTACATGAGGAAATTCGATCAGTAGAAAAAACAATCCACCATAAACAGTACACGTTGGCAGCCTTTCTGGACATAGAAGGGGCTTTTAACAATGTTAGTAACAAAGCGCTTCTGGACTCTATCACCAGGGTAGGGGTTGAGGAAGTTCTTAGGGAGGGGATAGTTACAATGCTTAGGACTAGGGTCATTCAGTCTGAGCTGGGTAACACGGTTCTCATCAGACACGTCAGTAGAGGAACACCACAGGGTGGGGTGATTTCACCCCTATTGTGGCTACTGGTAATTGACAATATCCTCGGAATACTAGATTCAATGGGGGTTAAGACGGTAGCATACGCAGACGATGTAGTGATAGCTATATCAGGTATGTTCCCCAGTATAATAAGTGATATTATGCAAAAGGGGCTGGACAAACTGAATTCCTGGGCCACAGGATGTGGACTAGGTGTGAATCCAGAAAAGACAGAACTGATACTTTTCACTAACAAGACCAAGATTCCGATCATTAAACTTCCGACACTTAATGGACAACAGCTAAAGCTAGCGGAGAAAGCGAAATATTTAGGACCTCAAGCTAAATTGGAGAGTCAATGTAGAGCTACGGGTCAGCAAAGCCTACGTAGTTTTCTATGCATGCAAGAAAATGCTTGGGAAACCCCATATCACTCACTGAATTTACGAAGCCATCGTGCGTCCAGTACTAAGTTACGGTTCAATAGTCTGGTGGCCAGCTCAAGATAACGTTTATAACGTCAGAGACTCAGTGGAGTTCAAAGAGCAGCTGCTGCTGGCATTGCAGGGAGCCTGAGAACATGTCCAGCGGAGGCACTCAACGGAATGCTACACATCCTCCCTATCGACCTGTACATTAAGAACGTAGCCTGCAACAGTGCGCTAAGGTTAAAAGCGACAAACTGCTGGTCTTGGTACGTTGCGGTCATGGTAAGGTGCTATACACAGTGCCGAGGGAATTAACACAAATGACGACAGATTACATAGTACCACAACTGGACTTCAAAAAGGACTTCAAGGTTAGATTTCCCTCAAGAAAATTGTGGTCGAGAAGGAAACTCCAAATGGAGTACGATACGACACTTACAGCATCTAACACATCCCGGGCGAACTGGCCAGTCTTCAACACAGCGAGATCTAGGGATCTTATAAACAGGGACCTTAGGGACACCAGCCGCCTAATGGCGGCCTTTACTGGTCACTGGCTCGTGGGTACTCATGCAGAGAAATTGCAGAGACCGTACAATATCCATTGTAGAAGTTGTGGAAACTCAGAAGAGAAGGAAACCTTAATCCATTTTCTTTGCAAATGCCCAGCTCTAGCGGCCGCAAGAAATAGAACACTAGGAAACTATTTCCTAGCGAGCTTATCCGATCTCTCGCCTGTCTTTCAGGCAGAAGAAATGGTAATTTACCATGCAGTGAATTGGGTTCTAAAATAGGATTTTTAGTGTCAGCATCAAATTCTTCTCGAACAGCCAAGCTGCCAGGAATGCCAGTCAGTTCTAAGCCCATCCATAGTTCACCTAGTATGGGTACCTGATCACAGGGACATCGAGGGAAATTGCAAACCAGATGAACTTGCTCAGGCAATCACACTACTCTCCGAAGTACATCCTTCTCTAGACATAGGCATCCCTCTCGCTACAGCCAAGCTGGGGATCAAACGCAGGTATTTTCAAGAAGCCAACAAACTATGGGGGGAAGAACAGTCTTGCGTATCCTGGCCTAGCCTTAGCAAGAGGCAAACACTTCTGCTACTTCAACTCAGACGCGAGTCCATCAGCACTATGGATTTGGTGTTGACTGGGCATTGTGTGATGGGATGCGGCTGGATTTAGTGAACAATCCATCGTTTTCTCCGGCGTTAAGAGAGGTTGTGGTATCAAAACGCCGCTAAGGCGATAATTGTGATCCATGTGAGGACTGATTTGAATCAACCACCACAACCAACCAACCAGATGGCAGGTTTCTTATTAAATTTCTTCTTAAAAGTTCATTGCCATTAGAAGAAATGGATAGTAATGCCATCTATAGTTTATTTAGAGTGGAAAGGCAGTTTTCTACAAATGTTGATTAATTCCTTTATGATTTTGGTAGTTAGACATTTACCGGATGGCAGATTTCTTATTAAATTGCTTCTTAAAAGTTTAGTGCCATTAGAAGAAACGGATAGCAACGCCATCTATAGTTTATTTAGAATGGAAAGGCAGTTTTCTACAAATGTTGATTAATTCCTTTATGATATTAGTAGTGATGCGACGATGAAGGCTTTATTGTTGATCTATCACCATGCGACAGAATATGAATAATATGAGTGAGTGTACTACAATTGAAATTGAAGATAGAAGTGATGTAGGGTGACGAAACATGAAACGTATATAGTGAAAATTCATCAAAGTCTTTGATCGCCTGGCGGACAAATCCTTCCTCATTACGGAAGAGTATGAGAATTTGGCTTGGGACAAAGAAATAGTGGAAAATGGTCTCGCGCATTTTTCAATAAGGTCGGATTTGAAGTAAATCAGAACAGAAGGCTTCTCCAACGAGCGGCATAATCAAAAGGAGGAGATTGACAAGCGAGCGAAACAGAAACATTAACATAGAACTTGCAGAGCAGTGGCTGCAGACAGTGAAGATGGCAATAGAAATAATATACAGAAGTAATATCCCATATTTTCTCAAAGTAGAGGTTTTTATCCCTCGAATGGTAAAGCTATTAAAACTTACTTTTTATAGTGGTAGCAGAGCAAGGTTCAGTAAGCGCCTTGTTGTCCTTGGACCTTAAAAGAATAAAATTACAAAAATAGAACTGTCTCCAATGACATATATTTAGGAACTAAGTTTTAATAATAATTTGTCAAAGTCAAAAGCAAAGAAACGAATAACTGCTTAGAATTAAATTACATGTGCAGTTACGAAATAGTTGCGTTGGAGCTACACATGCCAGACAAACTTCCAACAAACGACAAAATTTGGATGTGCCGACGGATTATTGGTGCCATGATATACTATACTCACGGTTCGGGAAAATGGCGTAGAATGTAGGTAGTGTGTATCTGCGCCTGCAAAAAAGACATTCGACTGACGAGAACAGTAATAAACTTTCGAAGAAGAGATTCCAGAAGCCTCACGTAAGCCAACCGAAGGAATGGAGATGAGTGATTTTGCGGTTACAGCGAATGCAGAGAAGGAGCAGTAAACGGCAGCTGACGGATCTACAGATAAATTTCTGTCACTACTAATTTAGCTTCAACCGGTCTCCTCTGCAATCTAGAGGGGCGGCAGACCAGGAACCATAGATGACATCGAGTAATGTGGTCTCCGGACTGAAGTCGGAGATTTTTCACACAAACATTTGACAAATAAGTTAAAGACGGTTGTAGTGATAATGAAAAATATGCATTCTAATATAATATTTAAACTCAGTACAGGAAATCTTGACTGTCATAACGATAGAGAATGGCAAGGAGGAACCTCCACTTCTTCCGTCCTTTCCGACATCAATAAGCAAGATGAGTTGCGTTTTAACATTATAATTGAAAGTAGTCTAAGCATTGCTAATGTAGGTGAGGAACCAACATTCAGATTTCAAGGTGGGAGCACATTTCTGACAATGAATTATATGAGCCGCATGTATTTGCAGATGCCTCATTGAATGCTTACTTTTAAGTCTCTCGAAGGCACTCACGAAATTATTCCTTCCTAATGTACAGATAGTCTGAATGTACAACTACCCTATCCTGGATTCGATATAATCCGGACGATTGAAGGAGTTCGTTGCTAACTGGGTACTCCAAATAGAAAGTCTGACTCCTGCCGACGAAAGATGTATGTGACTAGTGCAGACAACCTAGCTGATTGAGCGTCCATAGGAATATAAATATAAAATGAGAACATAATCAATTGTGGCTAATAACTTCTTGCATAATGATCAAGAAGTCATAGGAACCAACGCAAAATTTGTCATCCCCTTCAACATTTCCCGAATTGAAATCTGTTAAAGTACTGGTTAATTCAAAGTTTGTTTAGTGTGGAAAAGCCACTTTGCTTGGTGGCCTGGTGTCGACGCTTTGTGTGGTGGACCGCATAATACATTTTGCCTATGGGCGGAACGATTTGCCGCTCTTGTATAAGAGTGTTACAACAGATGGCTTACAAAACCGAAATAACTCTAATTATCCAAAATACTCCAAATTATGAACAAAATTCAGTAGAACCATCTGTGAATATACCCACAGTGCACACAAATAAAAACTACACACCTGGAATGTCATATGCTAAGGTAGCAGGCATAAATACAGCACCAGATTTAACACAAAAATATAGCGCAGCAATAAGCAGTATGATACCAATACAGTACAACGACGATCTATCAGATTTAAAAATAATGATGAAGCAATTAATAACCCAAATGACAAGAACATTGTGACACTGGTTGTATCGAAACTAGATGATTTCCAGACGTAAAATAACTTTTGCTATTTGGAACGTCAGTGGAATATCCCGCCACCTACTAGAACTTAAAAGTGTCATGTGTGACAATTCAATTGACATTATGCTAATATCTGAAACGCATGCTGTAATAGCATACCAAACTATAACATTTATTAAACAAATTACACTGACAATCGAGCACACGGGGGAACAGCAATTATCATAAAGAAATCCTTTAAATATCTAGAGCAAGAAGGATATAAAACACATAACGTTCAAGCAACCTTTATAGAGAGAAGTGACTTGAGAGGTCCAATTACCATGTCAGCTGTGTACTGTCCATCCAAACATAATAACACAAAGGCTCAATACACAGACTATTTAAAATCATTAGGAAGACATTGCATAGCTGGAGGATACTATATGCAAAAAACTCCACATGGGGCTCTAGACAAACGCGAAAGTCCGCCAACTACTAGACGCCATAAAAGAACATAATAGTCACTTTGTTAGTACGGGTGAGCCAACTTACTGGCCAGCAGACATCAAAAAATGACCTGACTTAATTGACTTCTGCGTTACAAAAAACATTTTGCACGAACACTTAGAATTAATGAACATGTTTAGATTTGTCATCAGACCATTCTCCAATCCTATTGACCCTCCAAAGCAAGCCAGAAACAAATATCTGCAGGATTATATAATTACGAAACAGACTGGAACAATTTTCGACAATCGATCGAAAATAACATGACACTGAAACATTTCATTGAAATCAAATAAGGAACTTACGGCAATAGCATACCTAAATGACACAACAAAAAGTTATTCCAAGCCACCAGTTCGGATTTAGAAGGCATCATTCAACCGTGCAACAAGTCCACAAAGTTGTAGATACAATTTTGGACGACATGGATAGAAAAAGTATTGCGTGACGGTATATTTGGACATTGGTAAAGCGTTTGAAAGAGTTTGGGATAAAAGACCTTTAAATAAAATAAATAGTGCACTACCTTTAAACTATTATTACTTATTAAAGGTTTTATAAGCAACAGATACTTCTACATAAAATACGACGATGAAAGTTCAGATGATTTACAAATGACAGCAGGAGTGCCCCAAGATAGTGTACTGGGACCACTTCTATATTTAATATATACTGCCGACATTCCATCCCCCACAACGCAGCATGATAGCAACATTTGCGGATGATACTGTACTCAAACCACGACGAAAAAATCGCGACAGATACGCTGCAAACAATTATCAAAAATACAGTTCTCTGGCTCAACAAATGGGGTATAGAGATAAACAAAGAGAAATCTGTGCAAGTTGTATATACTGACAGGAAATCCGAGAAACATCCTCTAACAATTAAACACGAAATAATTAAAATTCAACCCAGCGCAAAATACCTTGGTATAATAATCGACGCAAAACTTACTTGGAGACAATACATAAGAAGTAAACAATACATACTCGTAAGAAATAAATTCAGAGAATTAAGTTGATTACTAGGAAGAAGTTCCAAATTATCACAACATAATAAGCAAAAAATATAGACAATAATCATACCAATATGGAAACACGGAATAGAAATATGGGGGACTGCGAGCAAAACCAACATACAGCTGATCCACAGAACACAATCAAAGTTTCTCCTTGCAATAACGAAGGCTGACTGGTACGTGACGAATGAAGACAATCACAATGACTTAAACATTGACACGGTGGAGGAAACCATCAAAAAATGTAGCAGAAAATACACGGTGCGTCTAAGGACCCATGAAAATCCTCATATGCGACAACTATCGGGAATGGAAAATTTCCTACAAAGAAGACTAAACCGAATCGCACCCACCGAACTTCCACATAGGTTTTAACATTGTCTTTTGATGTTTTGTTGTTCATGTACTCGTATATTAATATGTATGTAGGTATAAGTAATACATTTACTTGATCAAAAAATATTTGCTCTGGCAGTGGCGAGAATATACAGTATAACCAAATTCTACAAATAATTTTACTTATTGTTGAAAAACAGATTGTAGATAAATTGGGAAATTGAAAAAAAAAAATATGGAAAGCTTGTCAATAAAGCCAAAGTCATAAATGACTGGGCTCCTTTCAAAAGGAAACAATCGGAGTCAAGTATCCGAGGAAGTCGAAAAGAGCTTCATGGCAGAATTTTTGTGGGCAAATAGAATCCTCCGCCAAAACCAGCCGGCTACTCCGGATTCTCAATTCTTCGCACAAAACTCTTGACTGTATTCAGAAACCTGATGGTCATTGGACAAGCTCCTGCACTAATTTTCCAGGCAGTGTAGATTTTGCTGGTCAACCACATCATCATTTCAATCAAACTATCCCTGGCAGCTTCCGCGTGACCGATACATAACTTACGTGGGTTATTCACACTTTCGATCCTTTTAAATCCTTAGGTCCAGATGGTATCATCCCTGCGGGCATAGAAAAGGAAGCCTACATAATTTTACAATGGTTAGTGCGCATTTACAACGTCTGCCTTAGATTGATGTACATTCCTATTAGCTGGTGGGAGTCAAATGTAGTCTTCATTCCGAAAGCTAGGAAGTCATCCCAAACTCAACCCAAGGACTACAGACCAATCAGTCTGTCCTCGTTTCTTCTGAAGACGTTGGAAAGGGTCCTAGATGTCGAATTCAACCATTCTCTCTAAATCCCAACATGCCTACACCAAGGGCAAGTCGGTGGAAACTGCGCTTCATGTGCTCATTTCAAAAATAGATAAATGCCTTGCCTTCAAGGAATATACTCTTGCCCTGTTTCTCAACATTGAAGGCGCATTTTTGTGTTCCCCCATGCCGTAGTCACAGCTCTCATGGATCTGAGCCTAGACATTACTCTTGTCAAATTCATTTAGTAACTTCTCAGGACAAGGACTTGTCTCCAGTATTGACACCTCAGAGCGTGGTCATGTCTCCCCTCTTGTGGAACTTAGCAGTTAACACTGCTCTCAAAACACTGGAGTATTGTATTCGCAGCATAATAGCCTATGCAAACGATATTGCTTCCGAAAAGCTAAACCATGCACTAGACGCCCTAACTGAATTTGAGCTCGGCTTAAATCAAGCAAAGACTGAGGTCATGCACTAGAAAGTAGAAAATTCCTTCCTTCATTTTACTCAAGATTAACGGCACTTCGCTTAGACTAACCACTAAAGTCAAATATCTGGGTCTGATTCTTCATCCGAAGCTCAGCTGGAAGGCCAATCTAGCTGATAGGGTCCGTAAAGCATCGTGTGCGCTGGATTGCTGTAAGAGGGGAGTGGGCACTACATGGGGCCTATAACCCCGAATCATGATCTGGCACTACACAGTCGTGGTTGAACCAAACCTCTTATACAGATCTGTTTTCTGGTTGCCACCTACTGTCAAGGCTTGTAACCTGAATCCTCTAGACAAAATCAGAAGGAGTGCAGCTATGCTGATCACTGGAGCTTTACATTCCACACCTACTTGGGCTCTCTTTGCTCTACTATGCTGGCTACTTTCTAAGGTTATGGTAAAACAACGGCCCAAATTGGCATCTACCAGATTCAATGCACTTAAACGGTGGTCGAGACCGGTAGTATTCTTAATTAGGACTTTCCTACCTCCAGCTCTGTCTATGACTTTGAATTCATTATCCCAAGCAGAGATAACTAGATTGGGAAAAGAGTGATCACCGATGACACTCTGGATATCTACACAGACGTCTCTAGTTTGGGTACAAAATCGGTAGCTGGATCTTCTCCAAAAAATTGAACCTTAGAATCTTGTTTAGACTCCCACACCATTGCAGTGTCTTTCAGGCAGAAGAAATGGTAATTTACCATGCAGTGAATTGGGTTCTAAAATAGGATTTTTAGTGTCAGCATCAAATTCTTCTCGAACAGCCAAGCTGCCAGGAATGCCAGTCAGTTCTAAGCCCATCCATAGTTCACCTAGTATGGGTACCTGATCACAGGGACATCGAGGGAAATTGCAAACCAGATGAACTTGCTCAGGCAATCACACTACTCTCCGAAGTACATCCTTCTCTAGACATAGGCATCCCTCTCGCTACAGCCAAGCTGGTGATCAAACGCAGGTATTTTCAAGAAGCCAACAAACTATGGGGGGAAGAACAGTCTTGCGTATCCTGGCCTAGCCTTAGCAAGAGGCAAACACTTCTGCTACTTCAACTCAGACGCGAGTCCATCAGCACTATGGATTTGGTGTTGACTGGGCATTGTGTGATGGGATGCGGCTGGATTTAGTGAACAATCCATCGTTTTCTCCGGCGTTAAGAGAGGTTGTGGTATCAAAACGCCGCTAAGGCGATAATTGTGATCCATGTGAGGACTGATTTGAATCAACCACCACAACCAACCAACCAGATGGCAGGTTTCTTATTAAATTTCTTCTTAAAAGTTCATTGCCATTAGAAGAAATGGATAGTAATGCCATCTATAGTTTATTTAGAGTGGAAAGGCAGTTTTCTACAAATGTTGATTAATTCCTTTATGATCTTGGTAGTTAGACATTTACCGGATGGCAGCTTTCTGATTAAATTGCTTCTTAAAAGTTTAGTGCCATTAGAAGAAACGGATAGCAACGCCATCTATAGTTTATTTAGAATGGAAAGGCAGTTTTCTACAAATGTTGATTAATTCCTTTATGATATTAGTAGTGATGCGACGATGAAGGCTTTATTGTTGATCTATCACCATGCGACAGAATATGAATAATATGAGTGAGTGTACTACAATTGAAATTGAAGATAGAAGTCATGTAGGGTGACGAAACATGAAACGTATATAGTGAAAATTCATCAAAGTCTTTGATCGCCTGGCGGACAAATCCTTCCTCATTACGGAAGAGTATGAGAATTTGGCTTGGGACAAAGAAATAGTGGAAAATGGTCTCGCGCATTTTTCAGTAAGGTCGGATTTGAAGTAAATCAGAACAGAAGGCTTCTCCAACGAGCGGCATAATCAAAAGGAGGAGATTGACAAGCGAGCGAAACAGAAACATTAACATAGAACTTGCAGAGCAGTGGCTGCAGACAGTGAAGATGGCAATAGAAATAATATACAGAAGTAATATCCCATATTTTCTCAAAGTAGAGGTTTTTATCCCTCGAATGGTAAAGCTATTAAAACTTACTTTTTATAGTGGTAGCAGAGCAAGGTTCAGTAAGCGCCTTGTTGTCCTTGGACCTTAAAAGAATAAAATTACAAAAATAGAACTGTCTCCAATGACATATATTTAGGAACTAAGTTTTAATAATAATTTGTCAAAGTCAAAAGCAAAGAAACGAATAACTGCTTAGAATTAAATTACATGTGCAGTTACGAAATAGTTGCGTTGGAGCTACACATGCCAGACAAACTTCCAACAAACGACAAAATTTGGATGTGCCGACGGATTATTGGTGCCATGATATACTATACTCACGGTTCGGGAAAATGGCGTAGAATGTAGGTAGTGTGTATCTGCGCCTGCAAAAAAGACATTCGACTGACGAGAACAGTAATAAACTTTCGAAGAAGAGATTCCAGAAGCCTCACGTAAGCCAACCGAAGGAATGGAGATGAGTGATTTTGCGGTTACAGCGAATGCAGAGAAGGAGCAGTAAACGGCAGCTGACGGATCTACAGATAAATTTCTGTCACTACTAATTTAGCTTCAACCGGTCTCCTCTGCAATCTAGAGGGGCGGCAGACCAGGAACCATAGATGACATCGAGTAATGTGGTCCCCGGACTGAAGTCGGAGATTTTTCACACAAACATTTGACAAATAAGTTAAAGACGGTTGTAGTGATAATGAAAAATATGCATTCTAATATAATATTTAAACTCAGTACAGGAAATCTTGACTGTCATAACGATAGAGAATGGCAAGGAGGAACCTCCACTTCTTCCGTCCTTTCCGACATCAATAAGCAAGATGAGTTGCGTTTTAACGTTATAATTGAAAGTAGTCTAAGCATTGCTAATGTAGGTGAGGAACCAACATTCAGATTTCAAGGTGGGAGCACATTTCTTACAATGAATTATATGAGCCGCATGTATTTGCAGATGCCTCATTGCATGCTTACTTTTACGAAATTAATCCTTCCTAATGTACAGATAGTCTGAATGTACAACTACCCTATCCTGGATTCGATATAATACGGACGATTGAAGGAGTTCGTTGCTAACTGGGTACTCCAAATAGAAAGTCTGACTCCTGCCGACGAAAGATGTATGTGACTAGTGCAGACAACCTAGCTGATTGAGCGTCCATAGGAATATAAATATAAAATGAGAACATAATCAATTGTGGCTAATAACTTCTTGCATAATGATCAACAAGTCATAGGAACCAACGCAAAATTTGTCATCCCCTTCAACATTTCCCGAATTGAAATCTGTTAAAGTACTGGTTAATTCAAAGTTTGTTTAGTGTGGAAAAGCCACTTTGCTTGGTGGCCTGGTGTCGACGCTTTGTGTTGGGGACCGCATAATACATTTTGCCTGTGGGCGGAACGATTTGCCGCTCTTGTATAAGAGTGTTACAACAGATGGCTTACAAAACCGAAAAAACTCTAATTATCCAAAATACTCCAAATTATGAACAAAATTCAGTAGAACCATCTGTGAATATACCCACAGTGCACACAAATAAAAACTACACACCTGGAATGTCATATGCTAAGGTAGCAGGCATAAATACAGCACCAGATTTAACACAAAAATATAGCGCAGCAATAAGCAGTATGATACCAATACAGTACAACGACGATCTATCAGATTTAAAAATAATGATGAAGCAATTAATAACCCAAATGACAAGAACATTGTGACACTGGTTGTATCGAAACTAGATGATTTCCAGACGTAAAATAACTTTTGCTATTTGGAACGTCAGTGGAATATCCCGCCACCTACTAGAACTTAAAAGTGTCATGTGTGACAATTCAATTGACATTATGCTAATATCTGAAACGCATGCTGTAATAGCATACCAAACTATAACATTTATTAAACAAATTACACTGACAATCGAGCACACGGGGGAACAGCAATTATCATAAAGAAATCCTTTAAATATCTAGAGCTAGAAGGATATAAAACACATAACGTTCAAGCAACCTTTATAGAGAGAAGTGACTTGAGAGGTCCAATTACCATGTCAGCTGTGTACTGTCCATCCAAACATAATAACACAAAGGCTCAATACACAGACTATTTAAAATCATTAGGAAGACATTGCATAGCTGGAGGATACTATATGCAAAAAACTCCACATGGGGCTCTAGACAAACGCGAAAGTCCGCCAACTACTAGACGCCATAAAAGAACATAATAGTCACTTTGTTAGTACGGGTGAGCCAACTTACTGGCCAGCAGACATCAAAAAATGACCTGACTTAATTGACTTCTGCGTTACAAAAAACATTTTGCACGAACACTTAGAATTAAAAAACATGTTTAGATTTGTCATCAGACCATTCTCCAATCCTATTTACCCTTCAAAGCAAGCCAGAAACAAATATCTGCAGGATTATATAATTACGAAACAGACTGGAACAATTTTCGACAATCGATCGAAAATAACATGACATTGAAACATTTCATTGAAATCAAATAAGGAACTTACGGCAATAGCATACCTAAATGACACAACAAAAAGTTATTCCAAGCCACCAGTTCGGATTTAGAAGGCATCATTCAACCGTGCAACAAGTCCACAAAGTTGTAGATACAATTTTGGACGACATGGATAGAAAAAGTATTGCGTGACGGTATATTTGGACATTGGTAAAGCGTTTGAAAGAGTTTGGGATAAAAGACCTTTAAATAAAATAAATAGTGCACTACCTTTAAACTATTATTACTTATTAAAGGTTTTATAAGCAACAGATACTTCTACATAAAATACGACGATGAATGTTCAGATAATTTACAAATGACAGCAGGAGTGCCCCAAGATAGTGTACTGGGACCACTTCTATATTTAATATATACTGCCGACATTCCATCCCCCACAACGCAGCATGATAGCAACATTTGCGGATGATACTGTACTCAAACCACGACGAAAAAATCGCGACAGATACGCTGCAAACAATTATCAAAAATACAGTTCTCTGGCTCAACAAATGGGGTATAGAGATAAACAAAGAGAAATCTGTGCAAGTTGTATATACTGACAGGAAATCCGAGAAACATCCTCTAACAATTAAACACGAAATAATTAAAATTCAACCCAGCGCAAAATAACTTGGTATAATAATCGATGCAAAACTTACTTGGAGACAATACATAAGAAGTAAACAATACATACTCGTAAGAAATAAATTCAGAGAATTAAGTTGATTACTAGGAAGAAGTTCCAAATTATCACAACATAATAAGCAAAAAATATATAAGACAATAATCATACCAATATGGAAACACGGAATAGAAATATGGGGGACTGCGAGCAAAACCAACATACAGTTGATCCACAGAACACAATCAAAGTTTCTCCTTGCAATAACGAAGGCTGACTGGTACGTGACGAATGAAGACAATCACAATGACTTAAACATTGACACGGTGGAGGAAACCATCAAAAAATGTAGCAGAAAATACACGGTGCGTCTAAGGACCCATGAAAATCCTCATATGCGACAACTATCGGGAATGGAAAATTTCCTACAAAGAAGACTAAACCGAATCGCACCCACCGAACTTCCACATAGGTTTTAACATTGTCTTTTGATGTTTTGTTGTTCATGTACTCGTATATTAATATGTATGTAGGTATAAGTAATACATTTACTTGATCAAAAAATATTTGCTCTGGCAGTGGCGAGAATATACAGTATAACCAAATTCTACAAATAATTTTACTTATTGTTGAAAAACAGATTGTAGATAAATTGGAAAATTGAAAAAAAAAATATGGAAAGCTTGTCAATAAAGCCAAAGTCATAAATGACTGGGCTCCTTTCAAAAGGAAACAATCGGAGTCAAGTATCCGAGGAAGTCGAAAAGAGCTTCATGGCAGAATTTTTGTGGGCAAATAGAATCCTCCGCCAAAACTAGCCGGCTACTCCGGATTCTCAATTCTTCCCACAAAACTCTTGACTGTATTCAGAAACCTGATGGTCATTGGACAAGCTCCTGCACTAATTTTCCAGGCAGTGTGGATTTTGCTGGTCAACCACATCATCATTTCAATCAAACTATCCCTGGCAGCTTCCGCGTGACCGATACATAACTTACGTGGGTTATTCACACTTGCGATCCTTTTAAATCCTTAGGTCCAGATGGTATCATCCCTGCGGGCATAGAAAAGGAAGCCTACATAATTTTACAATGGTTAGTGCGCATTTACAACGTCTGCCTTAGATTGATGTACATTCCTATTAGCTGGTGGGAGTCAAATGTAGTCTTCATTCCGAAAGCTAGGAAGTCATCCCAAACTCAACCCAAGGACTACAGACCAATCAGTCTGTCCTCGTTTCTTCTGAAGACGTTGGAAAGGGTCCTAGATGTCGAATTCAACCATTCTCTCTAAATCCCAACATGCCTACACCAAGGGCAAGTCGGTGGAAACTGCGCTTCATGTGCTCATTTCAAAAACAGATAAATGCCTTGCCTTCAAGGAATATACTCTTGCCCTGTTTCTCAACATTGAAGGCGCATTTTTGTGTTCCCCCATGCCGTAGTCACAGCTCTCATGGATCTGAGCCTAGACATTACTCTTGTCAAATTCATTTAGTAACTTCTCAGGACAAGGACTTGTCTCCAGTATTGACACCTCAGAGCGTGGTCATGTCTCCCCTCTTGTGGAACTTAGCAGTTAACACTGCTCTCAAAACACTGGAGTATTGTATTCGCAGCATAATAGCCTATGCAAACGATATTGCTTCCGAAAAGCTAAACCATGCACTAGACGCCCTAACTGAATTTGAGCTCGGCTTAAATCAAGCAAAGACTGAGGTCATGCACTAGAAAGTAGAAAATTCCTTCCTTCATTTTACTCAAGATTAACGGCACTTCGCTTAGACTAACCACTAAAGTCAAATATCTGGGTCTGATTCTTCATCCGAAGCTCAGCTGGAAGGCCAATCTAGCTGATAGAGTCCGTAAAGCATCGTGTGCGCTGGATTGGTGTAAGAGGGGAGTGGGCACTACATGGGGCCTATAACCCCGAATCATGATCTGGCACTACACAGTCGTGGTTGAACCAAGCCTCTTATACAGAGCTGTTTTCTGGTTGCCACCTACTGTCAAGGCTTGTAACCTGAATCCTCTAGACAAAATCAGAAGGAGTGCAGCTATGCTGATCACTGGAGCTTTACATTCCACACCTACTTGGGCTCTCTTTGCTCTACTATGCTGGCGACTTTCTAAGGTTATGGTAAACTAACGGCCCAAATTGGCATCTACCAGATTCAATGCACTTAAACGGTGGTCGAGACCGGTAGTATTCTTAATTAGGACTTTCCTACCTCCAGCTCTGTCTATGACTTTGACTTCATTATCCCAAGCAGAGATAACTAGATTGGGAAAAGAGTGATCACCGATGACACTCTGGATATCTACACAGACGTCTCTAGTTTGGGTACAAAATCGGTAGCTGGATCTTCTCCAAAAAATTGAACCTTAGAATCTCGTTTAGACTCCCTGACCATTGCAGTGTCTTTCAGGCAGAAGAAATGGTAATTTACCATGCAGTGAATTGGGTTCTAAAATAGGATTTTTAGTGTCAGCATCAAATTCTTCTCGGACAGCCAAGCTGCCAGGAATGCCAGTCAGTTCTAAGCCCATCCATAGTTCACCTAGTATGGGTACCTGATCACAGGGACATTGAGGGAAATTGCAAACCAGATGATCTTGCTCAGGCAATCACACTACTCTCCGAAGTACATCCTTCTCTAGACATAGGCATCCCTCTCGCTACAGCCAAGCTGGCGATCAAACGCAGGTATTTTCAAGAAGCCAACAAACTATGGGGGGAAGAACAGTCTTGCGTATCCTGGCCTAGCCTTAGCAAGAGGCAAACACTTCTGCTACTTCAACTCAGACGCGAGTCCATCAGCACTATGGATTTGGTGTTGACTGGGCATTGTGTGATGGGATGCGGATTTAGTGAACAATCCATAATTTTCTCCGGCGTTAAGAGAGGTTGTGGTATCAAAACGCCGCTAAGGCGATAATTGTGATCCATGTGAGGACTGATTTGAATCAACCACCACAACCAACCAACCAGATGGCAGGTTTCTTATTAAATTTCTTCTTAAAAGTTCATTGCCATTAGAAGAAATGGATAGTAATGCCATCTATAGTTTATTTAGAGTGGAAAGGCAGTTTTCTACAAATGTTGATTAATTCCTTTATGATCTTGGTAGTTAGACATTTACCGGATGGCAGCTTTCTTATTAAATTGCTTCTTAAAAGTTTAGTGCCATTAGAAGAAACGGATAGCAACGCCATCTATAGTTTATTTAGAATGGAAAGGCAGTTTTCTACAAATGTTGATTAATTCCTTTATGATCTTAGTAGTGATGCGACGATGAAGGCTTTATTGTTGATCTATCACCATGCGACAGAATATGAATAATATGAGTGAGTGTACTACAATTGAAATTGAAGATAGAAGTGATGTAGGGTGACGAAACATGAAACGTATATAGTGAAAATTCATCAAAGTCTTTGATCGCCTGGCGGACAAATCCTTCCTCATTACGGAAGAGTATGAGAATTTGGCTTGGGACAAAGAAATAGTGGAAAATGGTCTCGCGCATTTTTCAGTAAGGTCGGATTTGAAGTAAATCAGAACAGAAGGCTTCTCCAACGAGAGGCATAATCAAAAGGAGGAGATTGACAAGCGAGCGAAACAGAAACATTAACATAGAACTTGCAGAGCAGTGGCTGCAGACAGTGAAGATGGCAATAGAAATAATATACAGAAGTAATATCCCATATTTTCTCAAAGTACAGGTTTTTATCCCTCGAATGGTAAAGCTATTAAAACTTACTTTTTATAGTGGTAGCAGAGCAAGGTTCAGTAAGCGCCTTGTTGTCCTTGGACCTTAAAAGAATAAAATTACAAAAATAGAACTGTCTCCAATGACATATATTTAGGAACTAAGTTTTAATAATAATTTGTCAAAGTCAAAAGCAAAGAAACGAATAACTGCTTAGAATTAAATTACATGTGCAGTTACGAAATAGTTGCGTTGGAGCTACACATGCCAGACAAACTTCCAACAAACGACAAAATTTGGATGTGCCGACGGATTATTGGTGCCATGATATACTATACTCACGGTTCGGGAAAATGGCGTAGAATGTAGGTAGTGTGTATCTGCGCCTGCAAAAAAGACATTCGACTGACGAGAACAGTAATAAACTTTCGAAGAAGAGATTCCAGAAGCCTCACGTAAGCCAACCGAAGGAATGAAGATGAGTGAATGCAGAGAAGGAGCAGTAAACGGCAGCTGACGGATCTACAGATAAATTTCTGTCACTACTAATTTAGCTTCAACCGGTCTCCTCTGCAATCTAGAGGGGCGGCAGACCAGGAACCATAGATGACATCGAGTAATGTGGTCTCCGGACTGAAGTCGGAGATTTTTCACACAAACATTTGACAAATAAGTTAAAGACGGTTGTAGTGATAATGAAAAATATGCATTCTAATATAATATTTAAACTCAGTACAGGAAATCTTGACTGTCATAACGATAGAGAATGGCAAGGAGGAACCTCCACTTCTTCCGTCCTTTCCGACATCAATAAGCAAGATGAGTTGCGTTTTAACATTATAATTGAAAGTAGTCTAAGCATTGCTAATGTAGGTGAGGAACCAACATTCAGATTTCAAGGTGGGAGCACATTTCTGACAATGAATTATATGAGCCGCATGTATTTGCAGATGCCTCATTGCATGCTTACTTTTAAGTTTCTCTCGAAGGCACTCACGAAATTAATCCTTCCTAATATACAGATAGTCTGAATGTACAACTACCCTATCCTGGATTCGATATAATCCGGACGATTGAAGGAGTTCGTTGCTAACTGGGTACTCCAAATAGAAAGTCTGACTCCTGCCGACGAAAGATGTATGTGACTAGTGCAGACAACCTAGCTGATTGAGCGTCCATAGAAATATAAATATAAAATGAGAACATAATCAATTGTGGCTAATAACTTCTTGCATAATGATCAAGAAGTCATAGGAACCAACGCAAAATTTGTCATCCCCTTCAACATTTCCCGAATTGAAATCTGTTAAAGTACTGGTTAATTCAAAGTTTGTTTAGTGTGGAAAAGCCACTTTGCTTGGTGGCCTGGTGTCGACGCTTTGTGTGGTGGACCGCATAATACATTTTGCCTGTGGGCGGAACGATTTGCCGCTCTTGTATAAGAGTGTTACAACAGATGGCTTACAAAACCGAAATAACTCTAATTATCCAAAATACTCCAAATTATGAACAAAATTCAGTAGAACCATCTGTGAATATACCCACAGTGCACACAAATAAAAACTACACACCTGGAATGTCATATGCTAAGGTAGCAGGCATAAATACAGCACCAGATTTAACACAAAAATATAGCGCAGCAATAAGCAGTATGATACCAATACAGTACAACGACGATCTATCAGATTTAAAAATAATGATGAAGCAATTAATAACCCAAATGACAAGAACATTGTGACACTGGTTGTATCGAAACTAGATGATTTCCAGACGTAAAATAACTTTTGCTATTTGGAACGTCAGTGGAATATCCCGCCACCTACTAGAACTTAAAAGTGTCATCTGTGACAATTCAATTGACATTATGCTAATATCTGAAACGCATGCTACTGACATAAGCTGTAATAGCATACCAAACTATAACATTTATTAAACAAATTACACTGACAATCGAGCACACGGGGGAACAGCAATTATCATAAAGAAATCCTTTAAATATCTAGAGCTAGAAGGATATAAAACACATAACGTTCAAGCAACCTTTATAGAGAGAAGTGACTTGAGAGGTCCAATTACCATGTCAGCTGTGTACTGTCCATCCAAACATAATAACACAAAGGCTCAATACACAGACTATTTAAAATCATTAGGAAGACATTGCATAGCTGGAGGATACTATATGCAAAAAACTCCACATGGGGCTCTAGACAAACGCGAAAGTCCGCCAACTACTAGACGCCATAAAAGAACATAATAGTCACTTTGTTAGTACGGGTGAGCCAACTTACTGGCCAGCAGACATCAAAAAATGACCTGACTTAATTGACTTCTGCGTTACAAAAAACATTTTGCACGAACACTTAGAATTAAAAAACATGTTTAGATTTGTCATCAGACCATTCTCCAATCCTATTGACCCTTCAAAGCAAGCCAGAAACAAATATCTGCAGGATTATATAATTACGAAACAGATTGGAACAATTTTCGACAATCGATCGAAAATAACATGACATTGAAACATTTCATTGAAATCAAATAAGGAACTTACGGCAATAGCATACCTAAATGACACAACAAAAAGTTATTCCAAGCCACCAGTTCGGATTTAGAAGGCATCATTCAACCGTGCAACAAGTCCACAAAGTTGTAGATACAATTTTGGACGACATGGATAGAAAAAGTATTGCGTGACGGTATATTTGGACATTGGTAAAGCGTTTGAAAGAGTTTGGGATAAAAGACCTTTAAATAAAATAAATAGTGCACTACCTTTAAACTATTATTGCTTATTAAAGGTTTTATAAGCAACAGATACTTCTACATAAAATACGACGATGAATGTTCAGATAATTTACAAATGACAGCAGGAGTGCCCCAAGATAGTGTACTGGGACCACTTCTATATTTAATATATACTGCCGACATTCCATCCCCCACAATGCAGCATGATAGCAACATTTGCGGATGATACTGTACTCAAACCACGACGAAAAAATCGCAACAGATACGCTGCAAACAATTATCAAAAATACAGTTCTCTGGCTCAACAAATGGGGTATAGAGATAAACAAAGAGAAATCTGTGCAAGTTGTATATACTGACAGGAAATCCGAGAAACATCCTCTAACAATTAAACACGAAATAATTAAAATTCAACCCAGCGCAAAATACCTTGGTATAATAATCGACGCAAAACTTACTTGGAGACAATACATAAGAAGTAAACAATACATACTCGTAAGAAATAAATTCAGAGAATTAAGTTGATTACTAGGAAGAAGTTCCAAATTATCACAACATAATAAGCAAAAAATATAGACAATAATCATACCAATATGGAAACACGGAATAGAAATATGGGGGACTGCGAGCAAAACCAACATACAGCTGATCCACAGAACACAATCAAAGTTTCTCCTTGCAATAACGAAGGCTGACTGGTACGTGACGAATGAAGACAATCACAATGACTTAAACATTGACACGGTGGAGGAAACCATCAAAAAATGTAGCAGAAAATACACGGTGCGTCTAAGGACCCATGAAAATCCTCATATGCGACAACTATCGGGAATGGAAAATTTCCTACAAAGAAGACTAAACCGAATCGCACCCACCGAACTTCCACATAGGTTTTAACATTGTCTTTTGATGTTTTGTTGTTCATGTACTCGTATATTAATATGTATGTAGGTATAAGTAATACATTTACTTGATCAAAAAATATTTGCTCTGGCAGTGGCGAGAATATACAGTATAACCAAACTCTACAAATAATTTTACTTATTGTTGAAAAACAGATTGTAGATAAATTGGGAAATTGAAAAAAAAAAATATGGAAAGCTTGTCAATAAAGCCAAAGTCATAAATGACTGGGCTCCTTTCAAAAGGAAACAATCGGAGTCAAGTATCCGAGGAAGTCGAAAAGAGCTTCATGGCAGAATTTTTGTGGGCAAATAGAATCCTCCGCCAAAACTAGCCGGCTACTCCGGATTCTCAATTCTTCCCACAAAACTCTTGACTGTATTCAGAAACCTGATGGTCATTGGACAAGCTCCTGCACTAATTTTCCAGGCAGTGTGGATTTTGCTGGTCAACCACATCATCATTTCAATCAAACTATCCCTGGCAGCTTCCGCGTGACCGATACATAACTTACGTGGGTTATTCACACTTTCGATCCTTTTAAATCCTTTGGTCCAGATGGTATCATCCCTGCGGGCATAGAAAAGGAAGCCTACATAATTTTACAATGGTTAGTGCGCATTTACAACGTCTGCCTTAGATTGATGTACATTCCTATTAGCTGGTGGGAGTCAAATGTAGTCTTCATTCCGAAAGCTAGGAAGTCATCCCAAACTCAACCCAAGGACTACAGACCAATCAGTCTGTCCTCGTTTCTTCTGAAGACGTTGGAAAGGGTCCTAGATGTCGAATTCAACGATTCTCTCTAAATCCCAACATGCCTACACCAAGGGCAAGTCGGTGGAAACTGCGCTTCATGTGCTCATTTCAAAAACAGATAAATGCCTTGCCTTCAAGGAATATACTCTTGCCCTGTTTCTCAACATTGAAGGCGCATTTTTGTGTTCCCCAATGCCGTAGTCACAGCTCTCATGGATCTGAGCCTAGACATTACTCTTGTCAAATTCATTTAGTAACTTCTCAGGACAAGGACTTGTCTCCAGTATTGACACCTCAGAGCGTGGTCATGTCTCCCCTCTTGTGGAACTTAGCAGTTAACACTGCTCTCAAAACACTGGAGTATTGTATTCGCAGCATAATAGCCTATGCAAACGATATTGCTTCCGAAAAGCTAAACCATGCACTAGACGCCCTAACTGAATTTGAGCTCGGCTTAAATCAAGCAAAGACTGAGGTCATGCACTAGAAAGTAGAAAATTCCTTCCTTCATTTTACTCAAGATTAACGGCGCTTCGCTTAGACTAACCACTAAAGTCAAATATCTGGGTCTGATTCTTCATCCGAAGCTCAGCTGGAAGGCCAATCTAGCTGATAGAGTCCGTAAAGCATCGTGTGCGCTGGATTGCTGTAAGAGGGGAGTGGGCACTACATGGGGCCTATAACCCCGAATCATGATCTGGCACTACACAGTCGTGGTTGAACCAAGCCTCTTATACAGAGCTGTTTTCTGGTTGCCACCTACTGTCAAGGCTTGTAACCTGAATCCTCTAGACAAAATCAGAAGGAGTGCAGCTATGCTGATCACTGGAGCTTTACATTCCACACCTACTTGGGCTCTCTTTGCTCTACTATGCTGGCTACTTTCTAAGGTTATGGTAAAACAACGGCCCAAATTGGCATCTACCAGATTCAATGCACTTAAACGGTGGTCGAGACCGGTAGTATTCTTAATTAGGACTTTCCTACCTCCAGCTCTGTCTATGACTTTGACTTCATTATCCCAAGCAGAGATAACTAGATTGGGAAAAGAGTGATCACCGATGACACTCTGGATATTTACACAGACGTCTCTAGTTTGGGTACAAAATCGGTAGCTGGATCTTCTCCAAAAAATTGAACCTTAGAATCTCGTTTAGACTCCCTGACCATTGCAGTGTCTTTCAGGCAGAAGAAATGGTAATTTACCATGCAGTGAATTGGGTTCTAAAATAGGATTTTTAGTGTCAGCATCAAATTCTTCTCGGACAGCCAAGCTGCCAGGAATGCCAGTCAGTTCTAAGCCCATCCATAGTTCACCTAGTATGGGTACCTGATCACAGGGACATCGAGGGAAATTGCAAACCAGATGAACTTGCTCAGGCAATCACACTACTCTCCGAAGTACATCCTTCTCTAGACATAGGCATCCCTCTCGCTACAGCCAAGCTGGCGATTAAACGCAGGTATTTTCAAGAAGCCAACAAACTATGGGGGGAAGAACAGTCTTGCGTATCCTGGCCTAGCCTTAGCAAGAGGCAAACACTTCTGCTACTTCAACTCAGACGCGAGTCCATCAGCACTATGGATTTGGTGTTGACTGGGCATTGTGTGATGGGATGCGGATTTAGTGAACAATCCATCGTTTTCTCCGGCGTTAAGAGAGGTTGTGGTATTAAAACGCCGCTAAGGCGATAATTGTGATCCATGTGAGGACTGATTTGAATCAACCACCACAACCAACCAACCAGATGGCAGGTTTCTTATTAAATTTATTCTTAAAAGTTCATTGCCATTAGAAGAATTGGATAGTAATGCCATCTATAGTTTATTTAGAGTGGAAAGGCAGTTTTCTACAAATGTTGATTAATTCCTTTATGATCTTGGTAGTTAGACATTTACCGGATGGCAGCTTTCTTATTAAATTGCTTCTTAAAAGTTTAGTGCCATTAGAAGAAACGGATAGCAACGCCATCTATAGTTTATTTAGAATGGAAAGGCAGTTTTCTACAAATGTTGATTAATTCCTTTATGATCTTAGTAGTGATGCGACGATGAAGGCTTTATTGTTGATCTATCACCATGCGACAGAATATGAATAATATGAGTGAGTGTACTACAATTGAAATTGAAGATAGAAGTGATGTAGGGTGACGAAACATGAAACGTATATAGTGAAAATTCATCAAAGTCTTTGATCGCCTGGCGGACAAATCCTTCCTCATTACGGAAGAGTATGAGAATTTGGCTTGGGACAAAGAAATAGTGGAAAATGGTCTCGCGCATTTTTCATTAAGGTCGGATTTGAAGTAAATCAGAACAGAAGGCTTCTCCAACGAGAGGCATAATCAAAAGGAGGAGATTGACAAGCGAGCGAAACAGAAACATTAACATAGAACTTGCAGAGCAGTGGCTGCAGACAGTGAAGATGGCAATAGAAATAATATACAGAAGTAATATCCCATATTTTCTCAAAGTACAGGTTTTTATCCCTCGAATGGTAAAGCTATTAAAACTTACTTTTTATAGTGGTAGCAGAGCAAGGTTCAGTAAGCGCCTTGTTGTCCTTGGACCTTAAAAAAATAAAATTACAAAAATAGAACTGTCTCCAATGACATATATTTAGGAACTAAGTTTTAATAATAATTTGTCAAAGTCAAAAGCAAAGAAACGAATAACTGCTTAGAATTAAATTACATGTGCAGTTACGAAATAGTTGCGTTGGAGCTACACATGCCAGACAAACTTCCAACAAACGACAAAATTTGGATGTGCCGACGGATTATTGGTGCCATGATATACTATACTCACGGTTCGGGAAAATGGCGTAGAATGTAGGTAGTGTGTATCTGCGCCTGCAAAAAAGACATTCGACTGACGAGAACAGTAATAAACTTTCGAAGAAGAGATTCCAGAAGCCTCACGTAAGCCAACCGAAGGAATGGAGATTAGTGAATGCAGAGAAGGAGCAGTAAACGGCAGCTGACGGATCTACAGATAAATTTCTGTCACTACTAATTTAGCTTCAACCGGTCTCCTCTGCAATCTAGAGGGGCGGCAGACCAGGAACCATAGATGACATCGAGTAATGTGGTCTCCGGACTGAAGTCGGAGATTTTTCACACAAACATTTGACAAATAAGTTAAAGACGGTTGTAGTGATAATGAAAAATATGCATTCTAATATAATATTTAAACTCAGTACAGGAAATCTCGACTGTCATAACGATAGAGAATGGCAAGGAGGAACCTCCACTTCTTCCGTCCTTTCCGACATCAATAAGCAAGATGAGTTGCGTTTTAACATTATAATTGAAAGTAGTCTAAGCATTGCTAATGTAGGTGAGGAACCAACATTCAGATTTCAAGGTGGGAGCACATTTCTGACAATGAATTATATGAGCCGCATGTATTTGCAGATGCCTCATTGCATGCTTACTTTTAAGTTTCTCTCGAAGGCACTCACGAAATTAATCCTTCCTAATGTACAGATAGTCTGAATGTACAACTACCCTATCCTGGATTCGATATAATCCGGACGATTGAAGGAGTTCGTTGCTAACTGGGTACTCCAAATAGAAAGTCTGACTCCTGCCGACGAAAGATGTATGTGACTAGTGCAGACAACCTAGCTGATTGAGCGTCCATAGGAATATAAATATAAAATGAGAACATAATCAATTGTGGCTAATAACTTTTTGCATAATGATCAAGAAGTCATAGGAACCAACGCAAAATTTGTCATCCCCTTCAACATTTCCCGAATTGAAATCTGTTAAAGTACTGGTTAATTCAAAGTTTGTTTAGTGTGGAAAAGCCACTTTGCTTGGTGGCCTGGTGTCGACGCTTTGTGTGGTGGACCGCATAATACATTTTGCCTGTGGGCGGAACGATTTGCCGCTCTTGTATAAGAGTGTTACAACAGATGGCTTACAAAACCGAAATAACTCTAATTATCCAAAATACTCCAAATTATGAACAAAATTCAGTAGAACCATCTGTGAATATACCCACAGTGCACACAAATAAAAACTACACACCTGGAATGTCATATGCTAAGGTAGCAGGCATAAATACAGCACCAGATATAACACAAAAATATAGCGCAGCAATAAGCAGTATGATACCAATACAGTACAACGACGATCTATCAGATTTAAAAATAATGATGAAGCAATTAATAACCCAAATGACAAGAACATTGTGACACTGGTTGTATCGAAACTAGATGATTTCCAGACGTAAAATAACTTTTGCTATTTGGAACGTCAGTGGAATATCCCGCCACCTACTAGAACTTAAAAGTGTCATGTGTGACAATTCAATTGACATTATGCTAATATCTGAAACGCATGCTGTAATAGCATACCAAACTATAACATTTATTAAACAAATTACACTGACAATCGAGCACACGGGGGAACAGCAATTATCATAAAGAAATCCTTTAAATATCTAGAGCTAGAAGGATATAAAACACATAACGTTCAAGCAACCTTTATAGAGAGAAGTGACTTGAGAGGTCCAATTACCATGTCAGCTGTGTACTGTCCATCCAAACATAATAACACAAAGGCTCAATACACAGACTATTTAAAATCATTAGGAAGACATTGCATAGCTGGAGGATACTATATGCAAAAAACTCCACATGGGGCTCTAGACAAACGCGAAAGTCCGCCAACTACTAGACGCCATAAAAGAACATAATAGTCACTTTGTTAGTACGGGTGAGCCAACTTACTGGCCAGCAGACATCAAAAAATGACCTGACTTAATTGACTTCTGCGTTACAAAAAACATTTTGCACGAACACTTAGAATTAAAAAACATGTTTAGATTTGTCATCAGACCATTCTCCAATCCTATTGACCCTTCAAAGCAAGCCAGAAACAAATATCTGCAGGATTATATAATTACGAAACAGACTGGAACAATTTTCGACAATCGATCGAAAATAACATGACATTGAAACATTTCATTGAAATCAAATAAGGAACTTACGGCAATAGCATACCTAAATGACACAACAAAAAGTTATTCCAAGCCACCAGTTCGGATTTAGAAGGCATCATTCAACCGTGCAACAAGTCCACAAAGTTGTAGATACAATTTTGGACGACATGGATAGAAAAAGTATTGCGTGACGGTATATTTGGACATTGGTAAAGCGTTTGAAAGAGTTTGGGATAAAAGACCTTTAAATAAAATAAATAGTGCACTACCTTTAAACTATTATTGCTTATTAAAGGTTTTATAAGCAACAGATACTTCTACATAAAATACGACGATGAATGTTCAGATAATTTACAAATGACAGCAGGAGTGCCCCAAGATAGTGTACTGGGACCACTTCTATATTTAATATATACTGCCGACATTCCATCCCCCACAACGCAGCATGATAGCAACATTTGCGGATGATACTGTACTCAAACCACGACGAAAAAATCGCAACAGATACGCTGCAAACAATTATCAAAAATACAGTTCTCTGGCTCAACAAATGGGGTATAGAGATAAACAAAGAGAAATCTGTGCAAGTTGTATATACTGACAGGAAATCCGAGAAACATCCTCTAACAATTAAACACGAAATAATTAAAATTCAACCCAGCGCAAAATACCTTGGTATAATAATCGACGCAAAACTTACTTGGAGACAATACATAAGAAGTAAACAATACATACTCGTAAGAAATAAATTCAGAGAATTAAGTTGATTACTAGGAAGAAGTTCCAAATTATCACAACATAATAAGCAAAAAATATAGACAATAATCATACCAATATGGAAACACGGAATAGAAATATGGGGGACTGCGAGCAAAACCAACATACAGCTGATCCACAGAACACAATCAAAGTTTCTCCTTGCAATAACGAAGGCTGACTGGTACGTGACGAATGAAGACAATCACAATGACTTAAACATTGACACGGTGGAGGAAACCATCAAAAAATGTAGCAGAAAATACACGGTGCGTCTAAGGACCCATGAAAATCCTCATATGCGACAACTATCGGGAATGGAAAATTTCCTACAAAGAAGACTAAACCGAATCGCACCCACCGAACTTCCACATAGGTTTTAACATTGTCTTTTGATGTTTTGTTGTTCATGTACTCGTATATTAATATGTATGTAGGTATAAGTAATACATTTACTTGATCAAAAAATATTTGCTCTGGCAGTGGCGAGAATATACAGTATAACCAAACTCTACAAATAATTTTACTTATTGTTGAAAAACAGATTGTAGATAAATTGGGAAATTGAAAAAAAAAAATATGGAAAGCTTGTCAATAAAGCCAAAGTCATAAATGACTGGGCTCCTTTCAAAAGGAAACAATCGGAGTCAAGTATCCGAGGAAGTCGAAAAGAGCTTCAGGGCAGAATTTTTGTGGGCAAATAGAATCCTCCGCCAAAACTAGCCGGCTACTCCGGATTCTCAATTCTTCCCACAAAACTCTTGACTGTATTCAGAAACCTGATGGTCATTGGACAAGCTCCTGCACTAATTTTCCAGGCAGTGTGGATTTTGCTGGTCAACCACATCATCATTTCAATCAAACTATCCCTGGCAGCTTCCGCGTGACCGATACATAACTTACGTGGGTTATTCACACTTTCGATCCTTTTAAATCCTTTGGTCCAGATGGTATCATCCCTGCGGGCATAGAAAAGGAAGCCTACATAATTTTACAATGGTTAGTGCGCATTTACAACGTCTGCCTTAGATTGATGTACATTCCTATTAGCTGGTGGGAGTCAAATGTAGTCTTCATTCCGAAAGCTAGGAAGTCATCCCAAACTCAACCCAAGGACTACAGACCAATCAGTCTGTCCTCGTTTCTTCTGAAGACGTTGGAAAGGGTCCTAGATGTCGAATTCAACCATTCTCTCTAAATCCCAACATGCCTACACCAAGGGCAAGTCGGTGGAAACTGCGCTTCATGTGCTCATTTCAAAAACAGATAAATGCCTTGCCTTCAAGGAATATACTCTTGCCCTGTTTCTCAACATTGAAGGCGCATTTTTGTGTTCCCCCATGCCGTAGTCACAGCTCTCATGGATCTGAGCCTAGACATTACTCTTGTCAAATTCATTTAGTAACTTCTCAGGACAAGGACTTGTCTCCAGTATTGACACCTCAGAGCGTGGTCATGTCTCCCCTCTTGTGGAACTTAGCAGTTAACACTGCTCTCAAAACACTGGAGTATTGTATTCGCAGCATAATAGCCTATGCAAACGATATTGCTTCCGAAAAGCTAAACCATGCACTAGACACCCTAACTGAATTTGAGCTCGGCTTAAATCAAGCAAAGACTGAGGTCATGCACTAGAAAGTAGAAAATTCCTTCCTTCATTTTACTCAAGATTAACGGCACTTCGCTTAGACTAACCACTAAAGTCAAATATCTGGGTCTGATTCTTCATCCGAAGCTCAGCTGGAAGGCCAATCTAGCTGATAGAGTCCGTAAAGCATCGTGTGCGCTGGATTGCTGTAAGAGGGGAGTGGGCACTACATGGGGCCTATAACCCCGAATCATGATCTGGCACTACACAGTCGTGGTTGAACCAAGCCTCTTATACAGAGCTGTTTTCTGGTTGCCACCTACTGTCAAGGCTTGTAACCTGAATCCTCTAGACAAAATCAGAAGGAGTGCAGCTATGCTGATCACTGGAGCTTTACATTCCACACCTACTTGGGCTCTCTTTGCTCTACTATGCTGGCTACTTTCTAAGGTTATGGTAAAACAACGGCCCAAATTGGCATCTACCAGATTCAATGCACTTAAACGGTGGTCGAGACCGGTAGTATTCTTAATTAGGACTTTCCTACCTCCAGCTCTGTCTATGACTTTGACTTCATTATCCCAAGCAGAGATAACTAGATTGGGAAACGAGTGATCACCGATGACACTCTGGATATTTACACAGACGTCTCTAGTTTGGGTACAAAATCGGTAGCTGGATCTTCTCCAAAAAATTGAACCTTAGAATCTCGTTTAGACTCCCTGACCATTGCAGTGTCTTTCAGGCAGAAGAAATGGTAATTTACCATGCAGTGAATTGGGTTCTAAAATAGGATTTTTAGTGTCAGCATCAAATTCTTCTCGAACAGCCAAGCTGCCAGGAATGCCAGTCAGTTCTAAGCCCATCCATAGTTCACCTAGTATGGGTACCTGATCACAGGGACATCGAGGGAAATTGCAAACCAGATGAACTTGCTCAGGCAATCACACTACTCTCCGAAGTACATCCTTCTCTAGACATAGGCATCCCTCTCGCTACAGCCAAGCTGGGGATCAAACGCAGGTATTTTCAAGAAGCCAACAAACTATGGGGGGAAGAACAGTCTTGCGTATCCTGGCCTAGCCTTAGCAAGAGGCAAACACTTCTGCTACTTCAACTCAGACGCGAGTCCATCAGCACTATGGATTTGGTGTTGACTGGGCATTGTGTGATGGGATGCGGCTGGATTTAGTGAACAATCCATCGTTTTCTCCGGCGTTAAGAGAGGTTGTGGTATCAAAACGCCGCTAAGGCGATAATTGTGATCCATGTGAGGACTGATTTGAATCAACCACCACAACCAACCAACCAGATGGCAGGTTTCTTATTAAATTTATTCTTAAAAGTTCATTGCCATTAGAAGAATTGGATAGTAATGCCATCTATAGTTTATTTAGAGTGGAAAGGCAGTTTTCTACAAATGTTGATTAATTCCTTTATGATCTTGGTAGTTAGACATTTACCGGATGGCAGCTTTCTTATTAAATTGCTTCTTAAAAGTTTAGTGCCATTAGAAGAAACGGATAGCAACGCCATCTATAGTTTATTTAGAATGGAAAGGCAGTTTTCTACAAATGTTGATTAATTCCTTTATGATCTTAGTAGTGATGCGACGATGAAGGCTTTATTGTTGATCTATCACCATGCGACAGAATATGAATAATATGAGTGAGTGTACTACAATTGAAATTGAAGATAGAAGTGATGTAGGGTGACGAAACATGAAACGTATATAGTGAAAATTCATCAAAGTCTTTGATCGCCTGGCGGACAAATCCTTCCTCATTACGGAAGAGTATGAGAATTTGGCTTGGGACAAAGAAATAGTGGAAAATGGTCTCGCGCATTTTTCATTAAGGTCGGATTTGAAGTAAATCAGAACAGAAGGCTTCTCCAACGAGAGGCATAATCAAAAGGAGGAGATTGACAAGCGAGCGAAACAGAAACATTAACATAGAACTTGCAGAGCAGTGGCTGCAGACAGTGAAGATGGCAATAGAAATAATATACAGAAGTAATATCCCATATTTTCTCAAAGTACAGGTTTTTATCCCTCGAATGGTAAAGCTATTAAAACTTACTTTTTATAGTGGTAGCAGAGCAAGGTTCAGTAAGCGCCTTGTTGTCCTTGGACCTTAAAAGAATAAAATTACAAAAATAGAACTGTCTCCAATGACATATATTTAGGAACTAAGTTTTAATAATAATTTGTCAAAGTCAAAAGCAAAGAAACGAATAACTGCTTAGAATTAAATTACATGTGCAGTTACGAAATAGTTGCGTTGGAGCTACACATGCCAGACAAACTTCCAACAAACGACAAAATTTGGATGTGCCGACGGATTATTGGTGCCATGATATACTATACTCACGGTTCGGGAAAATGGCGTAGAATGTAGGTAGTGTGTATCTGCGCCTGCAAAAAAGACATTCGACTGACGAGAACAGTAATAAACTTTCGAAGAAGAGATTCCAGAAGCCTCACGTAAGCCAACCGAAGGAATGGAGATGAGTGAATGCAGAGAAGGAGCAGTAAACGGCAGCTGACGGATCTACAGATAAATTTCTGTCACTACTAATTTAGCTTCAACCGGTCTCCTCTGCAATCTAGAGGGGCGGCAGACCAGGAACCATAGATGACATCGAGTAATGTGGTCTCCGGACTGAAGTCGGAGATTTTTCACACAAACATTTGACAAATAAGTTAAAGACGGTTGTAGTGATAATGAAAAATATGCATTCTAATATAATATTTAAACTCAGTACAGGAAATCTCGACTGTCATAACGATAGAGAATGGCAAGGAGGAACCTCCACTTCTTCCGTCCTTTCCGACATCAATAAGCAAGATGAGTTGCGTTTTAACATTATAATTGAAAGTAGTCTAAGCATTGCTAATGTAGGTGAGGAACCAACATTCAGATTTCAAGGTGGGAGCACATTTCTGACAATGAATTATATGAGCCGCATGTATTTGCAGATGCCTCATTGCATGCTTACTTTTAAGTTTCTCTCGAAGGCACTCACGAAATTAATCCTTCCTAATGTACAGATAGTCTGAATGTACAACTACCCTATCCTGGATTCGATATAATCCGGACGATTGAAGGAGTTCGTTGCTAACTGGGTACTCCAAATAGAAAGTCTGACTCCTGCCGACGAAAGATGTATGTGACTAGTGCAGACAACCTAGCTGATTGAGCGTCCATAGGAATATAAATATAAAATGAGAACATAATCAATTGTGGCTAATAACTTTTTGCATAATGATCAAGAAGTCATAGGAACCAACGCAAAATTTGTCATCCCCTTCAACATTTCCCGAATTGAAATCTGTTAAAGTACTGGTTAATTCAAAGTTTGTTTAGTGTGGAAAAGCCACTTTGCTTGGTGGCCTGGTGTCGACGCTTTGTGTGGTGGACCGCATAATACATTTTGCCTGTGGGCGGAACGATTTGCCGCTCTTGTATAAGAGTGTTACAACAGATGGCTTACAAAACCGAAATAACTCTAATTATCCAAAATACTCCAAATTATGAACAAAATTCAGTAGAACCATCTGTGAATATACCCACAGTGCACACAAATAAAAACTACACACCTGGAATGTCATATGCTAAGGTAGCAGGCATAAATACAGCACCAGATTTAACACAAAAATATAGCGCAGCAATAAGCAGTATGATACCAATACAGTACAACGACGATCTATCAGATTTAAAAATAATGATGAAGCAATTAATAACCCAAATGACAAGAACATTGTGACACTGGTTATATCGAAACTAGATGATTTCCAGACGTAAAATAACTTTTGCTATTTGGAACGTCAGTGGAATATCCCGCCACCTACTAGAACTTAAAAGTGTCATGTGTGACAATTCAATTGACATTATGCTAATATCTGAAACGCATGCTACTGACATAAGCTGTAATAGCATACCAAACTATAACATTTATTAAACAAATTACACTGACAATCGAGCACACGGGGGAACAGCAATTATCATAAAGAAATCCTTTAAATATCTAGAGCTAGAAGGATATAAAACACATAACGTTCAAGCAACCTTTATAGAGAGAAGTGACTTGAGAGGTCCAATTACCATGTCAGCTGTGTACTGTCCATCCAAACATAATAACACAAAGGCTCAATACACAGACTATTTAAAATCATTAGGAAGACATTGCATAGCTGGAGGATACTATATGCAAAAAACTCCACATGGGGCTCTAGACAAACGCGAAAGTCCGCCAACTACTAGACGCCATAAAAGAACATAATAGTCACTTTGTTAGTACGGGTGAGCCAACTTACTGGCCAGCAGACATCAAAAAATGACCTGACTTAATTGACTTCTGCGTTACAAAAAACATTTTGCGCGAACACTTAGAATTAAAAAACATGTTTAGATTTGTCATCAGACCATTCTCCAATCCTATTGACCCTTCAAAGCAAGCCAGAAACAAATATCTGCAGGATTATATAATTACGAAACAGATTGGAACAATTTTCGACAATCGATCGAAAATAACATGACATTGAAACATTTCATTGAAATCAAATAAGGAACTTACGGCAATAGCATACCTAAATGACACAACAAAAAGTTATTCCAAGCCACCAGTTCGGATTTAGAAGGCATCATTCAACCGTGCAACAAGTCCACAAAGTTGTAGATACAATTTTGGACGACATGGATAGAAAAAGTATTGCGTGACGGTATATTTGGACATTGGTAAAGCGTTTGAAAGAGTTTGGGATAAAAGACCTTTAAATAAAATAAATAGTGCACTACCTTTAAACTATTATTGCTTATTAAAGGTTTTATAAGCAACAGATACTTCTACATAAAATACGACGATGAATGTTCAGATAATTTACAAATGACAGCAGGAGTGCCCCAAGATAGTGTACTGGGACCACTTCTATATTTAATATATACTGCCGACATTCCATCCCCCACAATGCAGCATGATAGCAACATTTGCGGATGATACTGTACTCAAACCACGACGAAAAAATCGCAACAGATACGCTGCAAACAATTATCAAAAATACAGTTCTCTGGCTCAACAAATGGGGTATAGAGATAAACAAAGAGAAATCTGTGCAAGTTGTATATACTGACAGGAAATCCGAGAAACATCCTCTAACAATTAAACACGAAATAATTAAAATTCAACCCAGCGCAAAATACCTTGGTATAATAATCGACGCAAAACTTACTTGGAGACAATACATAAGAAGTAAACAATACATACTCGTAAGAAATAAATTCAGAGAATTAAGTTGATTACTAGGAAGAAGTTCCAAATTATCACAACATAATAAGCAAAAAATATAGACAATAATCATACCAATATGGAAACACGGAATAGAAATATGGGGGACTGCGAGCAAAACCAACATACAGCTGATCCACAGAACACAATCAAAGTTTCTCCTTGCAATAACGAAGGCTGACTGGTACGTGACGAATGAAGACAATCACAATGACTTAAACATTGACACGGTGGAGGAAACCATCAAAAAATGTAGCAGAAAATACACGGTGCGTCTAAGGACCCATGAAAATCCTCATATGCGACAACTATCGGGAATGGAAAATTTCCTACAAAGAAGACTAAACCGAATCGCACCCACCGAACTTCCACATAGGTTTTAACATTGTCTTTTGATGTTTTGTTGTTCATGTACTCGTATATTAATATGTATGTAGGTATAAGTAATACATTTACTTGATCAAAAAATATTTGCTCTGGCAGTGGCGAGAATATACAGTATAACCAAACTCTACAAATAATTTTACTTATTGTTGAAAAACAGATTGTAGATAAATTGGGAAATTGAAAAAAAAAAATATGGAAAGCTTGTCAATAAAGCCAAAGTCATAAATGACTGGGCTCCTTTCAAAAGGAAACAATCGGAGTCAAGTATCCGAGGAAGTCGAAAAGAGCTTCATGGCAGAATTTTTGTGGGCAAATAGAATCCTCCGCCAAAACTAGCCGGCTACTCCGGATTCTCAATTCTTCCCACAAAACTCTTGACTGTATTCAGAAACCTGATGGTCATTGGACAAGCTCCTGCACTAATTTTCCAGGCAGTGTGGATTTTGCTGGTCAACCACATCATCATTTCAATCAAACTATCCCTGGCAGCTTCCGCGTGACCGATACATAACTTACGTGGGTTATTCACACTTGCGATCCTTTTAAATCCTTAGGTCCAGATGGTATCATCCCTGCGGGCATAGAAAAGGAAGCCTACATAATTTTACAATGGTTAGTGCGCATTTACAACGTCTGCCTTAGATTGATGTACATTCCTATTAGCTGGTGGGAGTCAAATGTAGTCTTCATTCCGAAAGCTAGGAAGTCATCCCAAACTCAACCCAAGGACTACAGACCAATCAGTCTGTCCTCGTTTCTTCTGAAGACGTTGGAAAGGGTCCTAGATGTCGAATTCAACCATTCTCTCTAAATCCCAACATGCCTACACCAAGGGCAAGTCGGTGGAAACTGCGCTTCATGTGCTCATTTCAAAAACAGATAAATGCCTTGCCTTCAAGGAATATACTCTTGCCCTGTTTCTCAACATTGAAGGCGCATTTTTGTGTTCCCCCATGCCGTAGTCACAGCTCTCATGGATCTGAGCCTAGACATTACTCTTGTCAAATTCATTTAGTAACTTCTCAGGACAAGGACTTGTCTCCAGTATTGACACCTCAGAGCGTGGTCATGTCTCCCCTCTTGTGGAACTTAGCAGTTAACACTGCTCTCAAAACACTGGAGTATTGTATTCGCAGCATAATAGCCTATGCAAACGATATTGCTTCCGAAAAGCTAAACCATGCACTAGACGCCCTAACTGAATTTGAGCTCGGCTTAAATCAAGCAAAGACTGAGGTCATGCACTAGAAAGTAGAAAATTCCTTCCTTCATTTTACTCAAGATTAACGGCACTTCGCTTAGACTAACCACTAAAGTCAAATATCTGGGTCTGATTCTTCATCCGAAGCTCAGCTGGAAGGCCAATCTAGCTGATAGAGTCCGTAAAGCATCGTGTGCGCTGGATTGCTGTAAGAGGGGAGTGGGCACTACATGGGGCCTATAACCCCGAATCATGATCTGGCACTACACAGTCGTGGTTGAACCAAGCCTCTTATACAGAGCTGTTTTCTGGTTGCCACCTACTGTCAAGGCTTGTAACCTGAATCCTCTAGACAAAATCAGAAGGAGTGCAGCTATGCTGATCACTGGAGCTTTACATTCCACACCTACTTGGGCTCTCTTTGCTCTACTATGCTGGCTACTTTCTAAGGTTATGGTAAAACAACGGCCCAAATTGGCATCTACCAGATTCAATGCACTTAAACGGTGGTCGAGACCGGTAGTATTCTTAATTAGGACTTTCCTACCTCCAGCTCTGTCTATGTCGGTCAGAATACCAACATTAACCGGGGGTCTGACTTCATTATCCCAAGCAGAGATAACTAGATTGGGAAAAGAGTGATCACCGATGACACTCTGGATATCTACACAGACGTCTCTAGTTTGGGTACAAAATCGGTAGCTGGATCTTCTCCAAAAAATTGAACCTTAGAATCTCGTTTAGACTCCCTGACCATTGCAGTGTCTTTCAGGCAGAAGAAATGGTAATTTACCATGCAGTGAATTGGGTTCTAAAATAGGATTTTTAGTGTCAGCATCAAATTCTTCTTGGACAGCCAAGCTGCCAGGAATGCCAGTCAGTTCTAAGCCCATCCATAGTTCACCTAGTATGGGTACCTGATCACAGGGACATCGAGAGAAATTGCAAACCAGATGAACTTGCTCAGGCAATCACACTACTCTCCGAAGTACATCCTTCTCTAGACATAGGCATCCCTCTCGCTACAGCCAAGCTGGCGATCAAACGCAGGTATTTTCAAGAAGCCAACAAACTATGGGGGGAAGAACAGTCTTGCGTATCCTGGCCAAGCCTTAGCAAGAGGCAAACACTTCAGCTACTTCAACTCAGACGCGAGTCCATCAGCACTATGGATTTGGTGTTGACTGGGCATTGTGTGATGGGATGCGGCTAGGCTAGGTTTGCCTTTTAATGATTTCTACCGTAGGTGTGGTGCTGAGGAGGAATAAGAAACAGTGCTACTCCTTAACTGTCTATGTCCATCCTTAGCCAGGCGAAGTACGTACATCTTCGAGGCTCCGTTTTTAACCATCCTGACAGAGCTCGCAACCTGTCAGATTAGGGACGTAGCCAAATTTTTCAAATGGTTAGGTTGATTCCCTAATTCGTAATCGGGGGAGTCTTGCCGCCTTTGGTGCTGAATGGGCGCTCACCAACTGAGCTGTACTCATACTCGGCATAGATGGTCACTAAGTGTGTAGCACCTCGTTTGTAGTATCACAATGGGTTATTTTTTGTGCCTGAGTGTGCTTTTTGCTCCCACTCCAACCTAAACTTACTAACATTAGATATAGAGACCTTGCATATTTAAGTTCCTTAGATTAGTTACTTAACTCCAATACATTGGTAGCGGATTAAATTTTCGTATTAGGTTTAAGTTTTGTACAATTATTGTTAGTCTTATTATAAAAGAAATCAATAAATTAAATAAAAGTATTAAGTAAGTATAATATTAGAACACATAATAATATAACTTTATTTTTTTTTCATATATTTTTTGAAGAAATATATTTATTAATTCAGTACGATAGGACAGAAAGCAAATTTTACTTGTATTACAACACCTCATTTCCAATATTTAGAAAGGGAGTTCCAGTTTTGCAGATACGGCAACGCCCTTTCTAACCCCATTTAACCCAATGTCATAGAGCTTGAGCTGGATCTGTGATGTACTTCCGTTTTAATGAAGAGCTGCTGTTACAAACACTGCTTGAGGGTGATGGTAATGGTTATGACGAGTCCCTCTTGTTGGGTGTGGCGACTGTAAAAGGACGACCTCTTGATGGTTTTACTGGAAATATATTAGCGACATTGGTTTGAAGTGGGGTCTAGCAGTTTTAAAATGTTTTCTATACAAAAGCCAGGCGTTTACAGCAGCTGCTTCGACTAATAATCAATTTTGTAGAGCTCCATTTGCCTATCGCATAGGTAACTATAGCTGGTCGAGGAATACATATATATATTTTTTTATTTCCTATACTAATGCTTACAGGTTCCTAAGGGCTTATCGCACATATCGGTATGGAGCTACACACCTTTATTATCAAACCACCGAATTGCAGTTACATTGTTACTTACTTCGCATTTTATATCATACGAACCTCTGGCAAGATTTTTTAGTTCAGCTTATGAACGAACATGCCATTCTGTTCTGCCGGATGGTTCTAGATACGAATATGCCCATTTCTTTCAATTGTCAAAATATAGATTGAAATTTTGATTCTTATGTATAGTGGAAGCCAAGTCTGCATGATGGACATGTACCATCGCCAACTTACACCGCAAAATCGTATATTAATACCGCAGTTCCAGCACCATTTTCATTCTTCACTTATGGGGTTTTGGTGTATTCTACTGCTTTAGGATTGATCTGCCTTTGAAAGCAATAATTCTGCTCATCTACGGCAACTCATTGAACTTAATTTTCAATAATGTTAGTAACGGTCTTGCTTTGTACAATTTATAAAAATTCTTTTCACCCTTTTTTGGTTGTGTAGAGTATTTGTTGAGATGAAAGCAGCTTTTGTTTTTTTCGAATCTTAAGCGTGATAAGTTATACAATTTAATCTTTACTGCTTTGACCATATCATTCGAATGGCCAAATACAATAGAACACCGATATTCAAATGGTACGCACCTTAAATCTAAATCAAATTTTTCCACACCATATGAATTGGTTTGTGATATCATTTATTCAAAAACTCCCCGCCCCGTCATCCTACAATGAGTTTTCAATCATTTTTGTATCCACCTCCTCGCCTTTTTCTAGAATTTCTTCTATTCCCTCATCTATAAAGTCTGGATCAGCTTCATCTGCACCATCCCAATCGAAGTTAATTATAGCTTTAATCTCAGCATCAGTCAGCCTTTCTTCTGTAACATTTTTCCTACTAATCAATTGTATAGTAAATTTTGTATATCATTTGCTTATAAGCAATATTAGAGCTACCAGCTTTTTTCAACTAAATACATAAACAAATTAACGTTCATTAGTTTTGAATTTAAATTTTACCTCCGAATATTTATAAACAATTTTTAAAATCGCTCACTTTATGTTCTGATTGCACACGCGAACATGAACTGGTAAAATTTCAATCACGTAACAACTAAACACAGCTTACCATCATTCGACTCATATGCGATTTTTCTCTGGAAACTAAATTACCGTTGTAAAACAGAGGTACCCAAATATAAGTACGATGTTCATAAATATTTATGTTTCCTATAAGCAACTATTGTCCTGAAAAGGTCAAAAAAAGAGAAAAACTTTAATTTTCAAAGGGTCATGTCCCCGAATCTACTAAAGGATATGTAGCAGATTTCATTTATATGGCCACATGCAAAATGCACTTAGAGCTCGGTGGAGATTTGTCATCTGAAAATTTTGTAACGACAATCAAAAATTTTTTATCGCGCAAAACCTCTTTTTCGACAATGGCAGAAACTTTGTGGGAGCTGAGAGGAATTTGCGGCAGCTTTTTTAAGTTAACATGGAAGATGACAATCTTCGATACTATATCGCTGATTCCAACATAGAATGGAAGCTCAACCCACCTTACGTACCAGATATGGATGGATATTGTAAAACAACAGTATAAAGTTTAAAGTTCAACATGAAACGTGCATTTTGTTCATCCCTTCTGACATTTGAAGAATTTTACACAGTTCTTGCGGAAATAGTGTCTTGTGTCAACTCATATCCTTTATTCAGTATTTCCATAGATCCTGGTGTTTTAGAAGCACTAACTCAGGAACATTTCTTGATTGCCGAACCTTTTTCGATCACTACATTGCTTGAACAAGTTATGATCGAATTCCAAGGTACAAAAACAAAAGATGTGAAGCTTATCAAATTCGATACCAATTTTGGCATCCTTGGCGCATGGAGTACCTGGTAACGCTTCAATGACGGACTAGGTGACTGCGCCAACAGACGAAACAAGTTTGCAATTTGTCCTTAGGGAGTCAATAATATACAATATAAACACGTGAAAGAAGAGCCAATGCTATCCTTTCATACAATTTTTACAATAAAGTGGTATACAATATTACATTATTAAATTAACACTAATACATTATTATCATTATCTCATTATTATCATTATTATATTATTTACAAAAGAAAATAGATACATTTTCTACACGCAGTGGAGCTGGACGTTTAAGCCTGCGCGTTGATGCCGTTGATTCCAGCAGATTTAGAGCTAGTACGTTAGAGTGCATATTGAGCCGTGGACTGTCGGTATGTTAATGTCGTTTCGTAGTGTCCTGTTACTGAGAAACCATGGTGGGTTGACAATCATCCGCAATAGTTTTCCTTAGGGAGTCAATAATATAAAATATAAACATGTGAAAGAAGAGCCAATGCTATCCTTTCATACAATTTTTACAATAAAGTGGTATACAATATTACATTATTAAATTAACACTATTACATTATTATCATTATCTCGTTATTATCATTATTATATTATTTACAAAAGAAAATAGATACATTTTCTACACGCAGTGGAGCTGGACGTTTAAGCCTGCGCGTTGATGCCGTTGATTCCAGCAGATTTAGAGCTAGTACGTTAGAGTGCATATTGAGCCGTGGACTGTCGGTATGTTAATGTCGTTTCGTAGTGTCCTGTTACTGAGAAACCATGGTGGGTTGACAATCATCCGCAATAGTTTTTCTTGGAATCTTTCCAAAATATTTATATTAGCTGTTGAGCCCCAACAGCTGAATTTCATATGTCCATATAGGTTTTATTATACTTTTATAAAGCAGCAGTTTATTATTCAATGTTAGCGTAGAGCTGTAACCGATCAACCAGTACATTGAGCTAAGTTTGTTGCCCAGCTGTTTGCGTTTTGTAAATACGTGTTTTTTCTATGTCAAACGCCGATCAAGGTGTAACCCAAGATATTTGACATCTTCTGCTTGAGGCAATGGGCGACTATTTACAATCGAAGGCGGGCAGGGACTTCCTTTCAAAGTGATAAAAAATAAAATTTTAGATGAATCTTTAAAAATTAAAAAGAGGATTAAAACCTATATAATTGGGGTATGGGCCCAATAGCTTTATTAGCTTATCTTTTTATATTTTAGTGCAAAGTTACTTGTACTATTTTAGCAGCGTTGACCCTCATTCTCCATTTGTCAAACCAAATTTGGATTTTATCGATATGTTTTTGTATTTGCTTTGTGGCGGTTAAATGATTAGAGTTTGTAGCCATTATAACGGTGTCATCAACATATGTTGCAATTTCAGTCTTCTATGTCAGGGGTAGATCTGCTTTAAAGATACTGTAAAGCACAGGAACTAATACGCTTGCCTGTGGAACACCCGCTGTAATTGGGAAAATTGTTGTAGTTTCTGACGTGGCGCTCTTCAAGATATGATTTTAAAATATCAAAATATGTTAGAGGCAGCGACTTCTTTAGTTTGAACAGTATGCCAGGATGCCAAACTTTATTGAACGCTTGTGTGATATCAAGGAATGCTGCTGTACAAAACTGACCCTATTCGAGAGCATTTCTACATTGTTGTGATAATCTCTGTGTACTTGTTCGATGGTAGCATGTTGCTCTCGAACCCCGAATTGATGATTAGGTATGAGTTATTTCTTAAGCAGTATTGGGTTAAGCTTACTCAACAGCAGCTTTTCAAAAACTTGGGAAATAATCGGCAGCAAATTTATCGGCCTATACAATGCAACTTCTTCTTCCGGCTTTCGAGGTTTTGCAATTAGAGTTATTTCAGCAACCTTCCATTATCGAGGGAAATAGGCACACCTCAATACTGCATTTTACAAATAGGTGATGTACTTTATGGTGTTATCCGGTAGCTCTTTAAGAATTTTAGCTGTTATCAGGTCATATCCTGGTGTTTTTTATGTTTATGTGTTTAATCAGAAAGTTCTTGACTTCTCTTATTTTAATAGATAAGATCGGTAATTCGATTTGACCAGAGCTTCCAAAAACTCATGAATGGCGTTATGTTAAGATATCAAAATGTGATTGGCAAATGTCTCTGCTTTGTCTCTGTCGGTTTTTGCTCAAAAACTATTCTCAGTTTTGATGGGAGGAAATGGAGTAGTGGGTTGCTTCAACTTTTTTGTTGCCTTCCATAACGAATATTCCGTGGCATCCGTTGCTGACAAATTTGACAAATAATACTGAATTTCTTCATTTTCTACTGCCATGAGTATATGTCTAAGTTTATTTGCTGCCTTATTAAGACTTTTTTGTCTTCGGGTCTGGTGAGACTGGTAGAACTCAGAGCCACAAAGCGTCTTTTCACGCGACAAGTTTTTTAAATTCATTTCAATTCTGCCACATGACAATTTAGTATGTAAACTTATTAAGATTTAGATGTTTTTGGAGGTATACCGACCATTGATCACGAAATTCTTATAAATTCTATAATCACCCTAATATTTTACTATTTTTTAACATATATTTAGTAATTAATGAACCAGAAACCATTTCTTGCCAGTGCATCGTCTGTCCAATTCACTATATTATACTTTGTTAAGCGAAGCAAAAGTATTAAGTTGATGCATTCGCAAATTTATTTAAATTTTTCTTGATGTGATTGGTTAATGTTTGGCCACTGCCGCTTTTATAGGGAATCTTAAGTGCATGGTCTGCAGGAGGTGTTTTAGTCATGTACCTTTCCAACTTCTGCTGCTCTTAATACCGTATCTTGCTATACACCTAATTGTTGGGTTTGTCCCGCTCGTTGTTATTGCTACAGGAAGTTACCTTGGGCCACCTTCAACACAACTTAAAACTTTTTACTGCTCTGAGCATTTTGCTGCTACCTGAAAGCCTAATTTTTTGTAGTTCTTGTTGTTTTGCAGTTTGCCTGTTGTTCGTGTTATAGTAATTCCTGCGCTGTTGTTGTGTGGGTGTATATATATATATATATATATATATATATATATATATATATATATATATATATATATAATCGCTCCATTATTACTCCTTTTAGAACATAAATGGATCAAATTGACAGCTCTCATTCACTTTCCTCTGTCACTTCTTTCTCTTGTTTGGTTCTTTGCTAATATCTCGCTTCTTCGGTGTTTTGTATTGTTTACCGTTATAAAGTAGTTGCACTTTCGTTGAGAGGCAAGCTATTGCGTAGTTTGTTATGCTTTAGTACTGAAGAAACACCCGATACAACAAATTCAAGAGTTCAAGAAGTGAAAAAGTGAAATTAATCCTTAAATTAAAATTAAACTTGAAATAAAAACCAAAATGGCTGAAAATAGAAGAAATTTCGAATTTGTGCCTGTTTATTCAGGAAACGCGGGTAAGATATTTTATTTAATGCAAATTATTTCATTCGAGGTATATTACATACATACATTTTTAACTGTCGTAATTGCAGATTCAGCCGATAGAACCGAAACGTTGGCGCATATTAAAAGTTCATTGGAACGGAAAGGGAAAGATCGCCCTAAAAAGTTACAGGCTTTTTAATTACTATTTGTTTCAAGCCATGAAGAATACATATACCACCTGTCCAGACTATGAGAAATCAATGCGAGAAGCGTTCCGGAAAATCAAAGTGGCCTTCTACAGAAAGACGTATGCCCTAAAGCAGCAATAATTAATATTAATTACTTTATTATATTTAAATATTAGTCCATTAATGCTTTTTCCAATTTTGAATTGAATTCACTGTATAAATTTTCTTATATATATGACTAGAATTTGTTAGAATTATGTTCTTTCAATGTTGTATACAGACATTTAATATACCAAATAAGCAATAATCGTTTCTCCTTTTACTCGCGTACTATGAATAAAAGATCGTTCCTATACTACTCGCGTAGGAAGTTAAAATGAGCGCTCCAATACTACTCGCGTAGGAAGTCAAAATGAGCGCTCCAATACTACTCGCGTAGGAACTCTAACCGAGCGCTCCAATATTACTCGCTTAGGAAGTCAAAACGAGCGCTCCCATACTACTCGCATAGCAAGTCAAAACGAGCAATCGCTTCCAATGACACGCTACGTTAAAAAGGAGCACAAAATACATGAGCTCTGGAACAATAGGGAGCGATCAATGCCTCGCATTGGATCCATCCATAATTGCTCCGAGAGCGATCAATTTTTTACTGGGTTGGTGGGATCGTCATGTGTAGATGGAAACTATCATAGTATACATCCATCTCAATATTGTGGGACTGCATTCTCAATTTCTGGTAGATCTACAGGTCATGAGAGTACGCTTTATAATTGTCTCATTAATGTAAGACCACTATAATAATTGTTTCTGGCTGCATGCCAATATTTACACCATTTATCGGTGTCAGGTTTATGATTATATATTTTATCGTAAGAGTAATATTTATTTTGAGCGCCACACTACTGCACCAATCCCTGATAACCCTTAAACCACGTGACAAAGGTCACATATTACTACAGTTTATATCTTCAACATTTCCCTTACATTTCAAGCCTATGTATGTTAATTCCTAGTAAATTTGATCTAATATAAGCAGAGCAAAGAGGACTCCACCCTGTGGGAACCCCTAATGCTTAAATCCATAGTTCTTGAATGGATATAAACATCTAAAATTATGCTTTAACAGCGTCTTTTCCCAAAAGACATAGCGTTGACCTATTTAGTGTACTGCTCTGCTCATTGCCTCCTGCGATGTGTTGTCAAAAACTACTTCTATGTTCAGAAATGCTCCACCGAATCCACACGAGGGACTGAGAACAAGATGCAAAAAAGTCAAACCCGAAAATAGTGCTGGCAGAACCCAATGCTATAGGGTTGAATTTTTCACACTCTCCTGCTGCTTTCCTCCCGTGTTGATCGTGCGAACACCCCCACAAACTACCTCACGTAACCCGTAATACTTCTTTTACTGATAGTCATTTAAATCATCACATTGATCATTAAACTGCCGGGAGGCGACACCAATATATTCAATTTGGCCAATGATTTGAGTTAAAGGTTATGCGGTAGGTACAGTGGTACACTATCGGCCACACATTGTAAATTTTTCTCTTTTTGTTATTTCAAACAATATGTTTGAATTTAATCACGCCACCAAACGAAAAATTCGAGTTTCTCAAGATTCCTAATTTTATTCATTTTGCCGCACTCTCGGCCCCATAAATCACAACGGCGCTTTTTCAAAAAAACTAATCGCACACACAACCGGCACTTTCTAGCAGATCCGACACTCTCGCCGTTTTTCAACAAAAAAAATTCCTTAAATGAAATCCTATTCTATCGCTATTTTCTCAAATCACCGTTTTTACCATCAATTTCTACTAATCTGATGCAGCAGCATCTGTACCTCATAACTGTATCTAAGCCTTAACTGGGTGCATTCAGCAGCTGTCCACATCAAGTGAGTATTTTATTAATTAACAACATTAATTATATTAGAACGCCAAACAACCAACACAACAATGATACACAAGTAGACGACAGCAACAACATACAAACATATTGGACAAAATTTAAATTAGAACGGACGTCATGCCATCTGAAAGTGAAATAATAGCTTTGCTTGCCATTGATGTATGTGTACAAGATGAAAATGAGAAAAAGTTGTTTAATTTTATTCTCACAGGAGTAATTTTTTATATCCCCCAAAACGATTTCCCCGCGAAAAGTTTCAATAAAATCGCGCCAAAATTCACAATCTATGTGAGACATTGTGCGAACGTGCCTTTGTTTTCTCGTTGAACATTGTTCAAGATGAACATTGGTATGCATTCCGTTACATACATGTAATACCTGTGTCCCAAAGAGCAAAGAAAAAATTTAAAATTTTCCATTTTCTACATACAGGAAATTTGGCATGCATACCTCACTATACACGATACGACAAGACCGCACCATAACGGGTATGCATACAAGTATGCATTTGTAAATTAATAAAACACAATGGTTGTTCACTCCGAATCCTAATGTTCAGATGACTTCCGCCTGGTTCCATCGTTCGGTACGGTGCGAAAGCCCGCGATGTACATTGGAGAGCGGTCGAAGCTGGTGCATACCGTATTAGTGCGGACAGCTTGCCTATACGAGGCAGCGGTAGCTGCTCTTTTTGCGCCGTATCTGATGAGAGTCTTTCGTAGAGTGCCAGGAAAAGGCTGATATAAACTATTCTGAAGCGAGGTTCAAATTCTAGTAGAATAGTTTCTGTTTGAAATTGTAATCTTTTAATAATTTTCGAATCTGGTAAAATTATTTGTTATTATTTTTCTCGCAACTTTAGTGGAGGAGCTACAAAACAACAAAAACAAATACGCTTTTTATTTCTTAATTTAAAATAATAAAGACAAATTTAAATATTCTGCGAATTTTGTACAACAACATTTGGTCATCCGAGCCGGATACGAATCCATTCTGGTTGTGTATTCAAAAACGAGAAATAGGTTCATAAGCTCTTTATTATTTAATCGCTTGTAGTCAACTGAACTGTACACTTTTTGTACAGAGTTTGATGAGTTCAAAGAAAAAAGAGTAAAGATAAACAATGTATGAGGAAGAATAGAAAAATGAATTGAGAGTAAAAAATACAAGTTAAACATAAGAGGATTTGTTCCATACAGGGTGATATGACCCAACATGCTCCCCGCGTTGAAAGGATCAGCTTTCAATAGCCTAAAGTGGGAAGCGGCGCCAATTTAGGAATGGGTCGTCGAAATTGTGATTTGCTGGTCTTGAGATCTACCTCTCTAACCTTTCCGTCTGAACCATGTGTAACATCAGTCACACGAGCAAGTGACCAATGTTGGGGTGGCAGGTTGTCCTCGTGCATGATGACTACCTGACCAATCTCAATGTTGGGTTGTGGGCAAAGCCATTTAGAGCGTTGTTGCAGGCCCTGAAAAAAGTCATGCAACCAGTTATTCCAAAATTTAATTTTTAGGAAGGTTATGCGCTGATATTATGTTAAGTTGCTAATTTTTCCTACGTCTGGTGTTGGTTCTGGAATAGCCTTGATGCTTCTGCCAATAAGTAACTGCCCTGGAGTTAATGCCTCGCCGTCGTTGGGGTCATCCGACTCACAAAGCGGCCTCGAATTTAAAATGGCTTCTGCTTCGATAATTATCATCTGCAGCTCTTCAAAGGATAGGTTGGCTTGGGCAGCCTGCTTAACAAGTAGCGATTTCATTGATTTGACTGCCGCTTCCCACAGCCCACCGAAATGGGGGGCGGTATGAAATAAAATTCAAAACCAGATGTGCTGCTATAGTTTTGAATCTTCGGTTGAGCTTGTGTGATGTGGATAGTTTCCTTTAGTTCTTGTAGTTTTGCGCTGGCACCAGTGAAGTTTGTGGCGTTGTTACAATAAATACGACTCGGTACGCCACTTCTCGCTATGAACCTCTTAAGGCATAAAAGGAAACAGTTGGTTGAGAGATGTGATGCGAGCTCTGCATGCACAGCCTTAGTTGCAAAACATATAAAGATTGCTGCATATGTTTTGTATGGTCGACGTCCTCTCAATCTGTACGTAGCGTAGAACGGACCGCAGAAATAAACGCCTACTATAAGAAATGGCGTTTGCGCTAGAAAACGTTCACGTGGTATGTCGCCCATGATTTGCTGAGCCAGTCTTGGTTTGTAGTGTTTGTAGTGTATGCAATGCAATGCAATGTATGCAGTTTTGAACTGCTTTTCGAGTAACTTCCTTGCCATTTACAACCCATAAACGTTGTCGAAGCAAGCCGAGTAAAACCTTAGAGCCTGCGTGTAAGTTGATGCGGTGAAGATGTTCGATGTAAACCTGTAGAAAATGATTATTTTTAGGAAATAATGCAGGAAAATTAGCATTGAATGATAACGGTGATTTAGCTAAGCGGCCACCGACTTTTATAATTGAAAGCATTGATTCGCCTATTTTTATCTTGTGTCTAAAGTTTTTGTAAACTTGGTTTGAGCGTTCTATTTCCCTGCAAATCATCAATCATATCCTTCGAATAAAATTAGGGCTGTACAGCTATAATAATTGGGGGTGTAATGTACACCGTGTGGAGGTGTAATGCGCCTCCACGCGGTGCACCCTGGGTAACGCTAAATGTTTTACACTCCGCCAGGTGCTATTGTTTTCTTGCACGGGAGTTCAGTAGCACCAATTCGCACGATCCCCATCCTTCGTCCCCGGACTTTTCTCTGGACCAATGTCCTTATTCTGAATGCCCTGGGCTGCTGGCTGTAATTTTCTGGACTTAGCTGTCTTTTATTACGGTAGCACCAAGTTTGCAGCTGCCCCCGTCCCGTTAAAACCCTGGCAGGCCTCAAGTACGTTCGACGTCTGTTACCGTTAAGTTGGTAGTGTGGGTTCGGTTGAGTGGAACTCCCGATTAGCACTGGTCTGGATCTGAGCACTTGACCCCATAAGGGTTTGTGCCAACCCTCGCATGGCCTCCCTGCTTGCATAGATAACCATGGGACCATATTTAGTGACCACACGTTCGGACTGAGACAGCGGCTTTGAGTAGGGACCCTTCTTGCATGGACACAACAAAATCTAAAAACACAAATACAAACACAAACAAAATTTCCGCGCCTATCCCCTCGCGTAAAATCCTGGCTACGCAAATGCCGACCGGCAACAACCCCCGCCCTTGGTTCGAAGTCAAGCAGCATAAGCACTGCCCCTTCAACAAGCACCACAGCTTCGGCTAATAAGCCACCCAAGAGCTCTTCGCTATCCCCAGACTCTTCAACGGCACAACTCGATGGAAACTGCTCCCCGAACCGCTCCTCCTTCAGGTGCACCCACCAACGTGAACCCGAGTACAAGGGCGTACAGGAAGCGTAGAGCGGCTTACCGTATTTTGACGAAGCTCAACGCTACAGAACCTTCTCAACTGTCAGAATACGACAAGGGCAAGCTTGAGTGGGCAAAGGCACACAATGATGTGCGTGTCCCCTCCTCCACTGCACAAGCAGCCGGTAACTCCAGGAGGCAGAGATCAGCCGATCGCCAGGGCCAATCCACCCAAAGCATCCCTAAGCGCGTAAGTCTGGCTACCCCCAAGCCTAAGCTCTCGAAACCGCTTAGTGAGATTGTGAAAGAGAGCCTCACATGGGCTGTGGTCGACTCTGCCAATGTCGATGGGACCATTACTCCTGCCAATTGGAGACTGGTCGAAATGGCGCTGGTACCAGTTTTCGTTGAGGTCATGTCCCTCAACCCTGGTCCTTCACCCAGCTAACGTGACACAGGGTGGTATCAAGGACATATCAAGATCATATCTTGCTCGGACCAACGCTCGGCGGACCCATATAAGGTAGCGATCAATAGGGTAGGTGAGATCTGGCCGGGTGCAAAGCTCAATGCGGTACCTTTGGACCAGGTTCCCCAACGCCCTCGCCCCAAAACATGGCTTCCTGCCGAGCCCTCTGAGCCCGAGGCAATCTTAAAGATCCTCAACCTCAGCAATACCGATCTTCCCACCGAAAGCTGGAAGGTCGCGAAGTTGGTGACCCCAAAGGCACTTTGCGAGAGGTCACCATCATTTTGAACGAGCAATCCCTTGCTCCCATCAACTCCCGCGAGGGGGTGATTAACTATGGCTTTGGAGCCATCACTCTCCGCATCTACAAGTGCGATGCCTAAGCCCCCAACAGTCTCCCCCAGCTGGTGCTGTCCCACAAGCCACTGCCAATGAGCCTAGTTGCTCGGGCCCGGCCCTCACTCCTTTGCCGGGTAGTGACAACGAGAGTATGTGCTCCGAAACAACCAGAAGCAGCCGTTTCTCCACTTCCGAACTTATCGGAGAATTCTTCGACCACATGGATACGGATGCGGCTGGTGGATACATCTCTCCAATGTCCGAAGAGGAAGAGTTGAACACCACCATAATCAATCTTCCAGACAATGCTGAAGGTACTACAAATTAACCTTCAGCATTCGAAAACTGCCTCGGCTGCCCTGCTTCTCCGACTTTCGGATATAGGGGAGGAGCTCATAATCGTCCAAGAACCTTGGGTCGTAAATAACCGGGTTTCTGGACTCAATGCATACGGATATCGTATGGTAAATATCAAGGATCAAGGTAAACCAAGATCCTGCATTCTGTTAAAAAACAGCGTTAATGCTCTTTTACTCCCTAGATTCAGTGACAAAGACAGTGTTGCCATGGTCATTGAAATGGATCCACGGACCTACTGGATCTCCTCTATCTACATGGCTCATGACTATGGCGACTCAGACATACTAATGGTTGCGGTAGCCCACCAGAAACAGATTCCGGTAATCATCGGCGCTGATGCCAATGCCCATTACGAAATATGGGGCAGCTCCGACACAAATGATCGAGGTGAGTGTCTTTTTGACTTTATCCTTTCAAATAACTTAGGCATTGCTAACCGGGGAAATGAGCCGACCTTCCTTACATCAATCAGGAAGGAAGTCCTTGACATCACCCTCGTCAGCGATAACTACTCCAACATGATAAGCAGTTGGTTCGTCTCCCAGGAATGCTCCTTTTCAGACCATTGCTATATCACCTTTGACATTGACTCCAGGGAGACTAAAGGCAATACAGGATCTCTTAAACCAGTCAATAGGAAAAACAAGAACTGGCCTCTTTTTCGGCTCAAACTGGGGTCATGCTTAGCAACGACTCCTCCCACTAACCACAACTGTTCCGATATTGAACGGGCGGTCGACGATCTGACCACAGCTTTTAAAAAAGCCACTCATATCTCTTGCATCACTTCCGAACCACGGGGCAAACCTAAACCTCCGTGTAGGAACTCGGAAATTGCAAGCCTTCGCAAAACTTGTAGAATGCTTTTCAACAAAGCTAAAGTTACAGCTGATTGGGCCCTTTTCAAAAATAAACAAAAATAGTTTAAATACGCGATTAGGCGAGGGAAACGACCGTCATGGAGGGATTTTTACGAAAGCATTGAATCGTCTGACAGGATGGCATCATTCCTGCCGATATCCAAAATGTGGAAGAGATTATCCTTCCTTGGCTGTTACAAATATACAATGCAAGCCTCAGATTGCAATATACTCCCTTACGCTCGAGTCGTCTTCATCCCGAAAGTCTTCATCCAAACCTAAGCATTACTGATCTATAAGTCTAACATCCTTTCTTCTCCAGATTTTAGAAAGAGCTCTTGACTACATATCAAGATATCGAACAACCCTTCTTTTATTTCTCTATCTCAACACGCCTACTCTAAAGACAAATCGGTTGAAACTCATTCATTCTCTCATTTCTCAAGTTGACAAATCCTTAGCGTTCAAGGATTTCTCACTTGCCATATTTCTGGACATCGAGGGAGCATTCAACAATGTATGCCCCAACGATGTCATTTCCGCTATTCCAAGCAGAAACGACTGGACTTGAAAAGCCTAATCGTCGGTGAAAGCTTGGACGTAGAGTCGGCAGCGGTATCTATTCCGACAAGCTGGACTTAAACATCTCCCTACCCAGACCAGCGTTTTTCAAGCTGATGTCTTGGCCATTTATCACGCAGCCAAATGGATGCTGAGTAGTGATATCGGCGCAGTCGACGTATCTATCTTCTCAGACAGCCAGGCCGCCATTAAATCTCTTTTTGGCTCCACGGCCAACTCAAGACTATATCATGAATGTCGAGCATCTTTAAATGAGCTCGCAAGCTACTCTCGGGGGCACCTAATCTGGGTTCCCGGACATATCGGAATCCCGGGAAACTGCGAAGCGGACGAACTTGCCAAGGCAGGCACGCTACTACAAGAAATTCAGCCCTCCGTAAACATCGGCATTCCACTGGCAACAGCCAAGCTCGAAATCAAACGGAAATATCTGGCTGACGCCTACAAATCCTGGGCTACCTACAATAATTAACCAAAATGCTCGTTCCAAGGCGGGTGTGGTAAGCATTAAGCATTAAAACTTATGCTGTTTCGGTGTCAATATATTCAGTACGTACTGTTATTCAAACTACACGTAAGTATGATGAATGACGATCGATTACGTCATCAAAGCAACCCTTGCGTTTTTCTGGGACATTTTCATATTCGATTGCTAAGGAAGGCCAGTCCTCAAGTTCGTCTTCAAGAAATGAGGGGCCAAAAAACCACATGGTTTTAGGTAACTCCACTGCACTGCAACCTCTTGAAATGATGTCTGCCTGATTATCGTTCGATGGTACGTGTCGCCATGAAATACCATTTGAACATTCTTGCAGCTCAGAGATTCTATTTGCCACAAAACAATTTAACGTAGATGCGTGATGCATGAGCCATTGCAGAACTATTTTTGAATCCGTCCACAAAAATATTTTGTCAAAGGTGACATTTTAGATGCAAATTTTGTCCAAGTGCGACAAAACAATAAGGCAGCACAAAGTTCTAAGCGCGGCAATGTTTGGGCCTTAGTTGGAGCCACCTTCCATTTGGCAACAAGAAGCGAGGTTTTTTATGATGTACCAACCTTGAAATGTATGTATATTCAATATCCGTATGCCCGCTCCGAAGCATCAGCGAAGCCATGGATTTCGCACTTGTTGTTTGCTGAAGTAGGCACGTATCGAGGAATAGATATACCATTGAACGCATGTAAATCATTTCGTATAGAAACCCACATATTCTCGAGGTCTGCCGGAAGCAGCTGGTCCTAGTCAAAGTTTTGTTTCCATAGTTCCTGGATAAACATCTTACAGCGCACGGTAACTGGACTAAGAAGCCCAAGCAAATCGTAAATGTTTGCAACGGTTGACAAAACAGTCCGTTTTGTATTAGTGTCAAAATGAGAAATATGGTACTTAAATCAAAAGACATCTTTAGTTGGCACGCCCAATGCCTTTGTAACGTAATCTGAGCTTGTTTTAATAACAAATTCTTCCGAAGAGTCATCGAAAATCTCAGGCAAGTTTGAATTGGCGAGCTCAAGTCCAGCTTTTGTCAAAATTGAAGTTACTTCCTCTCTGATGTTATTGATGTCAAAAATTTTTTGCGCTCCTGTTAAAAAATCTTCTACGTAGCGATCTTCTAGAATCACCCTTGAGCCAATTGGAAATTGTTCTTTGTAGACTTCTGCTATATAACATAAACAACGACAAACAAGATATGGAGCGGGGAAGTTCCATATGTGACTGTATTTAGCATAAACATTTTGATCGGTTGATCAGAACTGGAGCGCTCCAAAACAATTTGATATTTTCGATCAAGACTATCGACAAGGAACTGCCTAAACATTTTCGAAACGTCTGCAGTGATGGCATATTTGTGTAAGTGAAACGAAAGTAATATCGTGACATGTTTGTATTTAAAACGAGAAATAGGTTCATAAGCTCTTTATTATTCAATCGCTTATCAACTGAACTGTAAACTTTTTGTACAGAGTTTGGTGAGTTCAAAGAAAAACGTGTGAAAATTAACAATGTATGAGAAAGAATAAAAAAAAATGAATTGAGAGTAAAAAATACAAGTTAAATATAATAGGATTTGTTCCATACAGGGTGATATGACCCAACATTGGTAAGTTTAAGTTTTATTAATTTAATTAAATCAGACACAAAATAACCATCATAAATAATAATAATAAAATTGAAATTTTATAAACAAAATGAGCATACAGTTCGTGTGCGTGTGTGTGTTTGCGCGAGTGAAACTCTAGCATGGTGACGCTACGATCTATAATCCATTAGTTGATGGCTGTATATGTGGAATGGATGGCTGTTATGGGAAACCGCTTAACGAACCCATACAACATTTGCATTAGCGGAGAAACCAGCGTCTCTCCGTTGGTAAGCGACCGTAATTCGTGCAAGCATACCTGCATGTACTGGTGTTGGCATTCTCTTTTGTGTGTCTGTTGGCTTTGCAGTGCATTCGGGTGTTTGTGCTCTGTCGGCGCTGGCGACTATTGAAAGCATTGGTGCATTATCGCAGTTTTTAGGTACTTGTCGCTAATACAAAAAGCATAATAAGAAAAGAAGGTCAGTGGCTCGTGTGATCAGCTGCTGTCCATATTTCTTTTGTGAAGCAGGCCCGAGCAATTGGTTTCCTGAGCATTATGGCCCCTTCTGCCGTAGTGGGTTGAAACCATAATTGTTAAGCGTTGTTTCAGTGCGGTTGCGTTCAGAGGCTTTCGCCCAGGTTCTACGATTGCATGCTTCTAAGTATAAGTCGTTTCAGATGTAGATAAGCCAATATTGAGCGGCGTTCGCAGACGTAGAAGATCGCCAGCATGGTGGATTCGTTCATTTAGGCGGCAGATGAACTTCTAATGTTTATAGGTCGTTTCACCAGATACTCACCCCATTATATCTCTTCAACTTGATGAAGCACAATTGGATGCTCGGTGGGCTTCGCTTAAAACGGCAAAAATTACTGCCATGTCCGAAGCGTGGGCCATGAAACACGGTGAAGCAATATTAGAGTCAATCGGACAACGGTTCGAGGCAAGCTTTGAGACCTTTAAGCGGGGTCGTATTTTGATCGTGGAAGTGAGTCAACGTTTAGAGCAGGCAACTCCCGTTCCTACTAGAGGGGACCCATTTTTATCACTGGGGCACAACATCCACTTACCTACTTGTGATTCCCAGCCTTTTGATGGGAGTTGTGCTGCATGGCCAACGTTTCGTGATATGTTTACGGCGTTGTTCATCAACAATACGCGGCTCTCCAATGCGGAGAAATTTTATCATTTGGCCCTAAAACCGTGGAGAGAACAACCTGAAATTGTGTCCAAAGCTCCAATAACAGTGGGAGGTTTCACGCAAATGTGGGGAAACTCAATGGGGCTCTAAGAAAACAAGCGCATTCAGATCAACAACCAATTGAAGACTGGACCCTGTTAAAAGAGAAGATGGAGGGGATAATTAAATGCCTACAACGTAACAACGGCAATGATATCGCTGCACTGATATCTTTCGGCATCGTCGACGCGAGTTGGCCATTTTAGAAGAGTGGCTACTTTAGTGTACCTGTGCTCCATGCAGCTGCCTGAGCTGACATTCTCCCTGTGGGAACTGACTATGGGGGGGTCGCGCAGATATCCCAGAATGTAAGCAGATTGATGACTTCCTGTCATTGCGTTCTAGGCGATTTTGGATCTCCGGTCGCAAGCACCAAGTTTATCACAAAAACGGTTTAGAACAAGTCTTCTTATCACAAAAATATTGCGTCCGGCAGATAGGGCGGGCCGAGTCTAAGTCATCCGAGTGGTGGCTTCTCTAATCGTGTTCTCTTGGGTACGGCCTTAGTCACTATAAAACATCAGGGAATCTGGTGCACAGTCCGGGCTCTGATAGACTCTGGTTCTGAGGGGTCCTTTGTTCCGGACCGTATCCTAAAGCGCCTTAAGCTGTCGGCGCACTCAGTACATGCCCAGGTGTCGGGGGTCAGCAATACCCTTGCTGGCATCGTTAACAAAGCATGTCACATCATCATGTGGCATCGCCAAGTGTCGACTTTGATGTTGCTTACCCTGACAGGTGAACTGCCACCACTCCTATTGAGTAAGGGAGTGCAACACAAACTGAGACATTTCAGGTTAGTCGATTCAAGCACTTCGCACTCCATCCAAGTTGATTTGTGAATCGGAGGGGATCTTTACCCCCAGATCTTGCTTGATGGGTTGCGGTACAACCTGGTGGGGCCACTAATTGCCCAAGAAACGGTCTTCGACTTGATCTTTACAGGGCCTCTGCCGGATGACCGGATATCCACTTTCAGAACTCGCATGCAAGTGTCTGAAACTGCTTCACTCAACCACCTTCTGCCTCCACAAGATCGGAAGCTCTCCCAGACTACTCGTCTGGATGCAGCGGGCGACATATAGTCTCTGTCCCGTTCAAACAAGGTTTTGTTCCGGAAAAGTATCTACGAGCGTCGCGCTATAGTGATCTTCGACAATTTGAGCGCAATGAATACCGGCTGGCAAAGAGCCGTGCCGATAAGCAACAATTTGACGCGGTGGTACTCGAATACGCGACGTTAAATCACATGTACAAGGTTCCACCGCTCTCAGTAGCTCCTGTGTCTCATTATTACTTGCCCCATCATGCAGTAATTAAGCCAGAGAGTACAATCACCAAACTTCGCGAGTTGTTCAATGCTTCACAGGCGAACACGGTCAGCTTTAATGACGTGTTACACACTGGGCCAGTGTTACAAGCCGATCTGACCCAGCTAATAATCCAGTGGCGTATGCTTGGCTATGTTTTGAACGGGGACATACAATAGATGTATCGTCAGATTCTGGTTGAGTCAAGCAGATCAGAGAATTGTGTTTAGGGAATCTGATTATGAATTGAAAACGGTCACCTTCGGGGTGAATTGTGCTCCTTATCTTGCAATAAGTACACTTTTGCAATTGGCAGACGACGTGGAGAGCAGTTTCCCGTTGGCACTCAGGTGTTGCGTGGCTCGGTGTACGTGAATGAGGCTCTGATGGGTACACATGATGTGGCTACTGCCATCCGCACTAGGGGTGAGCTGATTGAGAGCTTGAATTCAGCCGGGTTCTCAATGCGAAAATGGGCGGCAAATTGTACAGAAATTTATCTGGTTTGCTCCAGGGCATCTGCTTGGGGAAGTTTTTCTTCAATTCGAGAAGACCAGCACCACTCGCAGTTTGGGAATTCGATAAAATGTGCGAGGGGATTGGTTTTATTTCCACGTGGTAGCTTTGCCACTCGTTGCATTATACACCAAACGTGAGGTCCTGTCGGTCATCGCACAGCTGTTCGACCCAGCGAGATGGTTGGCTCCTATTGGCATCTCCGCTAAGATCTTGATGCAACAGATATGGTTGGATCAAATAGGTTGGGATGAGAAATTTACTCCTACCACTTTAATAAGGTGGAAACACTTTTTATTACAGTATCAGGCATTGTCCCAAACACGCGTGCCTCGCTGAGTACGATCTGCACCTGATCGCGATATTAAGTTCCACCCCTTCTGTGATGCTTCACACTTGGCATATGGTGCAACCCTTTACGTTCTGTGTAAAAGTGAAAATTCCATCTCTACCCAATTGCAAGTGGCAAAATCGCGGGAGGGCCCATTGGGAACTATCTCTCTTCCACGGTTAGAACTATGTGGGGCGATACTTTTAGCAGAATTGATTTTCTCTTTTAAGCCTTATTGAATATTTCAGATGGTCCGACCTGACTGCAGCAGCAGCGGGAACGGGGGCCTCCGCCGTTGGAAGAAAACTTTTTAGCAACTTATGAAGACCAACGACCTGCAAATTGTCATGTAGTGTATGTGTCGTCTGCGGACGACCCAATGTTGCGCTTCTCAAACATCAGGATGCGACTCCTGGCAAGGAGGTCCCCGATTACTCGGGCAGAAGCCACTGAAACAACCACTTGCCTTATTGTGCTAGCGCAGTGCTAGCGAAATGTATTTCCCAAAGGAATATCGCGCACTTGCGGCACGGGAGCCGATATCCAGCTCCAGCTCGCTTTTGGCTCTGAATTCCTCTGCGCGCAAATGGTCGGTTGGCCCTCACTACGTTTTTACTATTTTCAGAGAGACATCCTACCATTCTACCCTACTATGGTCAATTTACTCATCTAATGGTGAAATTCATCCATCAAGTGTCCCTATACGGGGGAATCAATATTGGATATCGAAAGCGAAAACGCTGATTAAAAGCACAATTCTCCAGTGTTATTACACTGTATTGTATTGTAATGTATTCTGTGGAAGAAGCGTCGGCAACAGCAGCTCATGGCAGCTTTTCCGACGTGTTCACGTCCTTTTACCCGTACTGGAGTTGATTTCGCGGGGCCGATCGACATCAAGCAATATAAGCGGCGGGCATGCCACGTGACGAAAGGGTACGTCTGCATCTTTGTGTGCTTCGCCACGAGAGCAGATCACCTTGAAACGACTACCGATCTGAGTCCTCCTGCTTTCCGTGCGGTATTTTCTCGGTTCATCGCCCGGCGGGGATGTCCTTTAAAAAAGCACTCGGATAATGGCCGGAACTTTATGGGCGCGGAAAAGACGTTGGAGCTTGATTTCCAGCGGGTGCTCCGCGAAATCCGTGACGGAACCTTGGTGGGTCACTTCGCTCCACATATGGGGGGTCTTTGGAAAGCAGCGGTCAAATGTTTCAAACGCCATTTCAAACGCATTTGTGACTCTCTTAGCGCGCATCGAGGCGTGTCCTAATTCCAGGCCTATCAGCGCTCTGTCTGAAGACCCCCCCCGGATATCCAAGCGCTGACGTCTGGTCATTTCTTGGTGGGTGGACCACTATTGGCATCAGCTGAACCTCCGCATACCACATCTGAAGGCGCTGGCCCATCAATTCAGCGTCAGGTGGAAAAACGAATATCTTCCTGGATGTGCGAACCGCAAGTGGAATGGTAACCCGATCTATCAGGAAGGTGGTGATATTACCGGCAGAAAAACCGCCTCCTACCAGCGGGGGGTTGTAACATCCCTTGTACTGTTCATTTTGTTCCATTCTTTTTTTATGTTTCCTCTTAACTCTATTATCTTCCTCTGGTATTCTGTCTCATTCATTTTTGAATTTTCTTCACAGATGTCGGCACACTCGGCGTACAAGGGCCGCTACTCACTGTATGATATGTGCAGCTTTCAGTTTGCCAGTCTTTCAGTGTGACCGAGCCGCTGCGTACACTCCTCACGGCAGTCCTACCGGACCCAACAGCGCCTCGTCAAGCCAGGTCAACTACACTCAACCTCCCATCGCGCTTCGCCCCACTGTTGCCGCCGTCCACTGGCTGCGTGATTCCAGCAGCGCTAAACCAGTTTCAGGAGACCAGTCAGGAACTATCCCACGCCGCTCCGCCCTCTCAGGGTGTTACGAGCAGACTGGTGCAGCCCTGTCGCGGATCATGTGCACCATGTTTCGGCAGGTGGGCCACCGTATCGAGGAGTGCGCAAGCTTCCTGAAGCTGCGCCATCAATATATTCGTGTTCAGGTGATCGGCCGACGACTGCGCCTTGTTAGTTTAGGAGTGAAGCAATTCACCTACTCCTGCCAGTTATCCTCTAGCGCTCGCTGTGGGCACCAAACCACCCTCCATTGATGAGGGGTATGAATGTGATTCGGCGTGAATATGTTATTCTCTTGCAATAATCCATGTTCACTTCGAATCCTAATGTTCATATGACTTCTATCAGGCACCTGAAGTGCCATGTTGTCGGCCTCTCTTTGCGTTCCATCGTACGGTACGGTGCGAAAGCCAGTGATATGCGGTGGAGAGCGGTCGAGGCATGTGCATACCGTATCAGTGCGGAAGCCATCTTTATGTGGTGGTATTTTCTGGCGCGGGGTAAAAGTGGTAGACAGCTTGCCGCTACGAAGCAGCGGCAGCTGCTCTTTTTGTGCCGTATCTGATGAGAGTCTTTCGTAGAGTATCTGGAAGCGCAGATCGTCATCACATTTTACGTGCATTTTAATTCGCCAGGAAAAGGCTGTCATAAATTATTTTGAAGCGCGGCTCAAATTCTAGTAGAATAGTTTCTGTTTGAAATTTCAATTTTTTAATGAGCTTCGAATTTTGTTATATTATTTGTTATTATTTTTCTCGCAACTTTGGTGGAGGAGCCCCAAAACAACAAAAACAAATACGCTTTTTATTGCTTAATTTAAAATAATAAAACCATATTTAAATATTCTGCGAATTTTGTAAAACCACAATGGTTATTTCTACGACTTGCTTCGTTCTGTGCTAATTCTATTCTGTTCACTTAATCTCAAAATTCACTCAAACATTACAAAATGTTTCACCTCCTCCTCCCACGTACTTTCATAATATCGTATCTATTGTTGAAATATGTTCCCTTTATGAGCGCGACAAGGTCAAAACAGAAGGGCAAATCGAGCTCGCAGGTATTAGAAACTGCATTTGTTTTATTCAATGTAATCAAGTATAGTGAATTGTTCTTGACACTTCAATTTACTTAACACTTCAAATTATTTTATACCTTATATCATGTTCTTCCTATCGTATTTTACGAGTTATTTTTGATTTATGCATAAATCATGTCTAAATGAAGTAATTTCGCCATGAGAAATCTGTCAATGAAATTATCTTGAAATTAAGTAATTTATCATAAATTACCATCGTAATTAACCCTGCACCCACATGTGCCAGTAATTAGCTGCCAGGGAATATGTATTATTTTCGAAAGTTAGAAATTTTGCGCAAGTAACGTGGGTGGCCACACGTGCTAGTGCAAGTTCCTTTCTAAAATGGTGGTTCTCCCTATAATGGCGTTTTTATTAGTTAAAATCCGTTTTGCAACTGTTTGCAACGTTTATAGTGCGGTCATATATTTTCGTCGATGTTCATATCAGGGCTTGATGCTGGTGTTTCTATGACTGTATACATATATGCAATTGTATAGGAGCTTTATTTAAACATTATTTTCTTTTAGTTTATTAGTTTCTTCTTTCTAAAATCGCTTATATTAAGAGTTATAAAGGAAGAATGCTCATGTTCCAAAGAAGCTCTTTGGAACGACATAAATTAATGGTTTTTAAAATATAACTTTTGTTCTATTTATTTTCCATTACGAAAATTAACGACAATTATTAGGATGACTTTGACATTTATTTGCCGCATGTGTAAAAAATTTACTGTCTTTGAATTTTCGTTGCCAGTAGCGCTATCAGTAGCAAATGTGTGAGAGTATTGGTGAAAAACATTGAATGTATTGAGTTTTTCGAACTTGCCCTGTCGCGTGTGGGGTCGGGGTAAGTTACCCCGGCCAACACGTGCCAAAGCGGTGCAGTAAATGTCAAATTCATACTAAATAATTGTCTTTAATTTTCGTAATGGAAAATAAATAGAAAAAAAATTGTATTTTAAAAGCCATTAATTTATGTCGTTCCAAAGAGCTACTTTGGAACATGAGTATTCCTCCCTTATAACTATTTTTAGAAGCGTTTTTGGCAAGAATAAACTAATAAACTAAAAGTAAATAATGTTTAAATAAAACTGCTACATAATTGCATATATACAGTCATAGACACACCAGCATAAAGCCCTGATATGAACCCCATTGAAAATGTATGGGCGCACCTTAAAAAACAGTTGCAAAACGGGTTCTAACTTATAAAAACGCTACTGTAGGGAGAACCTTTCCCTACGATGATATTTTATAAATGAACTTGCACTGGCACGTGTGGCCACCGTGGCCACCGGCAGCAAAATTTTCAAAATAATATGTATTATCAACTGGCAACCAGTTACTGGCACGTGTGGGTGCAGGGTTACGAACGGTGTCAGCACTGATTTTTTCGATAAAAATTTTTGCAAAAAATTTAATATTGAAAAAACTTTGTAAATAAAGAAATTTGTGGGTGAATGGGGTCGAAGGTCTGTTAATAAAAATTTGGAGGTCCGAAATTAAGTAATTAAGAGGCGCCGGGAAAAATTGATATTGTTACGTACTTTCACCTTTTGCCAGATAATAAACAAATATGAGAGTTGCCAGCGAATTGTCAAAATAAATTACGAACAGCTAGTAGGAACGTCATTTATACCGTAATATGAACGTAATATTAACTTGTATACTATATTATATGTAATAAAAAGAATATGCATATACTTCGACTCCGCAGCAATAAGGTTTTAGCATAAAAATAGCGCACTTTCTGTAGGCTGAATATTTTCCTCAGAAAAGTATGGTTGGCAACTCTGCTTACTTGGATATTAGTCAACAAATATTTTTTCGGCTTGTGATAAGTGTATTTTTACATTTTTAAAGTATATTTAAAAAATGACGCTTCTAGAAAATATTCGTGAATGGTTTACGTCGGAGTCAGCGAGAAATAAAAACTCTTCGCTCATCGCTGGATTCTTGGTTAGAATAGAAAATTATGTTTTACTTTTCTCTTTGTTTACTAAAATACGATTGGCCTCAGTTCTTTGCAGGATGGTGGATACTTATTGACGCTATGTCGATAGACGAAAAACACCAAATTATGACCAGTGAAGTATTCATTGGTGTATTTGGTACAATAAGTTTTTTTATGGTTAACACGGTCAAGAACTCTCATGTGAGATATTCCTTCACTTTATTCTTTTTTTTTTATTGAATATATATTTTAGATTTCTGAGGATAATGGTTCGGAATCGGGTGCAAGAATTGCTAAAATTTGGTTGCTCATCGGATTTGTTATGGGTTTCGCTTCTATCATAGCAGCCGTTTGGGTAATGATCGGTGACTTCATTAACAATCGTAGGTATTCTAAATGATATCCTTATTATCGGTTCACTATGCTTTTTTTAATTAGCCAAAAAGGATAACTGGGCAGGAGTAGCTTTGCTAATGCAAAATGTCTTTATACTATTTGGTAGTTTAGTCTACAAATTTGGACGTAATGAGGAGGATTGGAATGAATAAAGTCAATTTGTGTTCCTTTTCGTTCTCATCGGTGGAATAACGGAAAAGTGCACGTCTAATATGTATAATATTCATTCGGTATAGTTTTGATAATAGATTCCACTGGTGGGACTAATTATGGAACCTTACAACGTATAGTAGAAAATTAGAAAACTCGAGAAATATTACTAAAATCGGGTTCAAATATTCTACAATATATATTAATAAACAGAATGTACTAAAATACAGATTTTTAAGTTATAACATAAATTTCTACAACATTGCAAAATTATAAGTTTTTTTAATGTAAAAGAAGAACAGATGAGCTTGTACCAGATCTGGGGAAGTGTTGATTATTTACTAATCAATTACTTAAGCATAATGAACCCTCTTAATGCCGGTGATATAATCTGAATGAAAAAAAATATTTTAATCTTAACAAAACTTTCCCATCTCTGGTATGTACTCGTATGTCCAACAAATTTTATAGAGGCACTGCTTAGACACGAATTGTATTTATAAGTTTAAAAAAATATATTGTGTGAAAAATCTTACAAGATATACATAAAACCTTGAAAGCACTTTTTATTTGTTAGATATGCAAACTGTCAGTAAAAAGCCTGTAATATAATCTCCTCCAATTCCCTCATCAAGTGAAAAGGTTCCATTAGTTCCTGTTGCAAGCATCATCAATGATATGTACAGACCCTTACATCGAACAAAACGAGAATTAAATATTTGTTGGGAAACTATCTCGCTTAGAAATACGTTTTGTTAGCTAAGTTTCGTTATTCTTTTGATAAGATGTGATGCAAAAATCAGACCTGATTTGGAGTCATTTACTTATATTGGTATTGCTTAAATTAATCAGTCAAAAATTCGAATATCGGCAACAGTTTTTTCGGGTGAAATTTTTCGCCATTAATCGTAAAAGTTTTCATTTATTTTTTGTAGGCGAACGAGAAAGGATCGTAATGCAAGTTTATTATTTTAATGCAAAAAAGAGGAAATTAAAATTGTTTTTTGGTTTTACTTCAGGAGTAAAACAAATGAAATTCAAAGCGATTTGCTACTAAGTAGAATGCAGAAAGCTAAGCCTGATGTCAAAGATCTCATAAAAGAAAGCCTTGAAATGATGACCGAGTTCTGGAAGCAGCTCAAATTAGATTTGAGCAGTGTGGGAGCACCAGTCAAGAGTCAATGTGTGTGGAAGAAGGTAAAAAATGTGTTAATCCTATATGTCGCCCATTATAAACGAATTATTTTCTAATTAGGGTTGGACCGACGAAAAGCGCTCTTTGCGAAAGAAGGCTGCTTTCAATAAAATACATGACGGAGAATAGGGGGTGGACCCAAACCAACTTTATGATCTTCACCTACTCCCATTTGGTATCCGCCCTCAGCAAAAAAAAAAGCGAATTAGCGATGAGTTTCACGATGGGCGTAGTTCCAAATCGTCTTGACGATAGCAAAGAGGTGGAAAGCAAATCCAATAGATTCTTAAACGCCGGTTTGTTCAGTCTGTAATATTGTTGAAATCTAAAAAAAACATGCACATTTATTAAAAATGTTTTTCAATCTTACGCGTATCTCCAAAGGAGATGCCTTCGAACTGCTCGTTCCTGAATAATTTCCCCTTCCTCACACAAAAGTCATACCGATACTCTATGTATATTTTTAAACATTTTTTTATCTTTATGCCTTAAAATATGAGTATTTTGAATTTTTTTTAAACTTTTAATACTTTCGCAGTTTCATTTAAAGCTGTCAAAATTCGCTTGGCTGATTCGAAGTGAAACTTTATTCGGGCGAAATATTTAAAAGGAATTTATATATCGCGCGAATAAAAAAATTCGAGGCGAATTATTTTCCACGCGGAACTCCCGATAAGGCCGAATATAAAGGTTAAAAACAAAAACATTAAATAAGGAGCACAGCTGGTTGCAATTAGGTGTTCTTTGTTAGTACTTTATTGCAATTATTTCAATAAATAAAGTACATATTGTTTTATTAAAAAAACAGCAACATCGATTGCAGTTATTTCCTGCACAATGCATTTATCAACTTCGCTTAGCTTCAATATTCAGCTTATAAGAATAAGATAACATGCAAGCAATGTGCATAAAACGAAATTCCTATTTAAATATAACAACAGTACATAATAAAAAAGTGTGCAGTGGTCGTGTTATGCAGTCAATAGTAGATTACAACCATTCATGAATACACAACCTCGTTTAACCAATTGCATCTTAAAAATTAAAACTAACAACAAATGCAACTAACAACTTAGCAAGAATTATATTGTTACGAAATTGCCTTCCTGACACTTTATACTAACTGTCAATACCCGAATTCGAACAACTGAATTGTGTAGAAATCAAACAATCGCTTGGTTAAATGAAAATAATTAAATTTAGTTAATTATTGCATCTTACACACTTAATCTTAGGTTTAAAGTTTACTTTGACACAATTTGAACTGTATTTAATTATTCATTTCATCATTTTATTACTTCTTAACACTGTTACTGTTACTATTAAAGTTCACGATGTACACATTGCTGCGATCACTGTTCAACTGTGTCGACTTAACTTGTGTGGTGGCTTATATAACTCGTGTGTTGAACTAGAACATTCTAGAATTGTTTCATTCCTCCCTTTGATTCCTATATAGGCACGTTAACTTGGATAGGAGGTAGGAAGTTGAGTTAGTTGTTTCAAGCACTTGAACTTCAACTTGAACACTTGCTGAGGGATGAAATAAACTTCACTTGTTGTAAGCTTGGTTATAATTCGCAATTAACAACCTATGACCTTAAATACAATTAATTACAATAACAAAAAACTTACTTGGTGCCGCAAAAATGTATACACAACAAAATATTGAAAAATGCAAATGCAGCAAAATATAGGATATTGACTTATGGGTTATGAACTGAGGTTGACTTAAAGCCAACGCAACGTTATATTGTTATCAATATGTTTGGGTGCATGATTATTTCCGCTGACTCGGGTGTTTCACCTACTGCTACCAAAGGTAGTTGATTTGGCGTGCTGTTATATAGCGGATGACGATATTGTTGTGCCTACGAGAAGTTAATTTTCGTACAAGAATATTCTCTGCATTTTGAAAGAAGTTTCGAGATTCTAGAGGATGGTTTCACGAATAGATTGTGTGGTGGCTTATTTATACTCCAATGAATAGAGGATACCCTAATAGTATCCAAAAATTTATGATTCAAGTAAAGGTTCAGTTACCTAAACAACAAAACATAGCACTGTTGAATCATGCCCCGATTACGAAAACATAACAACGCACAACAAATTTGTTTACTTTATGTGCTCATGGAACTTACTGAGTTGAAATTGTGCAAAATTTAATACCGAATGTAATTAAATATATTTTAATATAAATATAAATATAATTACGATAATTTCTCAGCGAATTTATTGACAAGACAAGTTGCGCACAGTAGTTGCAATTGTGTATGTATGGTTATGCTACCGTAATAATTTTCGGAAGGAGAATTATGGAAACATTTTGGCAGATCTTATAGCTGTTTCGGACACACCACTTGTCCTCATCAGAGATCTTTCAATGAAAGGCAATTTTTTCCCAAGCATTTATTATGTCGCAGAAATCTACAGAACACCAACTATGAACCCTCCCAGGAACCTAAGCCTTCAGCTGTTGTAATCTGTCCATCCAGACAACTACGCTAACTGCAGGTGGTGAACTGACTGGTCAAATTCTGTCCATGTACTACCTCATTGCACCACACTCTAAGCAACTCTGTCTCATTATTACCCCTCATTTCTTCCGTTAACTCTCTCTATTTTATTACATTTCAGTGATGTCATAGTACATTACTACATAAATATAATTCATTTTATTTAAGTTTGTTCTCTTCACCAAAAAAAAAATCAAGGCAAACAAATTTATACAGAAAATAGTTCTCTCTGGGATTTTAGAAAATGAGCATAACATTATGTGTCGCATAGTATAGAAATCAAATATCAGCAGACTTCTGTGAATACGGAAATAACTTAACCGTCACATTTTTTACCGTATGAAAAAAAGAACACATAGCTTTGTAACCAAAATTGCATAGTACGAAAATGGAGTAGGAAAAGCAAAAAAGGAACAATCAGAAAAAAGAGTTTATCGCTTAATAATATTTATTATAGTATAATAATATAATACAAAATAATAATAAGAAAAATTTGTATGCGCCAATATTTATATTAGTTTATTTCGTCCACTTCGATATTTATATTAATGCAAAGTTAGTCTTTTTATACATTAGGTAGGTAGGTAGGTAAAGCGGCCGCTCGAAGCAGAGAACACAGAGAAAGGAAACTTAAACGTCAAACGGCAAAGCAGCGAAATAAAGCAGACGGACGTTATACACGAATCCACTCAGAATCGTGGTGAATCCACTCAAAATCATGGTGTGTCCGCTAGGACGCTGGCAGCGAAAAAGACTTTCCTTTCTCTGTGTTCTCTGACCCGAAGGGTGCACTTAGGCCAACACTGACCCTTTGTGATACCGCATGAGACAACAGGTCCCATCCCTTTCAAAGGTCCAGCCATTTGGAGCTTTTAATGAGCAGTTGATGGAGCTACTCTTTTTTTTATATATCTCCCAAAGAGTCCAGAAAGTAGTCGCCTAGGAAAATGCGCCTCCTTCTGGACAGCGCTGGACACGTGCACAACAGGTGAGCAATGGACTCTTCCTCCTCCTCGTCCGTGAAACTCCTTGAGAAGTCGTTAGAGGCGATCCCCAGCCTACACCCGTGTGTGCCTAGAGTCCAATGTCCCGTTAGGATGCCAATCACGGAACCTATGCTTTGTCTATTTAGAGCCTTAGAGCGCTTGACATTTATCTCTGGCCAGGTTTGTCTACCTATTTTACATCCTGAAAATTCAGACCAGCGCCTGCCCGCTGTGCTTAATGATATTGTATTTACTAAGAGCTTACACGTGGCAATAGGAATACCGAAGTTCGACCTATTTGGTTAAATCGGTATGGTAGTACCCTCACGGGTAAATTCATCCGCCTTGCAGTTTCCAACACGGGTCTGCTTAGCTATCTCGTCGAAAGATTTGCGGCAGCTCTTGACGGCTTTTGAGGTGATAATAGCTGAATCCAGGGAGCGCAAAGCTGCTTGGCTGTCGGATAGAATGCAAAGATCATGTCCAGATACTTTCTTCTTTTTTAGCCAACACAGTGCTGCCTTTATAGCCGCGACCTCTGCCTGAAAAACACTGCAGTGGTCGGGCATCCTAAAGGATATATTAATGTCCAAATCTTCTGAGAATACACCACCTTCCACCCTACTCTGTAACTTGGATACATCTGTCCTTCGTCCCTGGAAGGAATGCATATCCTGCACATATATTGTGTTAACTGTCTACAAGTTCGGTTGTGTTTTAAATCGTCTCTAGTGATTTATTAACTTAAACTAAATTTACCACATGTACAATTTGATCAAAAATATAACAAATAAATACTAACGATTAGTAACAATAACAAGTAAAGATAGGAGTGGAAACATCATCAAAGTAAAACAAAAGTCAGGAAACTCCAGCAAAGTTTTACACATTATTGATACACAAAATGAATACAAGAACAAAGGCTGTGTCTAAGCCAGTCTTGTCCCCTGCAACCCCGCACACTAACGCAATTAAAGAGAGTTTTTCCATGAGCGCCGTGTTGCAGCCGCTAGAAAGTGGTATGGAGAAGCAGAAGGAGAGCATCGTTGCTGAGCTAAGTTCAGCATTGAAAACGTCCGAGGATCGGATGATGCAGAAATTAAGTGAAACAGCGGCTGAACTCTCAAATATAAAGTCTTCGCTAGTACTGTTTGACAAAAGAATTTCTGCTGTTGAAAACGTGAGTTCTGAAGTCTTTGAGTTGCGAAAAGAACTGGTGGAAGTCCGAAAGCGGGTAGAGAAGTACGAAAAGTCTGCTTCGGGTGCTGTACCTGGTTTGGAGGGTGAGTTTCTGGCAATGAATTATAAAAATTTAATATATACTGATCCTGTACAGTATTTATTGCTACATCTGGGCTTACATTGCAACTTCCCATCTCTTAATGTTGGCAAATTATAATGTTTTTAATTAAAGAATTATTTTTGTAACCAATTTATTGACAAGACAAGTTACAACAGTAGTTGCAATTGCGTATGTATGCTACCGTAATAATTTTTCAGAAGAATTCAATTGTTAAGGTAGTATCCAGTTCATGACTTGATACAACGACCAGTGGCGTAGCTAGGTAACCAAGGGCCCTGTGGCAAGTTAAAAAATGGGGCCTCACTGGTATGTAAACTGATTAGGTTTTATCATATAAAAATATGAAATATACAAATACTTTAAAAATGCTAAGCTACTTAAGCTCTTTTTTTGTGCACTGCAGGGCAGGTAATAAAAATATTAAACATTAACAACATAAATTACAATTAATACTTGATGTAAGTTTGGCTAATAAAACGAAATAGAGAAGATTCAAGGGTTTATTATATAAAGGTCGAGCCTACCAACTGACTAAATAACAATTATATTTACAATTTTTTCCTAGCTTTAGTTTTCGCAAAAGTATCAATGACTTCGTTTAAATCCAGGCTTGATGCGGTTTTGTTTTCAATTGCTATTAGCGATAAATGTCGGAGTCGAGTTTTGCCCATATTATTTCTTAAATAATTTTTTATTATTTTTAATTTGCTAAATGACCTTTCAGCTGCTGCAGAAGTGACAGGAATTGTAAAGAATAATAACATTGCTGTAAATACTTCCGTTAGGTCGCATTCTAGCACTCCATATTTGCTCATTATTTCCTTACATAATTGGTGAACAGTCCATGCTTGAGTTAGTTGAGGTAAAACTAGATGGTAAATATTAATAAATTGAAGTGAAAAACTAGGGCCTATTATATCTGAATATTTTCTTTGGAATTCGTCACACTTTTGTAATAAAGTTGCTTCATCAACATGTAATAAAAATGTTGGTGTTAGAAAATCGAATATATGACAGACTGCACTCATACCAATAAAACGTGTATCTAATTGAGATATTACTGTGTCTAGTACATTATTGAAAATCTCAATTTGAACTATTTTTTCTCGGTTTGGAAATCGGTGATCAGCAGCTAATTCATCAAAATGTTTTTTAACTTTTCTTTGCCTTTTTTCTTGAAAACGGGTATCAATACCATATTTTCTTGCAGTTTCACTGGCTTTGCACTTGAATAATTCGAAATCATTTCTATAAATTTGCAACTTTGCTTTGGTCTCTGCTAAAACTTTGCTCGCCTCACCCAAATTGATGTCGCATTTTTGTAAAGTTTTGGATGCATAATTTATGTCGTTCAATACACTGTGCATGAATTCGCAAAGCAACACGAACTCGAAATTTAGCAATTATGTTTTAATACTCTCTGCTTCACTACGCTCATCTTTATTAGGACTCTTTAGAACTATTTCTGATAATGCTTTGATAATATCAAAATAACGAAGTTTTATTGCAGATATCGTATTGACCCTACTGGACCATCTAGTCGGATTAAGTTTTTTTAGAGTGGTGTCCGATTCGCCAGTGAATTTTGACAGTAGATCCCAACGTTTGATGCTGTTTCCGAAAAAGTTATACAAATCTTGCAACCTTGCGAAAAAAATCTGTATTTCCACACAACTGCTAACGGCATCATTTATCACCAAATTTAAATTATGAGTGGCACAATGTACGTACTTTGCGTGAGGCTGGATATCCTTAATATGTTTTTGTATACCATTATACACACCACTCATCACACTGGCTCCATCATAGCCTTGCCCCACACATTTTTTTAAATCAATATTTTTGTCGATAAATAATGTTGTCACTTGGTGGACTAAATCTACTGCGCCATGTTTGATGGCTGCATAAAAGCCTAGAAACACTTCTTTTACTTCTATATCAATTGGTTGTCCATTTTCCGATCTGGTTACTACTGCATACCTCACAACAATGCTTAGCTGATCTACCTTCGATATATCCTGTGTCGTATCCATTATGATGGCAAAAAACGGTGACGCTTTCATTTGTTCTAGTAGATGGGTTTCGAGTTTGGTCCCCAAGCTCTCAATCATTTCATTTTGAATTGTTGCACTCAGATATCTTGTAGATCCTAAAAACATAAAAAACACAATTTCAAAAAAGTCCTGATATTAAACAGTTAATAATTATAAACAAAATAAAGCGATAAAAAAAACTTAGAAATAATTATTATTACCTTTGGGCATATCCAAAACTTGCCGCAAAATGTGATCATATCGGGCGACAAGCTCTACAAAGGACAGAAAATTTCCGTGGTATCCTTCCTGACTTAAGTCTTCTTGATGTCCTCTCAAAGCCAAAGAACTCCTTGCTAGGCTAAGTATGATATCGAATAACCTTTGAAGAACCATTTTCCAAAATGATGCTTCTATGCGAATTTCATTTTCAAGTTCCTTGTCGATAGTACAGCCAAAAACGATTAACTGGCCCATATTTAGAACACGAAACGTAGTACGATTTTGAAAAACACCTATTGTTCTGGTTGATGGCTGTTGGAAAAGGTCCTGAAGGCTGTAAAGGCCCCATATCAAGAATTTTACGTTTTTCGTTATCACTTAATATTTTGTTCGTGAAGTTTCCCAAGTCATAAGAAGATTTGTCGTACACATTTTCGAAAAATGTAGAGATCTGTGGTTCCTCCAAACCCTCTGCTCTTATGTGTGTCATGCAAACATCATCCACGTTCACATGATCGGCGGCGGAGGTATCTCCAACTGCAATAATTGTCGAATCTTCTTCAGTGGGCTTCTCAACCCACACTGCAGTTACCACATTGTTTGAGTCACTATCAATAGAAATATTTTGGCCAGATGTACTTGCAGAAAGCAGACTAAAAAACTTGTCAATTTTGGGCAATTTTTGTTTACTATCTTCTCTTTCTTGGCGTTGTTTGCGTTTAAATGCACCACTGGGTTTCTTCTTTTTATCCATAATTTTAGTTTTCTAATTTATTTAAACAATATAATATTAGATTGTGCTCGAGTAGGTAGGTACTCACTGTTCACTGACGACGTTAAAAGTAAAATAAAAGGAAAGCGAAACACACTGATACACTACAAGTGTCGTTGGGGAATCCCCGGAAAAAAATCTTAACTCGAATTCACAATAAAACGCACATCGATGAATAATAAAACGCACATATCACTCTCCGTCAAATTGACAACACTGCCAACCTACAGAAAGAATTTAGGGAAATTCCCTAGGCATAACTTTTGAATTTCTCTCAACTGAGTTGTCATGATTAAAGTGGGGTTGCAACCTGTCATATTTATTTTGAAAATGGGAGAAATTTCCAAAAGTTCAGTTCGATCGAGATTTCTGGTAAGGATTCGAGGGCCCCCTGAGCTTGAGGGCCCCGGGGCACTGCCCCGCGTAGCCCCTGGGCAGCTACGCCACTGGCAACGACACAGGTGGTGCAGATAGTGACGTTTCCTAGCCAATTCTGTTTTGTTGTTCTCTTTCGGTCTCGGTTCTGTCAAATTATGAAAACCGGTGCCGCAAAAAAATTTGCCGCACTTTATTGAAATTATCGAAACATAAAATTTAGCTGTTTATAAATTTTATTAATTTATTATTAAGTGAAAATAATTAAATGGGTAAATTTTGTGTAATATGCCGCAAAAGTTGGGGCAAAGAAAATGTGAAGTGTTTCAAAGTTCCAAGTGACGAGAATATCTCAGTCGTTATAAAACAAAATTTTCAACCGTCAAAGAAAATTTTCGACCGTTACAACAAATATTCTCATGCCTCCGGAACCCGCCTGCTAACTATTTTGACAGAAGCGAGATCTGAATTCTCTCAAAATCTGCACCACCTGTGTCGTTGCATCAAGGTTCATGATGGCTATAAAGAACCCGCATTCAAAGTGAGCACTGAAGAGCTCATTTAACTGGATGTAAAATCTGAAGTAATGTGAAAACTTTTAAATGTTTCCAATCTGAACGCTTAAGAATCAACTGTTTTGAGAATAAGACTCTCTGTTGCAAGTGCCAATAAGATAGAACTTAACCAGAAAACACTAAGATTGTAAAAACCTTTTGGGACACACTTTTGGAAAAAAGTTTTCATAGTTCGGGTAACATAACGTAGCTTTTTTATTCAATACTAGGTTTTTGCCATTATTGCCAAATTTTTAAATAAATCCATCTTAAAGCTATAACCCTCGTAGTGTATCTTGGCTGTTATAGTGTTACTAAAACAAGGATATATTTAAATGTATACTTATAGAGATGTTTATTTAATAGAAGGTAGTCAAGATTTTCTTATGAAAAAAGCACGTTGGTTTTCCTTCAGTTTGGCTGATGCAATCGTTGGTCTCATTCATGTGATTGCCACACTTCCATTTTGTAATTCATGTTTTTGAGTGATGCCAGATCTTTCTATACTATGACATCCCCTTTGTTTTATAAATATTAGTAAACTTCATAATCGTCCAATCGTCGTGGTAGTTTAGTTTCTCTTCTAGCTCTTTGTATGGGATGATTTTGTTGGTGTTGTGAATCCACATTTTCCGAATCGCGGTGATCTCCGATAGATGTTTCATCTGATTGATGGGTTTGAGGTTCAACTGGTAACTGTTGTAACTGTTCACTTTGTATGATGTCAGATTCGTATTCTGATCCTGAAGTCAAGTCTTTTCTTATGTCCCGTTGTTCCGAGTTAGGTGATATTGATTTCGGCTTCATTATGTGGATGGTGTTTCGCCTGTACCTTCCTTGGTCAGCTCTCACTATATATGATCGGTCTGCAGATTTTTGTTCAATTCTGCCCTTTACCCAGTTTTCATTTGGATTTTGTTTAATAAATACCTGGTCACCTTCTTTCAATTTGCTGTCCTTGCGTGTTCCACGATCGAAATATTTCTTGTTATATTGGCGTTGTTGTTCAATTTGTTTAGGTACGTTTTGTACTATTTCGAGATTTAAATTCGATGATGGTAAGTTACATCGCAACCATCTACAAAACAATCCTTTAGCCGGGCTGGAACCAATTTTGTTTGGGGTATTTCTCCATAAGAGCAATGCTTTGTAAAAATCTGTGTTTGAAGCCACTTTTTTCAGTAAATGTTTTGCAATTTTTACAGCCGCTTCAGCTTTGCCATTCGCCTGTTGATGGTGAGGGCTAGATGTTCGATGGTCAAACTCCCACTCTATTGTAAAATTTTTGAGCTCGGAGTTGACAAAATTTGTTCCATTGTCCGTAATCACCTTCATGGGTATACCGTATCTGCTGAAGTTTTTTCTACATGTGTTAATAGTTGTCTTTGCTGATAAATTGTTTATTTCGTCGATTTCAAAAAAGTCGGAGTAATGGTCTACTGTTATCAGGAAATATCGAGTTTTGCCTTTAACTTGAAGTTCACATACGTCCATAGATATAATTTCGAAAGGTGTTGTTGGAATTTCTGGTATAACTAGGGCTTCTCTTTGTTGTTTCCTTGCATATACGAGTATGTTGCATATATCACATCCTTGTATCATCTGTTTAATTTCGTCTGTTATTCCTCGCCAGTACACTGTTTCCCTTGCCAATTTTAATGTTGATTCAATGCCCAAATGGGGTTGATGTAATCTGCTTAATATTTCACGTCGCATTTGCTGTGGTATAAGTAATCGGTTTCCTTTAAAAATCAAATCGCTGTTGATGACGAGCTCGTCTCTTCTATTCCAGCATTGCTTTATATTTTCATTTACATTACTTTTGTCTTCAGGCCAACCTTCTCTTATTGTTGCCATAAGGGTTTTCATAATGTTGTCGCAAGATATTGCCTGTTTAATTTTGTTAATCGTTGTCAAACATATTCGCTTTTCGTCGACGTCACTGCATTCATTTAGCTGTTCTAATTCCATCTCAATGTTGTATATGTCGAGTGATTTCTCCAATTGACACGGTGCTCGAGATAGAGTATCGGCAATATACATTTCGCTTCCCTTCGTATATTTAATGTTGAAATTGTAACGTTGTAATGCCAAAATCATGGACTGTAACCTTTTCGGTGTTTTGAGTAATGGTTTTCTAAAAAAGTTTACCAAAGGAGAATGATCGGTTTCTATTGTTACGTTCTTCCTTCCACAAAACGATTGGTCAAATCGTTTACACGCAAATAGCACTGCTAACATCTCTTTTTCTATCTGAGCATAGTTTCGTTGTGTTGGTGTCAGGGTCTTTGAGGCATATATTATGGGATGATCATCTTGTAATAAAGTACAACCAAGCGCAAACGATGATGCGTCTGTCTGTATTACAACCGGTTTCCTTGCATTGTAGTATTGTAATACAGGAGTTTCCGTTATTAGTTTTTTTAGCTTTTTAAATGCTTCCTCCTGTTCTGCCCTCCACTCAAAATTTGTCTTTACATGTGTAACTCTTCTTAAGGGTTCGGTTACTTCTGACATATTAGGTATAAACTTACTCACGTATGTTACAAGTCCCAGGAATCGTAGGGTATCCTTTTTATCGTTAGGTGATGGCATGTTTATTATGGCACTTATTTTGTCCGGATCGGGTTTTAATCCCTCGTTGGTTAGGACGTGTCCAAAAAATTTTACTTTCTCATCTTCGTCTTGTTAATTTTCAAGTTTTCTTCACGTAGACGTTGTAATAATTTGTCTAAATTTTCGTTATAGTTCTCAATTGCCTCACTTTTGGTATAACCCTTTCCAAATACTAAAATATCGTCAGCTATACAAACTACGCCTTTCAATCCAGCTATAACCTGGTTTTGCCGCATTTGGAATATTTCCATTGCTGGCTTTATTCCGAAGGGTACACGGTTAAATCGATATTTACCAAAGGGTGTCCAAAATGATGTTAATTTACTGCTTGCTTTATCCAATTCGAGTTGCCAAAAACCATGTTTAGCATCCAGTATGGAAAATATCTTGGCATCTGCTAATTCGGTTAGAATTTCCTCTACCGTGGGAAGCTGGTACTTTACATCTTTGAGAGCTTCGTTTAAACCCTTTGGATCGATGCATACTCTTAGTTTGTCATTTTTCTTCACTAGTACCATATTACTCGTCCAATTGGTATGTTCTGGTTCTCTAACTATGACCTTCATGTTCTCCATTTCTTTCAGTGTTTCCCTCAGCTGTTATCGTAATGCTATAGGTATTCTTCTTGGAGGCTCATTTTTGGGTGTTATGCTGTTGTCTATTTCCAATGTTATGTTGCCTTTTAGTTTGCCTAGACCTTGAAATGCATCGTCATATCTGTTAATGATTTTATAAGCTTGTTCCTCTTCGGCAGAGTGACTTTCAACCTTTTTACATAATTCTATGAGCTTCAACGATTGACATGTTTGTAATGAGAGTAAAGGACAGTGATTATTTTCTATTATGTAAAATAATAATATATACTCAGCCCTGTTCCTCTAAATTTTCAACTGTGTTGTTCCGATTGGTGTAATTTGCGTTCCTTCTATGGTTCTAAGCTTCGTTTGCGTCTTGTTAATTGTTGGTTTTGCTTCTATCTCCTTCAAATTGTTGATTCCTATGATGTTACAGGTTGCGCCGGTATCAAGCTGACATTTTGTGTGATACGCAACGTTGTTGTTGTTGTAAATCTTCAGTTCCAAGTAAAGTCCTTTGCTGTTGTTGTTTAATACGGTGTTCAGTACAAATTCTTCGTCTATTTCTGATGTTTCCTCGTCACTATTGGTTGATGTTACCACCTCTTTGATTGCCCTTGCATTGTGGCCTTGTTTGTTGTTGTTATAAGCTGACATGCAAACTCGAGCGTAATGACCTCTTCTATTACAATTATGGCATGTTAATTTTCTAGCCGGACACTGTTCCAATGTGTTGTGATATTCGTTGCCACAAAATTTGCATAATTTGTGTTCAAATCTATTTTGTTTTTGTTGTTGATTTCTGGCTCTATGTGGTATCTGTTGTAGCTTGTTTATATCAAATTGTTTATTCTCTATACCACGTTGCTGTTGTGCCGTAGTTTCCTTTGATCTGCATATTTCAATAGCCTTTGCCAAAGTTATGTTGTTGTCGAGCCATAGTTTTTGCTTTAGATCAGGGTCTTTGATAGAACATATTATCTTGTCGAGTAGGAGGTCTTCCTCTAGTGGACCATATTGTGCATTCTTTATAAGACTCCTCAATCTGTTGAAATACTCGTCATATGACTCTTCCGGGTCTTGTTTGGCCATGTTAAATACAGCTCTAATATATCTTTTGTTGAGTGTTGGTGTTCGATTTTTTTCTAGCTCGTTTAATAGACCACTTACGGTTCGTCTATCCTCATCTTTTATTGGAATATTGGTGTATCTTCTAAATGCGTCATCACCAATGGCTGTTAACAAAATTGCCTTTTTGGCCTCTTCAGATTGTGAGACTAAACCTGTTGCTATTAAATAGTTTTCCCATTGTTGTTTGAAGTATTTAAAATTTTCACTTATGTCCCCATCTCCTATCTTTAGTGGTCCCGGTAGTGGTATTTGTGGTAGAACACTTTGAGTCGGCTGTGTACTTCTAATTGATGCCTTATTAATTTCTGCCCGTAAGGACGCAATCTGTTGTTTTAATTCTGCTACTTCACTCATTTTACTGTTGTTTTTACAGTAGGTATTAAAATTTTTCTAAAAATTTTCCCACATCTGACACCATGTTATAGTGTTATTAAAACAAGGATATATTTAAATGTATACTTATAGAGATGTTTATTTAATAGAAGGTAGTCAAGATTTTCTTATGAAAAAAGCACGTTGGTTTTCCTTCAGTTTGGCTGATGCAATCGTTGGTCTCATTCATGTGATTGCCACACTTCCATTTTGTAATTCATGTTTTTGAGTGATGCCAGATCTTTCTATACTATGACATCCCCTTTGTTTTATAAATATTAGTAAACTTCATAATCGTCCAATCGTCGTGGTAGTTTAGTTTCTCTTCTAGCTCTTTGTATGGGATGATTTTGTTGGTGTTGTGAATCCACATTTTCCGAATCGCGGTGATCTCCGATAGATGTTTCATCTGACTGATGGGTTTGAGGTTCAACTGGTAACTGTTGTAACTGTTCACTTTGTATGATGTCAGATTCGTATTCTGATCCTGAAGTCAAGTCTTTTCTTATGTCCCGTTGTTCCGAGTTAGGTGATATTGATTTCGGCTTCATTATGTGGATGGTGTTTCGCCTGTACCTTCCTTGGTCAGCTCTCACTATATATGATCGGTCTGCAGATTTTTGTTCAATTCTGCCCTTTACCCAGTTTTCATTTGGATTTTGTTTAATAAATACCTGGTCACCTTCTTTCAATTTGCTGTCCTTGCGTGTTCCACGATCGAAATATTTCTTGTTATATTGGCGTTGTTGTTCAATTTGTTTAGGTACGTTTTGTACTATTTCGAGATTTAAATTCGATGATGGTAAGTTACATCGCAACCATCTACAAAACAATCCTTTAGCCGGGCTTGAACCAATTTTGTTTGGGGTATTTCTCCATAAGAGCAATGCTTTGTAAAAATCTGTGTTTGAAGCCACTTTTTTCAGTAAATGTTTTGCAATTTTTACAGCCGCTTCAGCTTTGCCATTCGCCTGTTGATGGTGAGGGCTAGATGTTCGATGGTCAAACTCCCACTCTATTGTAAAATTTTTGAACTCGGAGTTGACAAAATTTGTTCCATTGTCCGTAATCACCTTCATGGGTATACCGTATCTGCTGAAGTTTTTTCTACATGTGTTAATAGTTGTCTTTGCTGATAAATTGTTTATTTCGTCGATTTCAAAAAAGTCGGAGTAATGGTCTACTGTTATCAGGAAATATCGAGTTTTGCCTTTAACTTGAAGTTCACATACGTCCATAGATATAATTTCGAAAGGTGTTGTTGGAATTTCTGGTATAACTAGGGCTTCTCTTTGTTGTTTCCTTGCATATACGAGTATGTTGCATATATCACATCCTTGTATCATCTGTTTAATTTCGTCTGTTATTCCTCGCCAGTACACTGTTTCCCTTGCCAATTTTAATGTTGATTCAATGCCCAAATGGGGTTGATGTAATCTGCTTAATATTTCACGTCGCATTTGCTGTGGTATAAGTAATCGGTTTCCTTTAAAAATCAAATCGCTGTTGATGACGAGCTCGTCTCTTCTATTCCAGCATTGCTTTATATTTTCATTCACATTACTTTTGTCTTCAGGCCAACCTTCTCTTATTGTTGCCATAAGGGTTTTCATAATGTTGTCGCAAGATATTGCCTGTTTAATTTTGTTAATCGTTGTCAAACATATTCGCTTTTCGTCGACGTCACTGCATTCATTTAGCTGTTCTAATTCCATCTCAATGTTGTATATGTCGAGTGATTTCTCCAATTGACACGGTGCTCGAGATAGAGTATCGGCAATATACATTTCGCTTCCCTTCGTATATTTAATGTTGAAATTGTAACGTTGTAATGCCAAAATCATGGACTGTAACCTTTTCGGTGTTTTGAGTAATGGTTTTTTAAAAAAGTTTACCAAAGGAGAATGATCGGTTTCTATTGTTACGTTCTTCCTTCCACAAAACGATTGGTCAAATCGTTTACACGCAAATAGCACTGCTAACATCTCTTTTTCTATCTGAGCATAGTTTCGTTGTGTTGGTGTCAGGGTCTTTGAGGCATATATTATGGGATGATCATCTTGTAATAAAGTACAACCAAGCGCAAACGATGATGCGTCTGTCTGTATTACAACCGGTTTCCTTGCATTGTAGTATTGTAATACAGGAGTTTCCGTTATTAGTTTTTTTAGCTTTTTAAATGCTTCCTCCTGTTCTGCCCTCCACTCAAAATTTGTCTTTACATGTGCAACTCTTCTTAAGGGTTCGGTTACTTCTGACATATTAGGTATAAACTTACTCACGTATGTTACAAGTCCCAGGAATCGTAGGGTATCCTTTTTATCGTTAGGTGATGGCATGTTTATTATGGCACTTATTTTGTCCGGATCGGGTTTTAATCCCTCGTTGGTTAGGACGTGTCCAAAAAATTTTACTTTCTCATCTTCGTCTTGTTAATTTTCAAGTTTTCTTCACGTAGACGTTGTAATAATTTGTCTAAATTTTCGTTATGGTTCTCAATTGCCTCACTTTTGGTATAACCCTTTCCAAATACTAAAATATCGTCAGCTATACAAACTAAGCCTTTCAATCCAGCTATAACCTGGTTTTGCCGCATTTGGAATATTTCCATTGCTGGCTTTATTCCGAAGGGTACACGGTTAAATCGATATTTACCAAAGGGTGTCCAAAATGATGTTAATTTACTGCTTGCTTTATCCAATTCGAGTTGCCAAAAACCATGTTTAGCATCCAGTATGGAAAATATCTTGGCATCTGCTAATTCGGTTAGAATTTCCTCTACCGTGGGAAGCTGGTACTTTACATCTTTGAGAGCTTCGTTTAAACCCTTTGGATCGATGCATACTCTTAGTTTGTCATTTTTCTTCACTAGTACCATATTACTCGTCCAATTGGTATGTTCTGGTTCTCTAACTATGACCTTCATGTTCTCCATTTCTTTCAGTGTTTCCCTCAGCTGTTATCGTAATGCTATAGGTATTCTTCTTGGAGGCTCATTTTTGGGTGTTATGCTGTTGTCTATTTCCAATGTTATGTTGCCTTTTAGTTTGCCTAGACCTTGAAATACATCGTCATATCTGTTAATGATTTTATAAGCTTGTTCCTCTTCGGCAGAGTGACTTTCAACCTTTTTACATAATTCTATGAGCTTCAACGATTGACATGTTTGTAATGAGAGTAAAGGACAGTGATTATTTTCTATTATGTAAAATAATAATATATACTCAGCCCTGTTCCTCTAAATTTTCAACTGTGTTGTTCCGATTGGTGTAATTTGCGTTCCTTCTATGGTTCTAAGCTTCGTTTGCGTCTTGTTAATTGTTGGTTTTGCTTCTATCTCCTTCAAATTGTTGATTCCTATGATGTTACAGAATGCGCCGGTATCAAGCTGACATTTTGTGTGATACGCAACGTTGTTGTTGTTGTAAATCTTCAGTTCCAAGTAAAGTCCTTTGCTGTTGTTGTTTAATACGGTGTTCAGTACAAATTCTTCGTCTATTTCTGATGTTTCCTCGTCACTATTGGTTGATGTTACCACCTCTTTGATTGCCCTTGCATTGTGGCCTTGTTTGTTGTTGTTATAAGCTGACATGCAAACTCGAGCGTAATGACCTCTTCTATTACAATTATGGCATGTTAATTTTCTAGCCGGACACTGTTCCAATGTGTTGTGATATTCGTTGCCACAAAATTTGCATAATTTGTGTTCAAATCTATTTTGTTTTTGTTGTTGATTTCTGGCTCTATGTGGTATCTGTTGTAGCTTGTTTATATCAAATTGTTTGTTCTCTATACCACGTAGCTGTTGTTCCGTAGTTTCCTTTGATCTGCATATTTCAATAGCCTTTGCCAAAGTTATGTTGTTGTCGAGCCATAGTTTTTGCTTTAGATCAGGGTCTTTGATAGAACATATTATCTTGTCGAGTAGGAGGTCTTCCTCTAGTGGACCATATTGTGCATTCTTTATAAGACTCCTCAATCTGTATAAATACTCGTCATATGACTCTTCCGGGTCTTGTTTGGCCATGTTAAATACAGCTCTAATATATCTTTTGTTGAGTGTTGGTGTTCGATTTTTTTCTAGCTCGTTTAATAGACCACTTACGGTTCGTCTATCCTCATCTTTTATTGGAATATTGGTGTATCTTCTAAATGCGTCATCACCAATGGCTGTTAACAAAATTGCCTTTTTGGCCTCTTCAGATTGTGAGACTAAACCTGTTGCTATTAAATAGTTTTCCCATTGTTGTTTGAAGTATTTAAAATTTTCACTTATGTCCCCATCTCCTATCTTTAGTGGTCCCGGTAGTGGTATTTGTGGTAGAACACTTTGAGTCGGCTGTGTACTTCTAATTGATGCCTTATTAATTTCTGCCCGTAAGGACGCAATCTGTTGTTTTAATTCTGCTACTTCACTCATTTTACTGTTGTTTTTACAGTAGGTATTAAAATTTTTCTAAAAATTTTCCCACATCTGACACCATGTTATAGTGTTACTAAAACAAGGATATATTTAAATGTATGCTTATAGAGATGTTTATTTAATAGAAGGTAGTCAAGATTTTCTTATGAAAAAAGCACGTTGGTTTTCCTTCAGTTTGGCTGATGCAATCGTTGGTCTCATTCATGTGATTGCCACACTTCCATTTTGTAATTCATGTTTTTGAGTGATGCCAGATCTTTCTATACTATGACATCCCCTTTGTTTTATAAATATTAGTAAACTTCATAATCGTCCAATCGTCGTGGTAGTTTAGTTTCTCTTCTAGCTCTTTGTATGGGATGATTTTGTTGGTGTTGTGAATCCACATTTTCCGAATCGCGGTGATCTCCGATAGATGTTTCATCTGACTGATGGGTTTGAGGTTCAACTGGTAACTGTTGTAACTGTTCACTTTGTATGATGTCAGATTCGTATTCTGATCCTGAAGTCAAGTCTTTTCTTATGTCCCGTTGTTCCGAGTTAGGTGATATTGATTTCGGCTTCATTATGTGGATGGTGTTTCGCCTGTACCTTCCTTGGTCAGCTCTCACTATATATGATCGGTCTGCAGATTTTTGTTCAATTCTGCCCTTTACCCAGTTTTCATTTGGATTTTGTTTAATAAATACCTGGTCACCTTCTTTCAATTTGCTGTCCTTGCGTGTTCCACGATCGAAATATTTCTTGTTATATTGGCGTTGTTGTTCAATTTGTTTAGGTACGTTTTGTACTATTTCGAGATTTAAATTCGATGATGGTAAGTTACATCGCAACCATCTACAAAACAATCCTTTAGCCGGGCTGGAACCAATTTTGTTTGGGGTATTTCTCCATAAGAGCAATGCTTTGTAAAAATCTGTGTTTGAAGCCACTTTTTTCAGTAAATGTTTTGCAATTTTTACAGCCGCTTCAGCTTTGCCATTCGCCTGTTGATGGTGAGGGCTAGATGTTCGATGGTCAAACTCCCACTCTATTGTAAAATTTTTGAACTCGGAGTTGACAAAATTTGTTCCATTGTCCGTAATCACCTTCATGGGTATACCGTATCTGCTGAAGTTTTTTCTACATGTGTTAATAGTTGTCTTTGCTGATAAATTGTTTATTTCGTCGATTTCAAAAAAGTCGGAGTAATGGTCTACTGTTATCAGGAAATATCGAGTTTTGCCTTTAACTTGAAGTTCACATACGTCCATAGATATAATTTCGAAAGGTGTTGTTGGAATTTCTGGTATAACTAGGGCTTCTCTTTGTTGTTTCCTTGCATATACGAGTATGTTGCATATATCACATCCTTGTATCATCTGTTTAATTTCGTCTGTTATTCCTCGCCAGTACACTGTTTCCCTTGCCAATTTTAATGTTGATTCAATGCCCAAATGGGGTTGATGTAATCTGCTTAATATTTCACGTCGCATTTGCTGTGGTATAAGTAATCGGTTTCCTTTAAAAATCAAATCGCTGTTGATGACGAGCTCGTCTCTTCTATTCCAGCATTGCTTTATATTTTCATTCACATTACTTTTGTCTTCAGGCCAACCTTCTCTTATTGTTGCCATAAGGGTTTTCATAATGTTGTCGCAAGATATTGCCTGTTTAATTTTGTTAATCGTTGTCAAACATATTCGCTTTTCGTCGACGTCACTGCATTCATTTAGCTGTTCTAATTCCATCTCAATGTTGTATATGTCGAGTGATTTCTCCAATTGACACGGTGCTCGAGATAGAGTATCGGCAATATACATTTCGCTTCCCTTCGTATATTTAATGTTGAAATTGTAACGTTGTAATGCCAAAATCATGGACTGTAACCTTTTCGGTGTTTTGAGTAATGGTTTTTTAAAAAAGTTTACCAAAGGAGAATGATCGGTTTCTATTGTTACGTTCTTCCTTCCACAAAACGATTGGTCAAATCGTTTACACGCAAATAGCACTGCTAACATCTCTTTTTCTATCTGAGCATAGTTTCGTTGTGTTGGTGTCAGGGTCTTTGAGGCATATATTATGGGATGATCATCTTGTAATAAAGTACAACCAAGCGCAAACGATGATGCGTCTGTCTGTATTACAACCGGTTTCCTTGCATTGTAGTATTGTAATACAGGAGTTTCCGTTATTAGTTTTTTTTAGCTTTTTAAATGCTTCCTCCTGTTCTGCCCTCCACTCAAAATTTGTCTTTACATGTGCAACTCTTCTTAAGGGTTCGGTTACTTCTGACATATTAGGTATAAACTTACTCACGTATGTTACAAGTCCCAGGAATCGTAGGGTATCCTTTTTATCGTTAGGTGATGGCATGTTTATTATGGCACTTATTTTGTCCGGATCGGGTTTTAATCCCTCGTTGGTTAGGACGTGTCCAAAAAATTTTACTTTCTCATCTTCGTCTTGTTAATTTTCAAGTTTTCTTCACGTAGACGTTGTAATAATTTGTCTAAATTTTCGTTATGGTTCTCAATTGCCTCACTTTTGGTATAACCCTTTCCAAATACTAAAATATCGTCAGCTATACAAACTAAGCCTTTCAATCCAGCTATAACCTGGTTTTGCCGCATTTGGAATATTTCCATTGCTGGCTTTATTCCGAAGGGTACACGGTTAAATCGATATTTACCAAAGGGTGTCCAAAATGATGTTAATTTACTGCTTGCTTTATCCAATTCGAGTTGCCAAAAACCATGTTTAGCATCCAGTATGGAAAATATCTTGGCATCTGCTAATTCGGTTAGAATTTCCTCTACCGTGGGAAGCTGGTACTTTACATCTTTGAGAGCTTCGTTTAAACCCTTTGGATCGATGCATACTCTTAGTTTGTCATTTTTCTTCACTAGTACCATATTACTCGTCCAATTGGTATGTTCTGGTTCTCTAACTATGACCTTCATGTTCTCCATTTCTTTCAGTGTTTCCCTCAGCTGTTATCGTAATGCTATAGGTATTCTTCTTGGAGGCTCATTTTTGGGTGTTATGCTGTTGTCTATTTCCAATGTTATGTTGCCTTTTAGTTTGCCTAGACCTTGAAATACATCGTCATATCTGTTAATGATTTTATAAGCTTGTTCCTCTTCGGCAGAGTGACTTTCAACCTTTTTACATAATTCTATGAGCTTCAACGATTGACATGTTTGTAATGAGAGTAAAGGACAGTGATTATTTTCTATTATGTAAAATAATAATATATACTCAGCCCTGTTCCTCTAAATTTTCAACTGTGTTGTTCCGATTGGTGTAATTTGCGTTCCTTCTATGGTTCTAAGCTTCGTTTGCGTCTTGTTAATTGTTGGTTTTGCTTCTATCTCCTTCAAATTGTTGATTCCTATGATGTTACAGGTTGCGCCGGTATCAAGCTGACATTTTGTGTGATACGCAACGTTGTTGTTGTTGTAAATCTTCAGTTCCAAGTAAAGTCCTTTGCTGTTGTTGTTTAATACGGTGTTCAGTACAAATTCTTCCTCTATTTCTGATGTTTCCTCGTCACTATTGGTTGATGTTACCACCTCTTTGATTGCCCTTGCATTGTGGCCTTGTTTGTTGTTGTTATAAGCTGACATGCAAACTCGAGCGTAATGACCTCTTCTATTACAATTATGGCATGTTAATTTTCTAGCCGGACACTGTTCCAATGTGTTGTGATATTCGTTGCCACAAAATTTGCATAATTTGTGTTCAAATCTATTTTGTTTTTGTTGTTGATTTCTGGCTCTATGTGGTATCTGTTGTAGCTTGTTTATATCAAATTGTTTGTTCTCTATACCACGTAGCTGTTGTTCCGTAGTTTCCTTTGATCTGCATATTTCAATAGCCTTTGCCAAAGTTATGTTGTTGTCGAGCCATAGTTTTTGCTTTAGATCAGGGTCTTTGATAGAACATATTATCTTGTCGAGTAGGAGGTCTTCCTCTAGTGGACCATATTGTGCATTCTTTATAAGACTCCTCAATCTGTTGAAATACTCGTCATATGACTCTTCCGGGTCTTGTTTGGCCATGTTAAATACAGCTCTAATATATCTTTTGTTGAGTGTTGGTGTTCGATTTTTTTCTAGCTCGTTTAATAGACCACTTACGGTTCGTCTATCCTCATCTTTTATTGGAATATTGGTGTATCTTCTAAATGCGTCATCACCAATGGCTGTTAACAAAATTGCCTTTTTGGCCTCTTCAGATTGTGAGACTAAACCTGTTGCTATTAAATAGTTTTCCCATTGTTGTTTGAAGTATTTAAAATTTTCACTTATATCCCCATCTCCTATCTTTAGTGGTCCCGGTAGTGGTATTTGTGGTAGAACACTTTGAGTCGGCTGTGTACTTCTAATTGATGCCTTATTAATTTCTGCCCGTAAGGACGCAATCTGTTGTTTTAATTCTGCTACTTCACTCATTTTACTGTTGTTTTTACAGTAGGTATTAAAATTTTTCTAAAAATTTTCCCACATCTGACACCATGTTATAGTGTTACTAAAACAAGGATATATTTAAATGTATACTTATAGAGATGTTTATTTAATAGAAGGTAGTCAAGATTTTCTTATGAAAAAAGCACGTTGGTTTTCCTTCAGTTTGGCTGATGCAATCGTTGGTCTCATTCATGTGATTGCCACACTTCCATTTTGTAATTCATGTTTTTGAGTGATGCCAGATCTTTCTATACTATGACATCCCCTTTGTTTTATAAATATTAGTAAACTTCATAATCGTCCAATCGTCGTGGTAGTTTAGTTTCTCTTCTAGCTCTTTGTATGGGATGATTTTGTTGGTGTTGTGAATCCACATTTTCCGAATCGCGGTGATCTCCGATAGATGTTTCATCTGACTGATGGGTTTGAGGTTCAACTGGTAACTGTTGTAACTGTTCACTTTGTATGATGTCAGATTCGTATTCTGATCCTGAAGTCAAGTCTTTTCTTATGTCCCGTTGTTCCGAGTTAGGTGATATTGATTTCGACTTCATTATGTGGATGGTGTTTCGCCTGTACCTTCCTTGGTCAGCTCTCACTATATATGATCGGTCTGCAGATTTTTGTTCAATTCTGCCCTTTACCCAGTTTTCATTTGGATTTTGTTTAATAAATACCTGGTCACCTTCTTTCAATTTGCTGTCCTTGCGTGTTCCACGATCGAAATATTTCTTGTTATATTGGCGTTGTTGTTCAATTTGTTTAGGTACGTTTTGTACTATTTCGAGATTTAAATTCGATGATGGTAAGTTACATCGCAACCATCTACAAAACAATCCTTTAGCCGGGCTGGAACCAATTTTGTTTGGGGTATTTCTCCATAAGAGCAATGCTTTGTAAAAATCTGTGTTTGAAGCCACTTTTTTCAGTAAATGTTTTGCAATTTTTACAGCCGCTTCAGCTTTGCCATTCGCCTGTTGATGGTGAGGGCTAGATGTTCGATGGTCAAACTCCCACTCTATTGTAAAATTTTTGAACTCGGAGTTGACAAAATTTGTTCCATTGTCCGTAATCACCTTCATGGGTATACCGTATCTGCTGAAGTTTTTTCTACATGTGTTAATAGTTGTCTTTGCTGATAAATTGTTTATTTCGTCGATTTCAAAAAAGTCGGAGTAATGGTCTACTGTTATCAGGAAATATCGAGTTTTGCCTTTAACTTGAAGTTCACATACGTCCATAGATATAATTTCGAAAGGTGTTGTTGGAATTTCTGGTATAACTAGGGCTTCTCTTTGTTGTTTCCTTGCATATACGAGTATGTTGCATATATCACATCCTTGTATCATCTGTTTAATTTCGTCTGTTATTCCTCGCCAGTACACTGTTTCCCTTGCCAATTTTAATGTTGATTCAATGCCCAAATGGGGTTGATGTAATCTGCTTAATATTTCACGTCGCATTTGCTGTGGTATAAGTAATCGGTTTCCTTTAAAAATCAAATCGCTGTTGATGACGAGCTCGTCTCTTCTATTCCAGCATTGCTTTATATTTTCATTCACATTACTTTTGTCTTCAGGCCAACCTTCTCTTATTGTTGCCATAAGGGTTTTCATAATGTTGTCGCAAGATATTGCCTGTTTAATTTTGTTAATCGTTGTCAAACATATTCGCTTTTCGTCGACGTCACTGCATTCATTTAGCTGTTCTAATTCCATCTCAATGTTGTATATGTCGAGTGATTTCTCCAATTGACACGGTGCTCGAGATAGAGTATCGGCAATATACATTTCGCTTCCCTTCGTATATTTAATGTTGAAATTGTAACGTTGTAATGCCAAAATCATGGACTGTAACCTTTTCGGTGTTTTGAGTAATGGTTTTTTAAAAAAGTTTACCAAAGGAGAATGATCGGTTTCTATTGTTACGTTCTTCCTTCCACAAAACGATTGGTCAAATCGTTTACACGCAAATAGCACTGCTAACATCTCTTTTTCTATCTGAGCATAGTTTCGTTGTGTTGGTGTCAGGGTCTTTGAGGCATATATTATGGGATGATCATCTTGTAATAAAGTACAACCAAGCGCAAACGATGATGCGTCTGTCTGTATTACAACCGGTTTCCTTGCATTGTAGTATTGTAATACAGGAGTTTCCGTTATTAGTTTTTTTAGCTTTTTAAATGCTTCCTCCTGTTCTGCCCTCCACTCAAAATTTGTCTTTACATGTGCAACTCTTCTTAAGGGTTCGGTTACTTCTGACATATTAGGTATAAACTTACTCACGTATGTTACAAGTCCCAGGAATCGTAGGGTATCCTTTTTATCGTTAGGTGATGGCATGTTTATTATGGCACTTATTTTGTCCGGATCGGGTTTTAATCCCTCGTTGGTTAGGACGTGTCCAAAAAATTTTACTTTCTCATCTTCGTCTTGTTAATTTTCAAGTTTTCTTCACGTAGACGTTGTAATAATTTGTCTAAATTTTCGTTATGGTTCTCAATTGCCTCACTTTTGGTATAACCCTTTCCAAATACTAAAATATCGTCAGCTATACAAACTAAACCTTTCAATCCAGCTATAACCTGGTTTTGCCGCATTTGGAATATTTCCATTGCTGGCTTTATTCCGAAGGGTACACGGTTAAATCGATATTTACCAAAGGGTGTCCAAAATGATGTTAATTTACTGCTTGCTTTATCCAATTCGAGTTGCCAAAAACCATGTTTAGCATCCAGTATGGAAAATATCTTGGCATCTGCTAATTCGGTTAGAATTTCCTCTACCGTGGGAAGCTGGTACTTTACATCTTTGAGAGCTTCGTTTAAACCCTTTGGATCGATGCATACTCTTAGTTTGTCATTTTTCTTCACTAGTACCATATTACTCGTCCAATTGGTATGTTCTGGTTCTCTAACTATGACCTTCATGTTCTCCATTTCTTTCAGTGTTTCCCTCAGCTGTTATCGTAATGCTATAGGTATTCTTCTTGGAGGCTCATTTTTGGGTGTTATGCTGTTGTCTATTTCCAATGTTATGTTGCCTTTTAGTTTGCCTAGACCTTGAAATACATCGTCATATCTGTTAATGATTTTATAAGCTTGTTCCTCTTCGGCAGAGTGACTTTCAACCTTTTTACATAATTCTATGAGCTTCAACGATTGACATGTTTGTAATGAGAGTAAAGGACAGTGATTATTTTCTATTATGTAAAATAATAATATATACTCAGCCCTGTTCCTCTAAATTTTCAACTGTGTTGTTCCGATTGGTGTAATTTGCGTTCCTTCTATGGTTCTAAGCTTCGTTTGCGTCTTGTTAATTGTTGGTTTTGCTTCTATCTCCTTCAAATTGTTGATTCCTATGATGTTACAGGTTGCGCCGGTATCAAGCTGACATTTTGTGTGATACGCAACGTTGTTGTTGTTGTAAATCTTCAGTTCCAAGTAAAGTCCTTTGCTGTTGTTGTTTAATACGGTGTTCAGTACAAATTCTTCGTCTATTTCTGATGTTTCCTCGTCACTATTGGTTGATGTTACCACCTCTTTGATTGCCCTTGCATTGTGGCCTTGTTTGTTGTTGTTATAAGCTGACATGCAAACTCGAGCGTAATGACCTCTTCTATTACAATTATGGCATGTTAATTTTCTAGCCGGACACTGTTCCAATGTGTTGTGATATTCGTTGCCACAAAATTTGCATAATTTGTGTTCAAATCTATTTTGTTTTTGTTGTTGATTTCTGGCTCTATGTGGTATCTGTTGTAGCTTGTTTATATCAAATTGTTTGTTCTCTATACCACGTAGCTGTTGTTCCGTAGTTTCCTTTGATCTGCATATTTCAATAGCCTTTGCCAAAGTTATGTTGTTGTCGAGCCATAGTTTTTGCTTTAGATCAGGGTCTTTGATAGAACATATTATCTTGTCGAGTAGGAGGTCTTCCTCTAGTGGACCATATTGTGCATTCTTTATAAGACTCCTCAATCTGTTGAAATACTCGTCATATGACTCTTACGGGTCTTGTTTGGCCATGTTAAATACAGCTCTAATATATCTTTTGTTGAGTGTTGGTGTTCGATTTTTTTCTAGCTCGTTTAATAGACCACTTACGGTTCGTCTATCCTCATCTTTTATTGGAATATTGGTGTATCTTCTAAATGCGTCATCACCAATGGCTGTTAACAAAATTGCCTTTTTGGCCTCTTCAGATTGTGAGACTAAACCTGTTGCTATTAAATAGTTTTCCCATTGTTGTTTGAAGTATTTAAAATTTTCACTTATATCCCCATCTCCTATCTTTAGTGGTTCCGGTAGTGGTATTTGTGGTAGAACACTTTGAGTCGGCTGTGTACTTCTAATTGATGCCTTATTAATTTCTGCCCGTAAGGACGCAATCTGTTGTTTTAATTCTGCTACTTCACTCATTTTACTGTTGTTTTTACAGTAGGTATTAAAATTTTTCTAAAAATTTTCCCACATCTGACACCATGTTATAGTGTTACTAAAACAAGGATATATTTAAATGTATACTTATAGAGATGTTTATTTAATAGAAGGTAGTCAAGATTTTCTTATGAAAAAAGCACGTTGGTTTTCCTTCAGTTTGGCTGATGCAATCGTTGGTCTCATTCATGTGATTGCCACACTTCCATTTTGTAATTCATGTTTTTGAGTGATGCCAGATCTTTCTATACTATGACATCCCCTTTGTTTTATAAATATTAGTAAACTTCATAATCGTCCAATCGTCGTGGTAGTTTAGTTTCTCTTCTAGCTCTTTGTATGGGATGATTTTGTTGGTGTTGTGAATCCACATTTTCCGAATCGCGGTGATCTCCGATAGATGTTTCATCTGACTGATGGGTTTGAGGTTCAACTGGTAACTGTTGTAACTGTTCACTTTGTATGATGTCAGATTTGTATTCTGATCCTGAAGTCAAGTCTTTTCTTATGTCCCGTTGTTCCGAGTTAGGTGATATTGATTTCGGCTTCATTATGTGGATGGTGTTTCGCCTGTACCTTCCTTGGTCAGCTCTCACTATATATGATCGGTCTGCAGATTTTTGTTCAATTCTGCCCTTTACCCAGTTTTCATTTGGATTTTGTTTAATAAATACCTGGTCACCTTCTTTCAATTTGCTGTCCTTGCGTGTTCCACGATCGAAATATTTCTTGTTATATTGGCGTTGTTGTTCAATTTGTTTAGGTACGTTTTGTACTATTTCGAGATTTAAATTCGATGATGGTAAGTTACATCGCAACCATCTACAAAACAATCCTTTAGCCGGGCTGGAACCAATTTTGTTTGGGGTATTTCTCCATAAGAGCAATGCTTTGTAAAAATCTGTGTTTGAAGCCACTTTTTTCAGTAAATGTTTTGCAATTTTTACAGCCGCTTCAGCTTTGCCATTCGCCTGTTGATGGTGAGGGCTAGATGTTCGATGGTCAAACTCCCACTCAATTTAAAATTTTTGAACTCGGAGTTGACAAAATTTGTTCCATTGTCCGTAATCACCTTCATGGGTATACCGTATCTGCTGAAGTTTTTTCTACATGTGTTAAAAGTTGTCTTTGCTGATATATTGTTTATTTCGTCGATTTCAAAAAAGTCGGAGTAATGGTCTACTGTTATCAGGAAATATCGAGTTTTGCCTTTAACTTGAAGTTCACATACGTCCATAGATATAATTTCGAAAGGTGTTGTTGGAATTTCTGGTATAACTAGGGCTTCTCTTTGTTGTTTCCTTGCATATACGAGTATGTTGCATATATCACATCCTTGTATCATCTGTTTAATTTCGTCTGTTATTCCTCGCCAGTACACTGTTTCCCTTGCCAATTTTAATGTTGATTCAATGCCCAAATGGGGTTGATGTAATCTGCTTAATATTTCACGTCGCATTTCCTGTGGTATAAGTAATCGGTTTCCTTTAAAAATCAAATCGCTGTTGATGACGAGCTCGTCTCTTCTATTCCAGCATTGCTTTATATTTTCATTCACATTACTTTTGTCGTCAGGCCAACCTTCTCTTATTGTTGCCATAAGGGTTTTCATAATGTTGTCGCAAGATATTGCCTGTTTAATTTTGTTAATCGTTGTCAAACATATTCGCTTTTCGTCGACGTCACTGCATTCATTTAGCTGTTCTAATTCCATCTCAATGTTGTATATGTCGAGTGATTTCTCCAATTGACACGGTGCTCGAGATAGAGTATCGGCAATATACATTTCGCTTCCCTTCGTATATTTAATGTTGAAATTGTAACGTTGTAATGCCAAAATCATGGACTGTAACCTTTTCGGTGTTTTGAGTAATGGTTTTTTAAAAAAGTTTACCAAAGGAGAATGATCGGTTTCTATTGTTACGTTCTTCCTTCCACAAAACGATTGGTCAAATCGTTTACACGCAAATAGCACTGCTAACATCTCTTTTTCTATCTGAGCATAGTTTCGTTGTGTTGGTGTCAGGGTCTTTGAGGCATATATTATGGGATGATCATCTTGTAATAAAGTACAACCAAGCGCAAACGATGATGCGTCTGTCTGTATTACAACCGGTTTCCTTGCATTGTAGTATTGTAATACAGGAGTTTCCGTTATTAGTTTTTTTAGCTTTTTAAATGCTTCCTCCTGTTCTGCCCTCCACTCAAAATTTGTCTTTACATGTGCAACTCTTCTTAAGGGTTCGGTTACTTCTGACATATTAGGTATAAACTTACTCACGTATGTTACAAGTCCCAGGAATCGTAGGGTATCCTTTTTATCGTTAGGTGATGGCATGTTTATTATGGCACTTATTTTGTCCGGATCGGGTTTTAATCCCTCGTTGGTTAGGACGTGTCCAAAAAATTTTACTTTCTCATCTTCGTCTTGTTAATTTTCAAGTTTTCTTCACGTAGACGTTGTAATAATTTGTCTAAATTTTCGTTATGGTTCTCAATTGCCTCACTTTTGGTATAACCCTTTCCAAATACTAAAATATCGTCAGCTATACAAACTAAGCCTTTCAATCCAGCTATAACCTGGTTTTGCCGCATTTGGAATATTTCCATTGCTGGCTTTATTCCGAAGGGTACACGGTTAAATCGATATTTACCAAAGGGTGTCCAAAATGATGTTAATTTACTGCTTGCTTTATCCAATTCGAGTTGCCAAAAACCATGTTTAGCATCCAGTATGGAAAATATCTTGGCATCTGCTAATTCGGTTAGAATTTCCTCTACCGTGGGAAGCTGGTACTTTACATCTTTGAGAGCTTCGTTTAAACCCTTTGGATCGATGCATACTCTTAGTTTGTCATTTTTCTTCACTAGTACCATATTACTCGTCCAATTGGTATGTTCTGGTTCTCTAACTATGACCTTCATGTTCTCCATTTCTTTCAGTGTTTCCCTCAGCTGTTATCGTAATGCTATAGGTATTCTTCTTGGAGGCTCATTTTTGGGTGTTATGCTGTTGTCTATTTCCAATGTTATGTTGCCTTTTAGTTTGCCTAGACCTTGAAATACATCGTCATATCTGTTAATGATTTTATAAGCTTGTTCCTCTTCGGCAGAGTGACTTTCAACCTTTTTACATAATTCTATGAGCTTCAACGATTGACATGTTTGTAATGAGAGTAAAGGACAGTGATTATTTTCTATTATGTAAAATAATAATATATACTCAGCCCTGTTCCTCTAAATTTTCAACTGTGTTGTTCCGATTGGTGTAATTTGCGTTCCTTCTATGGTTCTAAGCTTCGTTTGCGTCTTGTTAATTGTTGGTTTTGCTTCTATCTCCTTCAAATTGTTGATTCCTATGATGTTACAGGTTGCGCCGGTATCAAGCTGACATTTTGTGTGATACGCAACGTTGTTGTTGTTGTAAATCTTCAGTTCCAAGTAAATCCTTTGCTGTTGTTGTTTAATACGGTGTTCAGTACAAATTCTTCGTCTATTTCTGATGTTTCCTCGTCACTATTGGTTGATGTTACCACCTCTTTGATTGCCCTTGCATTGTGGCCTTGTTTGTTGTTGTTATAAGCTGACATGCAAACTCGAGCGTAATGACCTCTTCTATTACAATTATGGCATGTTAATTTTCTAGCCGGACACTGTTCCAATGTGTTGTGATATTCGTTGCCACAAAATTTGCATAATTTGTGTTCAAATCTATTTTGTTTTTGTTGTTGATTTCTGGCTCTATGTGGTATCTGTTGTAGCTTGTTTATATCAAATTGTTTGTTCTCTATACCACGTAGCTGTTGTTCCGTAGTTTCCTTTGATCTGCATATTTCAATAGCCTTTGCCAAAGTTATGTTGTTGTCGAGCCATAGTTTTTGCTTTAGATCAGGGTCTTTGATAGAACATATTATCTTGTCGAGTAGGAGGTCTTCCTCTAGTGGACCATATTGTGCATTCTTTATAAGACTCCTCAATCTGTTGAAATACTCGTCATATGACTCTTCCGGGTCTTGTTTGGCCATGTTAAATACAGCTCTAATATATCTTTTGTTGAGTGTTGGTGTTCGATTTTTTTCTAGCTCGTTTAATAGACCACTTACGGTCCGTCTATCCTCATCTTTTATTGGAATATTGGTGTATCTTCTAAATGCGTCATCACCAATGGCTGTTAACAAAATTGCCTTTTTGGCCTCTTCAGATTGTGAGACTAAACCTGTTGCTATTAAATAGTTTTCCCATTGTTGTTTGAAGTATTTAAAATTTTCACTTATGTCCCCATCTCCTATCTTTAGTGGTCCCGGTAGTGGTATTTGTGGTAGAACACTTTGAGTCGGCTGTGTACTTCTAATTGATGCCTTATTAATTTCTGCCCGTAAGGACGCAATCTGTTGTTTTAATTCTGCTACTTCACTCATTTTACTGTTGTTTTTACAGTAGGTATTAAAATTTTTCTAAAAATTTTCCCACATCTGACACCATGTTATAGTGTTACTAAAACAAGGATATATTTAAATGTATACTTATAGAGATGTTTATTTAATAGAAGGTACTCAAGATTTTCTTATGAAAAAAGCACGTTGGTTTCCCTTCAGTTTGGCTGATGCAATCGTTGGTCTCATTCATGTGATTGCCACACTTCCATTTTGTAATTCATGTTTTTGAGTAATGCCAGATCTTTCTATACTATGACATTGGCTTTGGCTGTTTATATGGCAATTCCCGGTTGTTTTTTAAAATTCGCCAATTTATAACCAATATATATATATATATATATATATATATATATATATAAATATATATATGTATATATTTATATATATATATATATATATATATATATATATATATATATATATATAAATATAAATATAAATATATATATATATATATATATATATATATATATATATATATATATATATATATATATATGTGGCGACGCCGTCACCGCCATCTACATGTCGGGTGCGGCGTCGAAAGCAGGTGTTAGTCCTGAGGCCCTTCTTCTGACTCGCTGCAGCTGCTCAGCAGTCTGTTAGCAATTGTGCTGTTCTGCTGGGCAGGTTACGTGAAAGATGGCCTCCCAGCAACTTCCGGAATATGGACGATTTTTTCTTCTCCACTACGAACTTGAACAGAGCGGACGTGCTCCCTTTCCTGTCCAATAAATCCAATTTCTTTAGCTATAAATTTATTACACACAAGTTCATAGTTATAAAAATCAATTCATCCATTTTTTTTGTGAATTTTCCAACGCTGAATAATTGTAAGTATTCACCACTACATAGATTGGTTATAAATTGTCGAATTTAAAAAAAACAAACGAGAATTGCCATATAAACAGCCAAAGCCAAGATACACTAAGAGAGTAGCAGCTTTAAGATGGATTTATTTCAAAATTTGGCAATAATGTGCAAAAACCAATTGAATAAAAGAACTTAGTTATTTTCCCCTAAAATGGAAACTTCTTACTAAAGAAAGAGTGTGTATCAAAAGGCTTTTACCTTCTTAGTGTTTCCTGGTCAAGTTCTATCTTATTGGCAACGAAATGTTTTATTCTCAAAACAGTTGATTCTTAAGCGTTCAGAGTGGCAACATTTACTCTGTAAACCTTCCGTGGAAAATATTGAAACTATTTTGAAGTTTTTAAAATAAAATGCATCCACAATTTAATTTACTAAGTTTAAACATTTATATTTTATCTAAGATTAATTTTAACAAAACTCGATAGCGCAGGCAGCTAGTAGTTTCTTAATTATAATTTTAATTAATAATAATAGTTTTCTACTGTCTAATGATTCTTTTTTATAGTCTGCCACTTCTAATAACCAGGAATATAGTTCGCAAGTTCTGAAATAGTTGTGGCGACACCACTACCCCCACCCAGTTGTCGGGTACGCCAACGCAAGCAGGCCCTAGTTCCGCGCGCCGTCTATTAACACGCTGTGCGACAGCGACAGCGTGTTAATAGACAAGCGGAACTAGCCTGTGTTGGCTGCTGAACAACACACTTCGTGTTTCCGGCCTTTCATTCAACTCTCTTTCTTTTTCTGTGCTGAAGCTGTGGTGACGTGTTATAGAGCGTTTTGTGCAATTAAAAGTTATATTAATTACTGGACTTAACACAATCTCTAGAAATTTGCAGAAACGTATTTTATCATATATTATATATACGATATAACAAATACATTTGCAGGAACGTATTTTATCACATATTATACGAGTATATACGAGTACGATATAACAAATATTACTGTTTTTTATTGGCAACGCAACGTTGAGCACGCGAGCAGCCAAATTGGTGACCCCGACGTGATACACGTATTCGCCCCACCCAGAGGGGTATATTATATAACCAGCACACGACGCACATGATGCTCCACTCGCCAACGGCCTCAGGACCGCGGCCGCCGGCACTACCGGAGCAGCCGCCGACTTAAGCATCGTACGCTCCGCACCAGCAGCTACAACCACCGCACGTGCATGCGCACGCACTGCTATCTATGCCAACGCCATTGCTGCTACCGACACACCCGCCGCCACACCGTGCAGGGGAACCTGGGGGACACGCCTCCTTTTCGTCGCCACCCGCGATCGAAGCGGTGAATAGCTGCTGGCTCCCACCTTTCTGGAGGAGTAACCCCGATCTGTGGTTTTATCAGATCGAGGCCGCGTTCCAGGTCCACCATGTGCGCAACGACAACAGCCGTAACAATTTGGTAGATGCGGCGCTCGTCCCGGAGACCATTTCCGAGGTTGCGGATGTACTCCGCAGAGTGCCGCCCGTGGGGAAGTATGAGGCGCTGAAGGCAGCCATACTAAATCGCCTCACCGACTCGGCGGATCGACAGCTCCACAAGCTACTCACCCAACTCGAGCTGGGTGACAGGAAGCCCTCCCAACTCCTGCGGCAAATGCGCGCCTTGGCAGGCGACAGGGCCACGGATTAACGTCATCCGAGTGAAGTGGCTCGATTTGATGCCGCGGTCAACGCGACGGCTTCTCAAGATTCTGAAGGGTACCAGCCTAGAGGAGCTCGCAGAGGCAGCTGACGAGTTGGTCGACAATGGACCTACAGTGGCGGCTACGTCACCTCCACTCTCGTCTCCGAGACCCCGCTCTCCATTCTCGAACAGATCGTCGCACGATTCAACGGGTAACTCCGTGCACGCGGGAGAATCATGAGCTGCTGCGTAAGTTAACGCCCCCACTTCAGAGGGGTCACGCTGATACCCGCAGCCCCAGCCGGCACCGAGATCGCTCTACAGCGCCTAGCCAATGTTGGTACCATCAGAAATACGGGGCGAAAGTACACCAGTGCCGACCACCGTGTATCTTTGCCACCGCCGTGGCCGCCGCCTCGACGCCGTTGGGAAACTAGCGCTGCCGACGCCGACTTGGGCGAACGACGCCGGCCGTCCACCAACCGAAAAACGCCTACACGTGACGGATCGAACGACGTCCACTCGCTTTCTCGTGGACTCAGGTTCAGTGGTCTCCTTACTGTCGAGGGGAACGGTCGCCCGCAAACTACAGCGAGACGGCCTCACGCTGTACGCACCCAACTCGTCGCCGATAGCCACATACGGACAGCTCACACTGAAGCTGAACCTCGCCCTGCGGCGGGATTTTACTTGGGCGTTCACTGTGGCCGATGTGCAAACCGCCCTTCTCGGGGCGGACTTTCTGGCATACTATGGGCTCCTGGTAGACCTGAGGGGACGACGCATCGTAGACCCCCTTACCAATATCGCGACAACAGGCCGCATGGACTCGGCTCGAATCGACGGCATCTCCACAGTGGCTCGCATTGATGCACCTGTGGGACCACATGGCGACCGGTATAGAGAGCTCGTCCAGCGCTTCCTGCAACTCGCTTCACCAGCAGGGGGCATGGCCACTGTACCAGACTTGCCGGTGCAACACTTCATCGTCACGGAGGGCCCTCCCGTTTTCGAGCGCCCCCGTAGACTCGTCGGTGAATGACTCGCTGCTGCCAAAGAAGAGTTCGCTGACCTCCTCGACAAGGGGGTGGTACGCCCATCATCGAGCCCATGGGCTAGTCCGCTACACATGGTACCAAAGCCGAATGGAAGCTGCCGAGCCACTGGCGACTACCGACGCCTCAACGCGTGTACCTTGCCAGACCGATATCCTCTACCGATCATCGAGGACCTGATCCAGGAGAGCCGGGGAAAAGTCTTCTCTGTAATAGATCTGCAGAAAGCCTTCTACCAAATCCCGGTTGCCAAAGCTGACATCCCGAAAACGGCAGTCACAACACCTTTCGGCCTCTTCGAGTTCGTGGGTATGCCATTAGGCATGCGTCACTCCGCGCAAACGTGAAGGGCTACGTAGACGACCTGCTCATCGCATCCGAGACGCATGACGAGCACCAGCACCATTTGAGCCAATTGTTGGAGACGCTGAAAGCGGAGAATCTACGCATCAACCTGGACAAATGCCAACTCAGTGCTCAGGAGGTTACATTCGCTGGGTATCGGGTCTCGAAAGAGGGGTTCAGGCCCCCGCGCCCAAAGATCGAGGCGATCGACGCCTTTCCAAGCCCGACAGACTCTACCCAGACGTTTCCTGGGTATAGTTAATTATTACCGCAGGTGTATACCGCACGCCGCGGAACTACAGGCCCCGCTCAACGAACTTCTGAGTAACCTCACGAAGAAGGCGGCGATTAGCTGGACGACGCAGACGGAGCAGGCACTCCAGCAGTGCAAGGTGAGTATCGCAGCGGCCACAGATTCAGCTTTCCTCTCGCCTACCGCGAAAATCGCTCTCTACACCGACGCATCGAGCACCACCATCGGAGCGGCACTCAACCAAGAGCAACCCGATGGGACCTGGAATCCTCTGGGATTCTTCTCTAGGAAGCTCAATCCCCCAGAAACTCGCTACAGCGCCTACGACAGGGAGTTGCTCGCGGTGTATGCCGCAGTCAGACACTTCAGGAGGATCCTGGAGGCACACGTCTTCACAATCCACACGGACCACAAGCCGCTCGCCTTCGCCGCACACCAACGCTCGGGCAAGGCAACGCCGAGGCAGAGCCGGCACCTAGACTGCGTCCTCTAGTTCAACGCACGATCTGTGTACGTTCCCGGGGGAGAAAGCGTTGTGGCAGACGCACTTTCGCGAACCTGTACGGTCTAAATGCCTTCCATCCTCGACGAAGCCACTATCAGCCTGGAGCAAGCCTCTGACGTAGAGCTGCCTCACGTGCTGGAGAACCCGCGTATCCAACTGGATCGCCTCGCTTTCAACGACAGCGAGATCTACTGTCTGGTTGCCGATGGGGCGACACGGCCCTATTTGCCACCCAACCTGCGTCGAGCGGCGTTTGGCATCGTACACGGATCATCCCACCCGAGTGGTCGAGCAACGGCGAAACGTCTGGTGGCGAAATACTTCTGGCCAAGCATGCGCAAAGACGCGCTCCGCTGGGCCCGTGAATGCCAACCATGCCAACGCGCGAAGGTCCATCGCCACAATCGCGCCGAGTTACAAAGTTTCGGGGAGACAGATGACAGTTCTGCCACGTTCATGTTGACCTGATCAAGCTACCGCTGGTGAGAGGACTGTCGCACTGCCTGACCATCATCGACCGCTTTTCCCGATGGCCGGTGGCTGTCCCGCTCCCGGACATTCGAGCTGTAACCGTCGCACGAGCGTTCTTCCACAGTAGGGTTTGCACTTTCGGCACACCACTCACCATCACCTCCGACCAGGGGGTCAATTCGAGGGGGAGCTATTTACGGCTCTCGCGAAAATGACGGGTTCTAACCATGTTCACACAACGCCTTACCACCCACAGTCGAACGGCATGGTGGTGAGACTACACCACACACTAAAAGCGGCCTTGATGCAGTCCAGAAGCACCATGGCCAGACGCCTTGCCAACAGTGCTATTGGGGATTCGGACGGCGTACAAAGAGGACCTCAAAGAAACTCCAGCCGAGATGCTCTTCGGCACCCATCTCCTCCTGCCGGGCGAATTCTTCGGACAACAGAACGACCCTACCACCCAACTGGTTTTCGTCGAGCAGTTGCGCAAGCTGGAAAAAGCGATCAGGCCAGTACCAGCGTCCAACCAATCGAGACAGAAGCCGTTCGTCTTCAAAGAATTGCGCACCTGCACGCACGTATTCTGCAAGCTGGACAAAATCCGGAGGCCACTCGAGCCGCCATATACGGGCCCCCATAAGGTAATCCGCCGGGTCAATGACAAGAGTTTCATCATCGACTTGAACGGCGTCGAGAAAGCCATCTCTACGGACTGCTTGAAGTCGGCCTACCTCGAGGTGAGTGACTCAACATCGTCGTCATCGTTGCAGGCACCCCGATCACCATCGCCATCGCCGCAATCGTCGTCATCGTCAGCGACAAATGACCCGCCAGCGATCCACCCAAGGAGACATCTGAGGAGTCAACCAACACCCCGCTCAGGGTACCAACCCTCACCCCAGCCGGGGAGTCGAGCGACGAAACGGGTATCGTTCTCCGCGCCCGTCACTGGGGGAGGAATACCTGTGGCGACACCACTACCCCCACCCAGTTGTCGGGTACGCCAACGCAAGCATGCCCTAGTTCCGCGCGCCATCTATTAACACGCTGTCGCTGTCGCACAGCGTGTTTATGGGCAAGCGGAACTAGCCTGTGTTGGCTGCTGAACAACACACTTCGTGTTTCCGGCCTTTCATTCAACTCTCTTTCTTTTTCTATGCTGAAGCTGTGGTGACGTGTTATAGAGCGTTTTGTGCAATTAAAAGTTATATTAATTACTGGACTCAACACAATCTCTAGAAATTTGCAGAAACGTATTTTATCATATATTATATATACGATATAACAAATATTACTGTTTTTTATTGGCAACGCAACGTTGAGCACGCGAGCAGTTGTAAACTAGCAGCACTAGCGACAAAGGCCTTTGTCGCTAGTGCTGCTAGTTTACAACTTTATTATTATACCTTGTTATTTTATAAAGTAAAATAAAATTTAAAAAAAAAAATAAAATAAAAAAAAGTAAAAAAAAAAAAATATATATATATATATATATATATATATATATATATATATATATATATATATTTGGGTTATGAGTTTGCGAGTGTTTGTAATCCTATTTTGATACTGGAAATTAATTAAATAAATCGATTTAAAAGGTGAGGAAGATGTTTATTTTATATGTCACCGGGTTGAATATAATTTTTGTTGGACCCTGTATCTATCAAAAATTTGATGACTTCTCCACTCTTCATGACCTTTTCGATAAATGCTAATGAAGAGCTCGTTAATCTAAAAAATAGATATCGTTTAGGATTTCAGGTGGATCCGGGTTTGTAGTATCTTGATTATCTATGTAGTCGATAAGGGTTTGTTCATGTTGAAGGTCGCTATTTTGGATTTCGTCAGTGTAATTTGCAAGGTCTTCTGAATAGTTTTCTTCCGATTTTTCGTTTTGCTCTGTAGTACCGTTACCGTTTGAATGTTGTGTATTGAAGATTCTTTGGTATTTATTCGGGACAACTTGTTGCGACTTTTGGTTTGGCGGTCTTTTATAAAAATTACTGTTTTGTCTTGGGCGGTTCTGGTAGTTTATGGCCCTCGATTGGATTGATTGATCTACATCCATCGGCTCGGGCCTAGGAAGAGGTTTAGGTGGTAAGTTTGATCTATTTTGAAACTGGTTCGGTTGGGATTGGTAAAAGTTATTACGTGGTTGAAACTGTTGAGGTTGGAAATATGTTGGTCGAGTTTGTTGTGGCTGGAATTGTCTTTGAAATTGTGGTGGGGGTCTATTAAAGTTTTGGTGTCCTAACTGTCTTGGGGAATGAAATAATTCTGGATAGAATGTTCGTCTTGGAGCTGGTACAGGTGGTGCCTGGGAAGGAAAACGTCTTGGAGGAACTGGAGGTGGCTGAGGATTGTATTTGCCCATCATGATATTATTCTTCTGCGCATAATTCGTTCGGAAATCGACATTTTGTAGTTTTGTACATAAATGTAGGGCTTCGGGTAGGTCAACGGGTTCTATCATGCTTAGAAGGCGAGGGAGGTCGCCATTTAACCCTCTAATGAACGTATAGAGGGCTTTGTCCCGATATGTTTTAGTTAAGTTATGGAGACTTTCTGCACCCATTTTCATAGAAGAAAGTTTATTTAGGATGAATGATAAATGATGGTAAACTATCTGGTAATATTCTGATATGGTGTTACTTCCTTGAATAAGAGATATCATCTCATATTCAAGAGTACCCAAGTCCCTCTTGTCCGCATAGTGCATCGTTAAACACTTCGCAATTCTATCCCAATTTAAAGGCGTGTCATAAGATTCGAGTACGATGTCGGCGTGGCCGACGATTTTGTTGCGAATTACACTCAATATTCCGTAGTATTTAGCTGTGCCTCTGAGGCCAGAATAAATGTTGAGAATTCGTTCGACGCTTTTTCGCCAGGAACCGAATTCTCTTCTTTGTAGGGTTGATGCTGTCGTCGACATCACTGAAATAATCACTCGTTGGATTAAGCAAAGTTTTAATAATATCCTTGCCTTCTTTCCTAAGAGCTTCGGTTACTAATCTAGTTACTAATATATATATATATATATATATATATATATATATATATATATATATATATATATATATATATATATATATATATATATATATATATATATATATATATATATATATATATATATATATATATATATATATATATATATATATATATATATATATATATATATATATATATATATATATATATTTTTTTTTTTTAAATTTTATTTTTTTTTTTAAATTTTTTTTACTTTATAAAATAACAAGGTATAATAATAAAGTTGTAAACTAGCAGCACTAGCGACAAAGGCCTTTGTCGCTAGTGCTGCTAGTTTACAACTTTATTATAACACCTTGTTATTTTATAACAACGCTGCTCGCGTGCTCAACGTTGCGTTGCCAATAAAAAACAGTAATATTTGTTATATCGTATATATAATATATGATAAAATACGTTTCTGCAAATTTCTAGAGATTGTGTTGAGTCCAGTAATTAATATAACTTTTAATTGCACAAAACGCTCTATAACACGTCACCACAGCTTCAGCATAGAAAAAGAAAGAGAGTTGAATGAAAGGCCGGAAACACGAAGTGTGTTGTTCAGCAGCCAACACAGGCTAGTTCCGCTTGCCCATAAACACGCTGTGCGACAGCGACAGCGTGTTAATAGATGGCGCGCGGAACTAGGGCATGCTTGCGTTGGCGTACCCGACAACTGGGTGGGGGTAGTGGTGTCGCCACAGGTATTCCTCCCCCAGTGACGGGCGCGGAGAACGATACCCGTTTCGTCGCTCGACTCCCCGGCTGGGGTGAGGGTTGGTACCCTGAGCGGGGCGTTGGTTGACTCCTCAGATGTCTCCTTGGGTGGATCGCTGGCGGGTCATTTGTCGCTGACGATGACGACGATTGCGGCGATGGCGATGGTGATCGGGGTGCCTGCAACGATGACGACGATGTTGAGTCACTCACCTCGAGGTAGGCCGACTTCAAGCAGTCCGTAGAGATGGCTTTCTCGACGCCGTTCAAGTCGATGATGAAACTCTTGTCATTGACCCGGCGGATTACCTTATGGGGGCCCGTATATGGCGGCTCGAGTGGCCTCCGGATTTTGTCCAGCTTGCAGAATACGTGCGTGCAGGTGCGCAATTCTTTGAAGACGAACGGCTTCTGTCTCGATTGGTTGGACGCTGGTACTGGCCTGATCGCTTTTTCCAGCTTGCGCAACTGCTCGACGAAAACCAGTTGGGTGGTAGGGTCGTTCTGTTGTCCGAAGAATTCGCCCGGCAGGAGGAGATGGGTGCCGAAGAGCATCTCGGCTGGAGTTTCTTTGAGGTCCTCTTTGTACGCCGTCCGAATCCCCAATAGCACTGTTGGCAAGGCGTCTGGCCATGGTGCTTCTGGACTGCATCAAGGCCGCTTTTAGTGTGTGGTGTAGTCTCACCACCATGCCGTTCGACTGTGGGTGGTAAGGCGTTGTGTGAACATGGTTAGAACCCGTCATTTTCGCGAGAGCCGTAAATAGCTCCCCCTCGAATTGACCCCCTGGTCGGAGGTGATGGTGAGTGGTGTGCCGAAAGTGCAAACCCTACTGTGGAAGAACGCTCGTGCGACGGTTACAGCTCGAATGTCCGGGAGCGGGACAGCCACCGGCCATCGGGAAAAGCGGTCGATGATGGTCAGGCAGTGCGACAGTCCTCTCACCAGCGGTAGCTTGATCAGGTCAACATGAACGTGGCAGAACTGTCATCTGTCTCCCCGAAACTTTGTAACTCGCCGCGATTGTGGCGATGGACCTTCGCGCGTTGGCATGGTTGGCATTCACGGGCCCAGCGGAGCGCGTATTTGCGCATGCTTGGCCAGAAGTATTTCGCCACCAGACGTTTCGCCGTTGCTCGACCACTCGGGTGGGATGATCCGTGTACGATGCCAAACGCCGCTCGACGCAGGTTGGGTGGCAAATAGGGCCGTGTCGCCCCATCGGCAACTAGACAGTAGATCTCGCTGTCGTTGAAAGCGAGGCGATCCAGTTGGATACGCGGGTTCTCCAGCACGTGAGGCAGCTCTACGTCAGAGGCTTGCTCCAGGCTGATAGTGGCTTCGTCGAGGATGGAAGGCATTTAGACCGTACAGGTTCGCGAAAGTGCGTCTGCCACAACGCTTTCTCCCCCGGGAACGTACACAGATCGTGCGTTGAACTAGAGGACGCAGTCTAGGTGCCGGCTCTGCCTCGGCGTTGCCTTGCCCGAGCGTTGGTGTGCGGCGAAGGCGAGCGGCTTGTGGTCCGTGTGGATTGTGAAGACGTGTGCCTCCAGGATCCTCCTGAAGTGTCTGACTGCGGCATACACCGCGAGCAACTCCCTGTCGTAGGCGCTGTAGCGAGTTTCTGGGGGATTGAGCTTCCTAGAGAAGAATCCCAGAGGATTCCAGGTCCCATCGGGTTGCTCTTGGTTGAGTGCCGCTCCGATGGTGGTGCTCGATGCGTCGGTGTAGAGAGCGATTTTCGCGGTAGGCGAGAGGAAAGCTGAATCTGTGGCCGCTGCGATACTCACCTTGCACTGCTGGAGTGCCTGCTCCGTCTGCGTCGTCCAGCTAATCGCCGCCTTCTTCGTGAGGTTACTCAGAAGTTCGTTGAGCGGGGCCTGTAGTTCCGCGGCGTGCGGTATACACCTGCGGTAATAATTAACTATACCCAGGAAACGTCTGGGTAGAGTCTGTCGGGCTTGGAAAGGCGTCGATCGCCTCGATCTTTGGGCGCGGGGGCCTGAACCCCTCTTTCGAGACCCGATACCCAGCGAATGTAACCTCCTGAGCACTGAGTTGGCATTTGTCCAGGTTGATGCGTAGATTCTCCGCTTTCAGCGTCTCCAACAATTGGCTCAAATGGTGCTGGTGCTCGTCATGCGTCTCGGATGCGATGAGCAGGTCGTCTACGTAGCCCTTCACGTTTGCGCGGAGTGACGCATGCCTAATGGCATACCCACGAACTCGAAGAGGCCGAAAGGTGTTGTGACTGCCGTTTTCGGGATGTCAGCTTTGGCAACCGGGATTTGGTAGAAGGCTTTCTGCAGATCTATTACAGAGAAGACTTTTCCCCGGCTCTCCTGGAGCAGGTCCTCGATGATCGGTAGAGGATATCGGTCTGGCAAGGTACACGCGTTGAGGCGTCGGTAGTCGCCAGTGGCTCGGCAGCTTCCATTCGGCTTTGGTACCATGTGTAGCGGACTAGCCCATGGGCTCGATGATGGGCGTACCACCCCCTTGTCGAGGAGGTCAGCGAACTCTTCTTTGGCAGCAGCGAGTCATTCACCGACGAGTCTACGGGGGCGCTCGAAAACGGGAGGGCCCTCCGTGACGATGAAGTGTTGCACCGGCAAGTCTGGTACAGTGGCCATGACCCCTGCTGGTGAAGCGAGTTGCAGGAAGCGCTGGACGAGCTCTCTATACCGGTCGCCATGTGGTCCCACAGGTGCATCAATGCGAGCCACTGTGGAGATGCCGTCGATTCGAGCCGAGTCCATGCGGCCTGTTGTCGCGATATTGGTAAGGGGGTCTACGATGCGTCGTCCCCTCAGGTCTACCAGGAGCCCATAGTATGCCAGAAAGTCCGCCCCGAGAAGGGCGGTTTGCACATCGGCCACAGTGAACGCCCAAGTAAAATCCCGCCGCAGGGCGAGGTTCAGCTTCAGCGTGAGCTGTCCGTATGTGGCTATCGGCGACGAGTTGGGTGCGTACAGCGTGAGGCCGTCTCGCTGTAGTTTGCGGGCGACCGTTCCCCTCGACAGTAAGGAGACCACTGAACCTGAGTCCACGAGAAAGCGAGTGGACGTCGTTCGATCCGTCACGTGTAGGCGTTTTTTGGTTGGTGGACGGCCGGCGTCGTTCGCCCAAGTCGGCGTCGGCAGCGCTAGTTTCCCAACGGCGTCGAGGCGGCGGCCACGGCGGTGGCAAAGATACACGGTGGTCGGCACTGGTGTACTTTCGCCCCGTATTTCTGATGGTACCAACATTGGCTAGGCGCTGTAGAGCGATCTCGGTGCCGGCTGGGGCTGCGGGTATCAGCGTGACCCCTCTGAAGTGGGGGCGTTAACTTACGCAGCAGCTCATGATTCTCCCGCGTTAGCGCCGGCGAGCTCTGCGTGCACGGAGTTACCCGTTGAATCGTGCGACGATCTGTTCGAGAATGGAGAGCGGGGTCTCTGAGACGAGAGTGGAGGTGACGTAGCCGCCACTGTAGGTCCATTGTCGACCAACTCGTCAGCTGCCTCTGCGAGCTCCTCTAGGCTGGTACCCTTCAGAGTCTTGAGAAGCCGTCGCGTTGACCGCGGCATCAAATCGAGCCACTTCACTCGGATGACGTTAATCCGTGGCCCTGTCGCCTGCCAAGGCGCGCATTTGCCGCAGGAGTTGGGAGGGCTTCCTGTCACCTAGCTCGAGTTGGGTGAGTAGCTTGTGGAGCTGTCGATCCGCCGAGTCGGTGAGGCGATTTAGTATGGCTGCCTTCAGCGCCTCATACTTCCCCACGGGCGGCACTGTGCGGAGTACATCCGCAACCTCGGAAATGGTCTCCGGGTCGAGCGCCGCAACTACCAAATTGTTACGGCTGTTGTCGTTGCGCACATGGTGGACCTGGAACGCGGCCTCGATCTGATAAAACCACAGATCGGGGTTACTCCTCCAGAAAGGTGGGAGCCAGCAGCTATTCACCGCTTCGATCGCGGGTGGCGACGAAAAGGAGGCGTGTCCCCCAGGTTCCCCTGCACGGTGTGGCGGCGGGTGTGTCGGTAGCAGCAATGGCGTTGGCATAGCCAGCAGTTCGTGCGCATGCACGTGCGGTGGTTGTAGCTGCTGGTGCGGAGCGTACGATGCTTAAGTCGGCGGCTGCTCCGGTAGTGCCGGCGGCCGCGGTCCTGAGGCCGTTGGCGAGTGGAGCATCATGTGCGTTGTATGCTGGTTATATAATATACCCCTCTGGGTGGGGCGAATACGTGTATCACGTCGGGGTCACCAATTTGGCTGCTCGCGTGCTCAACGTTGCGTTGCCAAAAAAAAACAGTAATATTTGTTATATCGTACTCGTATATACTCGTATAATATGTGATAAAATACGTTCCTGCAAATGTATTTGTTATATCGTATATATAATATATTGAAACGTGATTGCATATCAGTGAAACGGGATAGCATATTTTTAGGATCCCATCTGGAGAATGAATGCCCCCTGTGAGTCAAGATGCGAACTATTCGAATAAAAGCTTATTCAAGAACCATCTGTCGGTAATATCAAAAAGAATATTCTCGACTTCTGTCGAAGAGGATAGAAGCTTCTAGAATATACGAGAATAGCGTGGAAGTGTCTACACCAACCATTCGAAAACTATAAAAGCGACAAGACTGTTCAAAGTCGAGGACAGTAGATCAGAGATCGTAAAAGTGTATACATCAGGCATTTTAATCTAAGCAGCAGTATTAGCAGTATTTGTAATTTTGCAAAGTGATGAAATTCATTATTAAATAAAGTGATGAAATTACTTATTAAATAAAGTGACTAATGGTTTGTGAAATAAAGTGCAAATAATAACTAAGTAAACTTTAAGCCTAATATTAAATGTGTGAATAGCAATAATTAAATAAAGCTAATTATTTTAATTTAACCGGCGATTGTTTGATTACTACACAATCTAGTGGTATGAGTCCGAGTACAGAGAGTTAGAGGAATTGTCAGGAGGGCAATTTTCGTATTTCGTAACAATTGGTGTCAGAAGTGGGATTGTGTATCTGTAATACACAATGGTTAAATTCGAAAAACTGAGATTGGAGCAGCTTAAGAAGGAGCTTGAGCGTTTAAATTTGCAAACACAAGGGCTTAAAGCGGAGCTGCAGGTGAGACTAAGAAGCGCTTTAGAGGAGCAGGGTATAGACGTCGATGAGCATGAATTCCAGTGTGAAGAGCCAACGACATATCGCCACGAAGAAACACCACAAGAACCTAACACGGGTAACTTTGACATGAGCGCACTTATCGGGATAATGCAATCCTTTAAACAGGATATGCAGCAGTTACATCAAAGTTCTCAAGCAGCCGAAGAGAGAATGCAGCAGAGAGATGAGAAGATGCAGCAGCAGTTACAACAAAATTCTCAAGCAGCCGATGAGAAGATGCAGTTGCGATTACAGCAAAATGCACAAGCTGTCAAAGAGGATGTTAAAGAACAGTTGGAACAGCAGCTACAGAAAAGCGATGACAAGTTTTAGCAGCGGTTAGAGCAGAGTGAAACACGACTTGCTCTATTAGCGGAACAAAACTCACAGCAGATGAAAGAAATGTCTGATATGGTAGACAGGAAGGTTTGTGAAATTGAGATACTGTTGTGAGTTAGACTCAAGCTACTTACGCGTAGTTGACTCACAGCACCGGCTCCTATTAAATTCATTAAGAACGCACATATTTTTAGGGTGCAAATATTGGAAATGAACAGTATTTATGCACTAATTATGATGTAAACTTTTAGGGTGTCACAGTTCCGCAGTCAAGCTGACGAGGGGCATTTAGAATGCACCGACGACACTTTTACTTTTGAAGTAGGTAGGTTGGCTTGAGCAACTGACAAATAACAATTGCGAAACTGGAACACCAGAAAAGTCAAGACGTAGGCGGTATTGTTCATTTGTAAATAGTATATAAGAACTAGCATTTTAAGAATAAAGCTCTCTTGTGTTTTAAAACTGAAAGGTGAAAAGTGTTTGTACTTTACGTTAGGGTTCTTGATTTTTCAGCCACTCGCCTGAAAACGGCGACAGGACGTCTCCCCAGTCAGGCAAGGACTCGAGATCCCCAACATTTTGGCGCAGCCGGTCTAAAGGACCTATTGGAGCAATCCCAGGGCAAGGAACCCTGAAGCAGAGAGGCATCCTGCAACGAATTCGAAGGACCTCATCTAAGGACACTGTGGAAAAAAGGATATCATCGGGAAAAATAATGGTGAGTAGAGTGTATAGTAGCGTAAAATAAGTAGACACTTCTGCGACCCTGAAGGCGCCGTAGCGCTGGTCAAAGAAGTCGCAACCTATAGGCGCGTTTGCGCTGTTGCACGCAGCTTTGAATGGCAACCATAAACCGTCAGTATGATCGGACGGTCTATGTATGTTCATCCTAGCTGTGAGGATTTTTTTTTAGGGGATTTGTGTTTGTTTGTCGGTAGGGACATTTATACGATTCAATTTATATTGTTTTGAAATCAAAATAAAGATTGATTTAAATATTTGGCATTTTGAGTTTAGGGTATTAGGTGAAGAGGTGCAGACAACACGTGTTGTTGCATCAAAGTTTTTTGTAGTTCGGAAACTACGATTTGCGTAGCAATGTTGAAGAAAACCTTTAAATGCTATTATTATGTGGCGCATACGTTACGGGTTTATTTTTAAATATGGATTCAAATTTCCGGGAATGAATCAAGACACTTTTGCCGGTAAATCAAATTTCGGTTTTTACAAACATATGGCCTTTTCTATGGATTCTTGGGAGGATTAAAGATGGTGAGAGGGAATCAAGGAGTATCTGTGAGGAAGCCAAGGACCAATTTGCATTGATGGAAGGACTTAATGGACGCCGGTAGGTAGCGGAACTTTGTGATGGAAAACAAGTATAGCAGAATATGTATATAAATGTAGAATTTACGGTGGAATGTTTTTTTTAAATTGGCATTTATCAATAAGTAAGATGGAATAAAATATTGGGATAAGTTAATAACAAGTTTTATCAATTATTGGATTTTTATTTGTAATTGGGATACGACATCTGTTCTGGCATTTGGGATATGACGAAGGAAGCGCAAGGATTACTGCTGAGACAGGAACAAATTGGCGAAACGATTGAAAAGCTGGTCCGTAACTTTAAGAAAGACGGCAAGTTACGTAAGGACAACGTGTATTATCGCAAGCGAATAACACAGTTGCAAGATCTGGGGAGAGAGTTCAACAATAATCACGGACTGTTGTTACCTCACGCAGTTGAGTACGACAAGGGAAAATATTTTGCGGAGAAATACGCAGACTACATAAATAGTCTGGTCAACGAATGGGCAGATACATTTAGTTCTGAATTAGAAGGACTAGGGCAACAAACAGTGAGTTTGGTTTCGCCAGACGAGGAAATAAGGAACAGATTAAAATCAATACAGTCAGAGGTGAAACTGTTTACTGGGAAAATAGTTGACCAGTTCGAAGCAAGTACAAGCAGGGAGGAAGCTCAGGAATTGTGGAAGCAGGCGAATGCCGGAGGAGCGGTGTCACCATTAGAAGTAGCGGATCAAGCCTTTACGGCAATCCAAAGAAGAACAGAAGAAAAGTTATTCAGTTTTCATAAGAAAACAGAAGATTTGAGAGCACAAAAAGAGTATCTTGAGAAGAAGGTAAAGGAACTTTCTCAGAGATTGTCGGAAACAGAGGAAGCAGCAACGCTGTTGGAAAAGGAGTGTGCAGGATTGAAAAGAGGACGGGCGACCAATAGCAACCCACATAGAAAGGAGAGATCAAAATCAGCATCGGCTGGATTCACACAGACAGTGTTGACATTGCCTCCTGAAGTTCGCTGGCCGGAGTATTTAACTCCGGAAGGGATAGGTCGTGTGGTAAAGCCTAGATTAGTATTGACTGGAGAAAGTGAAGCGGGATTTTTATTTGACGCATCGGAAATCGGTGTCGAGCCATTTACTCCAGAACGTCCGGTAACTAATAAAAATAAGGGATATACGCCAAAAGAGCCAGAAGCAGTAACGGTACAGGACAGGCCCAATATTGCGGACAGTATTTCGCCTGTACGAACAAACGATCGAAGACTAATTAGTTTGAGTCCGTCATTGGTCAATTACCTCTCAGATCCGGGAGAAGTGAATCTAGGAACCACCCACAAAGATAGCGCTCAAGTTTTACCGGTCATAAGTAAAACAAAAATACGTAAAATGGGTATAGAGGAGATTTCAAAGACCGTGTCCAGGCTAGTACCTGTGTTTACTGGTGCTGCTTCAGAAGATTTAAGGTCCGAACTCAGTAGGTTCATTCAAGGTTGTGAACTTGCACAGCGAAGCATAGGCCCTGATGAGTTGCAGGACTTCTTTGACTGTGTTAAGCAAAGGTTATTTGGAGATGCGTACAACCTTGTGCTGCCAAAACAATTCGCCAGTGTGAATGAACTTTACGGCCTTCTGAAGAGAACTTATCTAAAGGAGAGAACTCTGGAAGACATATCCCAAGAAATTAGAATCGGGAAGCAACTGGCAGGGGAAGACATACGCGCCTTTGCCAGGCGTTTGGAGTCACTTCGGATGTTGGCCCAAGAAGTAGTCAAAAATAAGTACGATGGCGTGGGTGATACCGCGTTATTGTACGAAGTTGACAAGTCAGTGTTAACGACTTTCGTAGTGGGGCTCCGCAACTCCGCTCTTAAAATTCATATGCTGAATAGCAAAACAGGAAATCTGGAGGAATTGGTAGAAGAAGCAATTCGAGCGCAAGTCCTTGTGGAACGGAGTACGGCCGGATTGGGGGAGATACATATGTTGGAAAATAGACAGGACAATTTAACTGCCGCTGTCATGGATAGAGAAGGAAATAATTTCGTCCCAAACGTATACAGAGGAGCGTATAATCCCGGTATCTCCGACAGCAGAGCCGCGTATCAGAGAAATCCGCACAGGGGGGTTGTACAGAAGGCTCCCACATGTTCGTTCTGCCATAGGCCAGGCCATACAAGAGATGAATGCATTACACGCAAGAATACGCCCTATTGTATGGAGTGCCAAACATATGGTCATGAGGCAAGTAGACAGTGCCAATTAGACAATAAATGGGATCAAAGTAGAAGGCAGCCAGGTACGAGGCGCCCAGATCCACCCTTAAGGGACAGCAGGGGTAGTGGTCCTCGAGTCAACTCAACGGAAGGAAGAAATCCTTTCAACACGGGGAATGGTCAGCAGCGACCAAATTGGAATTTTAGAGGTGGACAAAGGTTAGGCAACACCCAACAGGGGTTGAAATGCTTCTCATGTGGACAGATGGGACATCGGGCAGCGGAATGCAGGGATAGAAAGTCCCAGCAAAGGAACCAGGGAAACTTCCAGCGGCCCAGTCGAAGCCAATAGACTGGAAAGCCAAAAGAAAGAGAGTAATAATTAGGCCGGAAGTAAGTGGGACTAGTAATGGAGGAACTACAGTCCAGGAGAAGGAGGAGCAAGAGGCTCTCCAATATCACGAAGGGTTAGGAAGTGGATACACGTCCATATTGGGAACAAAAGGAGGTTGCTTCGCTATTAGCAGAATAGGTGATGCCTTCATCGAGATACCCTGCGAGGAAGCAGCGAGTGGAAAGCTAGTGCTATTAGTAGATTCAGGAGCGGACACTAGCCTCGTAAAATCTAGTGTTTTACGGAAGGGGCTAGACATTAATCAAATGGACTTAAGAACGCTTAACGGAGCGTTTGGAGGGTGCATTAGGACATTGGGGTCGCTCAGAATAGGGCACAGTGGAGTAAAGGGTATGAGTTTTAGAATGCACGCAGTGGAAGTCGATAGGAAAGGTATCCCGGCTGATGGAATAATTGGCCGTGATAATCTTTGGGGACGCACCATACTGGATGCGCTCGATAAGCAGTTATCATTCTATGATAACAATAAGCATAGAATCCTTACTTTTCCATTAATGTCATGGCAGGAAGGAACCGTGACTGGGGTTAAGAAGTGTGGTATGGAGGTAGTAAACGGAAGGTCAACCAGAGTAGTTACTATGCATGTAAATACGAAACTTAGGACTGTTGTTTTGCACAAGCAGCAGCTAGCGGAGGGCGTATATATGGGGGAAACCATAACGCACGTTGGTAAGGGTAAGGTGTACGCTTGCGTACTCAATGCATCGGAAAAGGACTACCTGATGGAGGAGGATTTTAGGCCCAAGTTCACTAGCTATGATAATTTTAAGGAACCGAATTATAGATCGGTGAATCAGATTAAGCAGGTAGATATAAGGAAAAGAATGGAGAGAGTGCTAGAATCACTGAGGTTAGACCCAAGCGTAAATTTAGAAGAAAAGGCATCAATAGAGGCCATTTGTACGTCATTCCATGACATATTTTTGCTGGAAGGAGACCAGTTGACGTATACACCAGAGGTAGAGCATGAAATACCTACTAGGGTGGATCAAGCACCAATAAACCAGAAGCAATACAGATTGCCACAGGCTCACAAAGATGAGGTAAATAGGCAAGTGCAGGGAATGTTAAAAGATAACATAATTTCACCGAGTATCTCGCCTTGGAATTCACCAATAATTTTGGTACCAAAGAAGGGAGGTGCTCAGGGTCAGAAGAAGTGGAGAATGGTCGTCGATTTTAGGAAATTGAACGACGCCACTATCAAGCAGGTGTTCCCGATTCCAAGGATAGAAGAGATTCTGGATCAATTGGGGCATAGTAGATATTTTTCTACGCTTGATTTAGCGAGTGGCTACCACCAAGTTCTGGTGGATACCCAAGATAAGCAGAAAACCGCGTTCAGCACCGGTTTAGGGCATTATGAGTTTAATAGAATGCCGTTTGGATTAACAGGAGCACCGGCTACCTTCCAACGGCTAATGAACCATGTGCTAACAGGCTTGCAAGGGTTAGATTGTTTTGTGTATCTGGATGACATTGTAATTTATGGGAAGAACTTGCAGCAGCATTCGCAACGCTTGTGCAAGGTACTCCAGAAATTACGAGAACACAATTTGAAATTGAACACGGAGAAGTGTCAATTTTTGCGGAGAGAGGTGGTTTATTTAGGCCATCGTTGCTCAGAAGCAGGAGCACTGCCTGACCCGCAGAAGGTGGAATGCGTTAAAAATCTAGCGATTCCAAGAAACAGAAAAGAAGTGCAAGCATTCCTAGGACTAGTGAACTATTATAGAAAGTTCGTGGAAGGACTAGCCGGAATTGCGTTGCCAATTAACAAGTTGCTACGAAAAGAAGCAAAGTTCGAATGGACAGGGAGATGTCAGCAGGCATTCGAGAGGCTAAAAGAAATAATTAGCTCGCCACCAATTTTGGCATACCCCGACTTTGAGCAAACTTTTTTGTTGACCACTGATGCTAGCAATGAAGCATTAGGGGCAGTATTGTCACAAGGGGAAGTCGGTAGTGACCGACCAATAGCATTCGCAAGCAGAGCGCTTAGCGACACGGAAAAGAGATACTCCACAATAGAAAAGGAATTTCTAGCCATAGTGTGGGCTACAAAGAATTTTAGGGCATATCTGCTAGGACGCCCATTCAAGATATACACTGATCACCAGCCGTTGAGAGGCATAGCCAATTTGAAAGACCAAACGTCTAGGCTAGCCAGGTTCAGACATAAATTGTCTGAGTATGATTTTGAAATCATTTACAAACCTGGGAAAAAGAATCTGAATGCAGATGCACTCAGCAGAGTACCGCAGGCACAGAAGGTATCAGTAGTGCAAACGAGGGCCAAAGCACGGTCAGATAAGGAGAAGACCGAGAGAATTCAAGGGGATAAAATTGATGCAACAGGAAATGTTACCAATGCGGGTGACGTTGCCAATGAACAAAGAGCCAGTAGTGTGGAATGGCTGAAGGATATAAAGGATATCCAGGCTGTATTAAAGGGTTTCCATGATTCACCTCTGGGTGGCCACCAGGGATTCTGGAAAACCCATGACAGAATTAGGCGAGTATACGGATGGAAGGGTATGCTCAAGGACATTAAGAAATATATAAAGAGTTGTCCAAAATGTCAGGCCAACAAAAGTTCAAGGCTGACAAAGATGCCAATGGTGTTAACTGACACACCTAAACAGCCATTTGATAAAGTTCATATGGATATTGTAGGTATTTTACCTGAGACTGTTTCGGGCAATAAATACATCTTGACGTTCCAAGACGATTTCTCAAAGTATATGGCGTGCGTGGCTATACCCGATGCTGAAGCAAGTACGGTGGCCAAAGCATTCTTTGATGAAATTATAGCAAGATACAACATACCTAAGATTTTGATAACCGACAATGGTTCAAATTTCGTATCAAAACTATTCTCAGAAACGTGTAAAATGCTGGGAATCAAGAAGTTGCACATAACACCATATCATCCACAGGCGAATGGCTCACTGGAACGTAGTCATCGACCTCTGGCCGAGTACTTGCGCAGTTTTGCCAAGGAAGACGGCTCGAATTGGGATCAATGGTTAACCACTGCGATGCATGTACACAACAATACTGTGCATGTATCAACGAAGCAAACTCCGTTTAGAACACTCTACGGGTTTGATTTCAACATGCCAGCGAATTTGAAGCGCAAATGTGCGCCTGTATACAATGCTGATGACCCGAATAAAGTGCAAAAGTATCAGTTGCAGCGAGCGCACGAATTGGTTAGAGAAAACCAGGAATGTGCTAAACGAGTGGCCAGGGAAGCCTATAACAAGGTACTAAACCCAGTAGTTTTTCATGTGGGTGATCAAGTACTAATGAAGAATCAGGCTAGGAGAAACAAATTCTCACCTGTGTGGATAGGTCCCTATGTAGTAGCAGAGATCAAAAGCCCAGTTACAACGGTCGTAACAATTAAGGGCAAAAATAAAAAGCTACATAATAATTTGTTGAAATTATTCCACATTAGACCACACAAATAAAGACATGTGTTAGCAGTGTCTTACAAGTGTAAACACAAAAATAACAACGTAAACATGTACGTGTGTGTATCAAATAACACACACAGCTCCGAGTTTCAAAGGCAAGGCCAGCAGAAGTGTGCCAATTAAACTCGAGCAAGTAAAGCTGACGCAATAAAATGTGATTATTATGCATTATGGCCGAACGAAGCGCAGCAGGGAAAAATGCATTGTTGTTTTCTTTTTAGAACGTTGAACTCACTTTTAAAAAAAAAAAAAAATTATAAAAAATAAAGAATAAAATGAAATAATAAGACAGTCGTGGGTAAGTAATATAAAACAAAACTTCGAATATGTACATACATACATACGGCAGTGTATGCACTGAAATTCGATGCATGAGCATTAACGCCAGGCAACGGAACTGCTGGTGAAGTAAGTATATATACGAGTATGTATATATGTGTATAAGATAAAGAATGAATGTACGAATGTATATTTAAAGAAGTAAGTATTCTAGTTAGGAGGAATGGGTATGTGCGTATGTATATATTTGCAGATACTGCAGCAGGCTATATGTAGATATACTCGTACATAGGTTTTAACTGTTTATTGTCTAGGAAATTAGCGTATGGAAATTCGAAAAAATGTGTAGTTAATTGGGGAAAATAACGTTAGTAATTAATTCTAGGTAAATTAAAGCGCCTTGAATGTATGCATGTATTCATATACGAGCTAATTACAGGATGGAAAATAGAATCGTTAATGGATATATACATATCAGGCTAGAAGTAAATTTAAATAAAAAATCAATTGTATGCGATGAAAGATATAGTCATGCAATGGACAATGTTTTCACATAAACGGGTTTATCTTAAATAATCTCGCTTATGTAAAAGGCACTAGTTTTGCCAAGAATTGATATAAAAAATTTTTTTTTGGGCGGCATATAATTAAATTAGAAAATAATTGTTATGTATGAAGCAAATTTTTGTAAAATGTATATATTTGAGAAGGATTTAAAGTTTTAATGCCGCCAACAATTGTAAGAAAATGTATTATAGTTAATTAATAGTATTTGTAAAGGAAATAGTTTTTGTTACTTGTTTATAGTTTGTTTGTTAAGACGTAGTAGATAAGCGATATATAGATTTGAATCCAATTTACTGTTTACGTTAAAAATTGAATGAATGTAATAGCTAGTAAGAATAATTAAAACTCGGCAAGTCCGATAAGCTAAGCGTATTGTTTTTAGATATTCAGGCGTTGGTGAACAAACATCTGGATGGTTCAATATGGTGCAGCATGAACCTGGAAGGGACTTCCTGCAGCGTCGAAGACTGAGTAAGATGTTAACCAACATCCAGGAGACCAGTAGATGAAATGCAAGTGCAGCGAACAAAAATCTGACTGAATGAGAAGAAGTAAGAAGACGTAGAAGAAAAGTGATCAGTAAGCCGCAAAGGAAGAAAGACGAGTTTGGCAACGATAATGTCCGGAGATAATTTTTGGGTTGGAAAAAATGAAAACGAAATTAGTGAAAATTCATTTTTATATGAAAAAGTGGAAGAGCTTTCAACTTCCCATCTGCGAGATGACTACGATTTAAGCTTATAAAAAAAAATGGAGATGGTATCGGCCGAATGGAAGAGTCTCTATCTGACTAGTAAAAGTCTAATAATACTTGAGTTTTATTGCATAACTGACTAAATGGCATGAAAAGCACTAACATGTACGTTGTCCGTATAAAGAATCCAACGTGTTTGCCATTATTACATATAGCAGTATGTATATTGTATTATTGTCGAAAATGAAAAAGAGATAATTTTAGCCAAAACCCGAGGTAACTCCGTAATTCCACCGAGAAACGACTACAATAACAATAACAGCCACAACTACATCGTTCAATTAGCTTCGCAGAATAATCTCCTGGCGCAAAAAATCGTTTTTAACCACGAAAAGATCGAACATAACATAGCCAAGATTTATCGGCTAAACTTCGTAACGATTTCTCCAATGAGAAAATATCCATTGTCACTCACTAAGCGAATATCGAATATTTATTTTGACTTCGTCAGAAGCGCATCTAATCGCGCAAGCTTGCATCATCTTTTTACGTACCGGTCCAGAAAGAAGGGAGGGGTATGCAGAGTTCATCGAGGGACTTCACTCTGACAACGACAGTCGTCAACTGGACCAGCAGATAGCAGAGGGCGCAGTATAATATAAGGTTTTATGTATAGAATAGAATTGTGTTAGTGTTTAGATATTTGTATATACGCCAATGAGAAAAGAGTCAATGAAAGACCAAATTATAAAAAGGGGAATAAAAAAAAAAAAAAAAAAAAAAACAAACAAACAAAAACAAAAACAAGTAAAGAAAAAAAAAAAAAAAAAAAAAAAAAAATAAAAGAAAGAAAACAACAAAAAAAAAAAAAAGCAAGAGAAAAAAAAATATATATATATGGAAAAGAAAAGAATAAAAGAGGAAGAAAAAACCGTGATAGAACCCAAACAAGGCGATTTCATGGAAAAAAATAAAACAAATTATATATATGTACTATAGAGTTAAATAAATGCACATAATTGTTTACAGTGCAAGAAAAATATTGTAAAGATTTATTGGAAGTTAGTTGCACTAACTTCTTTTAGAAAGAGGGGAGGGATGTTGTGAGTTAGACTCAAGCTACTTACGCGTAGTTGACTCACAGCACCGGCTCCTATTAAATTCATTAAGAACGCACATATTTTTAGGGTGCAAATATTGGAAATGAACAGTATTTATGCACTAATTATGATGTAAACTTTTAGGGTGTCACAGTTCCGCAGTCAAGCTGACGAGGGGCATTTAGAATGCACCGACGACACTTTTACTTTTGAAGTAGGTAGGTTGGCTTGAGCAACTGACAAATAACAATTGCGAAACTGGAACACCAGAAAAGTCAAGACGTAGGCGGTATTGTTCATTTGTAAATAGTATATAAGAACTAGCATTTTAAGAATAAAGCTCTCTTGTGTTTTAAAACTGAAAGGTGAAAAGTGTTTGTACTTTACGTTAGGGTTCTTGATTTTTCAGCCACTCGCCTGAAAACGGCGACAGGACGTCTCCCCAGTCAGGCAAGGACTCGAGATCCCCAACAATACGGCAGGAATCGTTCGAAAAATCTGTAGAACAAAAATTCATTGCGAACGAACAAAAGCAGAACGAATTAGAGCAAAGAATTCACCTACTACAGGAAGGTGCATTGCCTGTGCCAGATTTATCCTCAATAAAACTGAAGCCTCCTACCTATGATGGAACCACGACATTTAGTGTCTTCAGAATGCAGTTTGAGACTACCGCTAGCACAAATGGTTGGAGTGCTCGCGAAAAAGTGGCTGCATTAACCGTTTCGTTGAAAGGTGCTGCCGCTGTGCTTCAAACTATCTCAGAAAGTGAGCGAGACTGCTATGAAAGCTTGATGAATGCCGTTCAGCGCAAGTATGGTAGTGAACATCGCAAGCAGATGTACCAAGTAGAGCTACGAACACGGGTGCAGAAGAGTGGTGAGTCTCTACAACAGTTTGCGGCGGAAGTGGAACGGTTGGCTCATCTTGCCTACCCAGGAGAGATCACTGAGAGGTGTATGATGGACACCTTTGTATATGGCATTCGCGATGCGGAGATAAAGCGTTCTGCAATAACTAATCCGAAAGCTACATATATGGAGATAGTTGCTAGCGCTTTAACTTCAGAGACAGCAGCCTTGGTGTGCCAGCCAGTATACAGAGCCCGTCAGGTACAAGTTGAAAGCGGCCAAAGTTTCACGGGCAAATGCTTCACCTGCGGAGAGGTCGGACACATGGCCCGTAATTGCCAATCGAGACGGAAACGTTCTAAATCCCGCTCACCGGTAAGACCTCCAAAGCAAGTCAGATTCCAAAATAGGGAATCAGAAAATGTTGAAAAGCCGTCGACAAACTAGATGGAGTCAGTCTCGAGGGGCTTGATCTGACTCCCACAACATGTAGCCCCAGAATCTTCGTTTCTCAGATGGCACGGAAAATCAACAGCCTAACTGTCGACAGCGTAGTAAATGGTAGAAAAATCGTGGTAACATTGGATACGGGTGCATCACATTCCATAATTGGAAGGGATCTCGTTCGGGGAATCGAGCCGCCTCTGGGAATAAGATTGCGTACGGCAACTGGAGATGATGCACCGGTACTGGGAAAAGTTACACGTAAAATCACTATCGGCACCACAACAGTGACGCACGAGTTCGTAGTTGCGGATATTGTGGACGAATTAATCTTAGGTGTGGATTTTATGATTCGGAATGGATTCACCCTAGATTTGAAATGCCGAATGTTGAAGTATGCGAACACCGAAATACCGTTATCCGTTGGTGAGGATAAGTATGGAGGTATCCGACAAGCCATTGTATCGCAGCGGACAAAAATCCCAGCAAAGTCAGAGGCAGTCATATGGGCCAAAATGGACGGAGATGTGGAGAAGAACAAGTTGTGGGTTGTGGAGACTGATGAAAAATTTGCACTGGATGACATCATCATTGGAAAAACCCTCGTAGAAGAGCAGCAGAACAGAATAGTGCCAGTAAGAGTGGTCAATCTTGCGAATTCTGCTAAAACCATAGAGAAAGGACAGATAATTGGAAATTGCCGGGCAATTTCGGCAATTGTAAACTGTGAAAGCCAGCCGCGAGACACAAAAATGAAAATACCAGCTGATAAAAAGGTACTCGACGATCTCACGAAAGAATGGAGCAAAGACTTATCCACAGAGCAGAGGAAGACTGCCAGCCAACTTTTGGCAAGACATTGGTCAGTATTTGCTGAAAAGGGTAAAAACGAAGGCAGAACAAAGATGGTGAAACACACAATCAACACTGGTGATGCCAAACCCATTCGTCAAGCGTCAAGAAGAGTACCTCTGGCAAAGAGAGAAGAGGTGAATGTATTGCTGAAGGAAATGCATCAGAACAACGTCATAGAGCCATCAGCGAGCCCCTGGAGTTCTCCAGTGGTATTAGTCAAGAAGAAGGATGGCTCCACACGTTTCTGTGTAGATTATCGTAAACTAAATGAGGTAACGAAGAAAGATAGTTATCCATTACCTCGAATCGACGATACGTTGGACACACTTTCTGGTTCAAATTGGTTCTCAACGCTGGATTTACAAAGCGGATATTGGCAAGTGGCAGTAGACGACCAAGACAAGGAAAAGACAGCATTCAGCGCCGGTGATGGACTATGGCAATTTTTGGTGATGCCATTCGGACTGTGTAATGCTCCAGCTACATTTGAACGCCAAATGGAACATGTGCTGAAGGGTCTCCACTGGCAAACGTGTCTGGTGTACCTAGATGACATCATCGTTATGGGAAAGGACTTCGAGGACCATTTGAAGAATTTGGAAGAAGTATTGATGCGATTAGGAGCTTCAGGGTTGAAGCTGAGCGCAAAGAAATGCTCGTTCTTCAAGAAAGAAGTCAAGTACCTTGGACATAAAGTCACACCTGAAGGAGTACACACAGATCCAGATAAGATAGACTCAGTAAGGGAGTGGCCAAGACCAACTAGTTTTCATGAGCTACGCAGCTTCTTGGGTCTTTGCACCTATTACAGACGCTTTGTTCCAGGCTTTGCAGACGTGGCTGGTAGTCTGCATGCCTTAACGAGGAAAAATTGTCCTTTTGAGTGGAAAAGCGAACAGGAGAAGGCATTCAACAGATTGAAAGAGCTATTGTGTACAGCTCCGATCCTTGCGTATCCAATACCTGGCGAAAAATTTATTTTGGATACAGATGCAAGTGGCTTCGGGATTGGAGGTGTCCTGTCGCAAGTTATTGATGGACATGAAAGAGTAATAGCCTACTTCAGCAAGATCTTATCAAAGCCAGAGCGAAATTACTGTGTAACACGGAGAGAACTTTTGGCGGTTATGCAGTGCGTGAAGCACTTTAACAAGTACTTGTATGGACAAAAGTTTTTGTTGAGAACGGATCACGCTGCTCTGCGCTGGCTATTACAGTTCAAAAATCCCGAAGGTCAGGTTGCGAGATGGATTGAGAGACTCCAAAGCTACGATTTCACAATAGAACATCGCAGAGGCGGAAACCACGGGAATGCTGATGCACTATCACGACGTCCTTGCAGTATGGAATGTAAGCACTGTTCTAAAGCTGAAGGGAAAGAAGGAGTAGTCGATGTGCGCTTAATGGCTGTTTTACCAGACGATGAATGGACAGCGGAAAAGATAAAAGAAGAACAACGAAATGACCCAGATTTGGCAAAAATCGTATCAAGTAAGAATGAAGGAAAACGGCCTGATTGGAACGAAATCTCGACTGAAAGCCGCATAACTAAAGCATATTGGGCTCAATGGAATAGCTTAAAGCTGCAAGATGGATGCCTATTCCGCCTGTGGGAGAGCGAAGATAGAAAAACCACGAAGAACTTGATTGTGGTACCCAAGGCAAGAATAAGCGAAATTCTCAAGGAATACCATAGTGGGCCAAGCGGAGGGCATTTGGGAATAACAAAAACAGTCGAGAAAATTAAAACACGATTTTATTGGGTTGGTTGCCAGCAATCGGTAGTTGACTGGATTAGTGCTTGTGAAAAGTGTACAGCTGCCAAGGGACCGAGCCGTCGCAGTCAGGGGAAGATGCATTTATACAACGTGGGAGCGCCATTTGAGCGTATTGCAATGGACATAGCAGGTCCGTTTCCAATTAGTGATTCCGGCAACAAATATGTTCTCGTCGTAATCGACTATTTTAGTAAATGGCCAGAAGTATACCCCATTCCCGATCAAGAAGCTAAGACCGTTGCAGATGCATTTATCAATAATTGGGTCTGCAGATTCGGAGCTCCCCTCGAGTTGCACTCGGATCAAGGCAGAAATTTCGAGTCAACAATATTCAGGGAAATGAGTGAATTGATGGGCATACGCAAAACTCGTACAACCCCTTTGCACCCACAATCTGATGGAATGGTTGAAAGATTTAATCGTACGATTGAGGAACACCTAAGGAAAGTCGTGAACAGAAACCAGAAAGATTGGGACCAACACATACCCTTCTTCTTAATGGCATACCGATCGGCAACTCACGATACAACATCTACAACACCAGCTAAGGCTATTTTCGGTTGTAACATAAGATTACCTGCAGATCTGAAATTCGGTGCCTACTCATCTACGGAAGTTTCATGTAGCAGTTATGTAGCTGACAAACGAAGACAGCTGAATGAAATTCATGGAACCATCAGAAAGCGCACACAACTGATGAGTGATAAAATGAAAGCCAGATATGATCTACGAGCAAACTCCAAGGGATTTCAGGAAGGGCAGCTAGTTATGCTTCATAATCCGCAAAGGAAAAAGGGATTATCGCCAAAACTGCAAACACACTGGGAAGGCTCTTATAAGGTGATAAAGCGGCTCAACGATGTAGTATACCGCATCCAGTTGGCGAGAAATGCCAGGAGCAAAATGAAAGTCGTTCATTTAGAGAGGTTATCTCCTTACAAAGGTTGCAGTACTATCCTTGTTCGGGACGAACAAGATTAAGCGGAGGGCAGAGAAACGTGATTGCATATCAGTGAAACGGGATAGCATATTTTTAGGATCCCATCTGGAGAATGAATAGCCCCCTGTGAGTCAAGATGCGAACTATTCGAATAAAAGCTTATTCAAGAACCATCTGTCGGTAATATCAAAAAGAATATTCTCGACTTCTGTCGAAGAGGATAGAAGCTTCTAGAATATACGAGAATAGCGTGGAAGTGTCTACACCAACCATTCGAAAACTATAAAAGCGACAAGACTGTTCAAAGTCGAGGACAGTAGATCAGAGATCGTAAAAGTGTATACATCAGGCATTTTAATCTAAGCAGCAGTATTAGCAGTATTTGTAATTTTGCAAAGTGATGAAATTCATTATTAAATTAAGTGACTAATGGTTTGTGAAATAAAGTGCAAATAATAACTAAGTAAACTTTAAGCCTAATATTAAATGTGTGAATAGCAATAATTAAATAAAGCTAATTATTTTAATTTAACCGGCGATTGTTTGATTACTACACAATCTAGTGGTACGAGTCCGAGTACAGAGAGTTAGAGGAATTGTCAGGAGGGCAATTTTGTAACAGAGTAAATTGTCAAGAGGGCAATTTCGTAACAATATGATAAAATACGTTTCTGCAAATTTCTAGACATTGTGTTAAGTCCAGTAATTAATATAACTTTTAATTGCACAAAACGCTCTATAACACGTCACCACAGCTTCAGCACAGAAAAAGAAAGAGAGTTGAATGAAAGGCCGGAAACACGAAGTGTGTTGTTCAGCAGCCAACACAGGCTAGTTCCGCTTGTCTATTAACACGCTGTCGCTGTCGCACAGCGTGTTAATAGACGGCGCGCGGAACTAGGGCCTGCTTGCGTTGGCGTACCCGACAACTGGGTGGGGGTAGTGGTGTCGCCACAACTATTTCAGAACTTGCGAACTATATTCCTGGTTATTAGAAGTGGCAGACTATAAAAAAGAATCATTAGACAGTAGAAAACTATTATTATTAATTAAAATTATAATTAAGAAACTACTAGCTGCCTGCGCTATCGAGTTTTGTTAAAATTAATCTTAGATAAAATATAAATGTTTAAACTTAGTAAATTAAATTGTGGATGCATTTTATTTTAAAAACTTCAAAATAGTTTCAATATTTTCCACGGAAGGTTTACAGAGTAAATGTTGCCACTCTGAACGCTTAAGAATCAACTGTTTTGAGAATAAAACATTTCGTTGCCAATAAGATAGAACTTGACCAGGAAACACTAAGAAGGTAAAAGCCTTTTGATACACACTCTTTCTTTAGTAAGAAGTTTCCATTTTAGGGGAAAATAACTAAGTTCTTTTATTCAATTGGTTTTTGCACATTATTGCCAAATTTTGAAATAAATCCATCTTAAAGCTGCTACTCTCTTAGTGTATCTTGGCTTTGGCTGTTTATATGGCAATTCCCGTTTGTTTTTTAAAATTCGACAATTTATAACCAATCAATGTAGTGGTGAATACTTACAATTATTCAGCGTTGGAAAATTCACAAAAAAAATGGATGAATTGATTTTTATAACTATGAACTTGTGTGTAATAAATTTATAGCTAAAGAAATCGGATTTATTGGATAGGAAAGGGAGCACGTCCGCTCTGTTCAAGTTCGTAGTGGAGAAGAAAAAATCGTCCATATTCCGGAAGTTGCTGGGAGGCCATCTTTCACGTCACCTGCCCAGCAGAACAGCACGATTGCTAACAGACTGCTGAGCAGCTGCAGCGAGTCTGAAGAAGGGCCTCAGGACTAACACCTGCTTTCGACGCCGCACCCGACATGTAGATGGCGGTGACGGCGTCGCCATATATATATATATATATATATATATATATATATATATATATATATATATATATATATATATATATATATATATATATATATATATATATATATATATATATATATATATATATATATATATATATATATATATATATATATATATATATATATATATATATATATATATATATATATATATATATATATATATATATATATATATATATATATATATATATATATATATATATATATATATATATATATATATATATATATATATATATATATATATATATATATATATATATATATATATATATATATATATATATATATATATATATATATATATATATATATATATATATATATATATATATATATATATATATATATATATATATATATATATATATATATATATATATATCTAAGCGCTGAAGATTTAATATTTAGAAAAACGATGACCGTCATACGTGTTGTCGATTTTCTTTAGATATATATATATATATATATATATTATATATATATATATCTAAAGAAAATCGACAACACGTATGACGGTCGTCGTTTTTCTAAATATTAAATCTTCAGCGCTCAACGACTGGTGTGGTAACACTATTAAGTTAAGAAGATAAGAAAACTTAACATACTATCTGTCTCAGTATGATATTGAAATACAATACAAACCAGGGAAAAATAACCAAGAAGCAGATTGTCTTAGCAGAAATCCAGTTATAGAACCCGATATAAAATCAGAAGACTCTTTAAAAATCGTAAACTTAATTACTTTGGAAGACATAAAAAAAGATCAAAATATGCATAAAGAACTACAGGAAAAAAGAATAAATTAAAATTAAAAACCAATATTTATTACAAGCATTGTAAAAATCGATATAAAATTTTTCTATCAGAAGATTTTAGCAAAAACTTAATAAAAAAGGTACACAATAACTATTGTCACATAGGGAAAACACAATTGCAAAACAAAATCGTACCATTATATACAGCAAACAATATGACCAACAACATAAAAGCAATTTGTGATCAGTGTGAGATATGTATGAAAAACAAATCAAGGAGAAAACCTAAAATTGGCTTATTATCACACTTGGGCCCAGCAACGTATCCATTTGAAATCGTATCCATAGATACAATTGGAGGTTTTGGAGGTTCTCGTTCTACAAAAAAATACTTACATCTGCTCGTAGATCATTTTACAAGGTATGCTTATATTTTAACATCTAAGACTCAAAACTCTGACGATTTCATAAAATTAATAAGTAATGTAACAAAAAGCTATAACATAGGCACTGTATTATCGGACCAATACCCAGGAATAAATTCAAAAGAATTTAAAAAATTCCTAAGTGATAAAAACATAACATTGGTTTTCACTGCGGCAGATTCACCATTTTCAAATGGCCTCAATGAAAGACTAAATCAAACACTAGTAAATAAAATAAGATGCAAAATAAATGAAGATGAAGGAAAAAAAACGTGGACAACCATAGCACGAATATGCACAGATATGTATAACAAAACAGAGCATACAGTAACAAAATTCTGTCCAAAATATTTATTAGAAGGTGAAAATATGGATATTTTACCGCACGACTTAAAAAAAACAACATACAAAAACAGATTTAGAAAGAGACAGAACACTTGCTTTAGAAAATACTAAAAGATCACACACTTATAATAAGAAACAATTCGATAAACGTAGAAAAGACTACGAGCTAAATGTAGGAGACCTAGTTTATGTGGAAAACGGAAACCGATTAAATAGGAAAAAACTAGATGAACTTAGAATCGGACCATATAAAATCCTGAAGAAAATTTCGAATTCAATGTATGAAGTCAACACCGGACACAGGAAAACCGAGTCAAACCTCTTTCACATCACAAAATTGATTCCCATCCCAACTACACAACAGTAACCATTCACTCTTGTTATTACTCAGTACCTTCTTCCCCTAGGGGAGGAGATGTAAAGAAAATCGACAACACGTATGACGGTCATCGTTTTTCTAAATATTAAATCTTCAGCGCTCAACGACTGGTGTGGTAGCACTATTAAGTTAAGAAGATAAGAAAACATCATAGAGAGAGAGAGAGAAAACATTTACAAAGTAAAACAAGTGTCAAACAAGAAAACTTGACATATCATGAGTATGGAGACAGGGCACATGTAAAAAGCGAAACAAAGTGTCAATTAGTTAAAATAAAATAGAGACTTAAACTAAGTATTATAAAAAGAAAGAACACAATCTGAAAATAAGGCTTTAAATGTTGTTTCTTTCGTTTACAGGTAACATTGTTAAATAAACAAATATCTAAAATGTTAAATAAACATTAACTTTCGTTTACAGAGAAACGCAATAGAGTTTTATTTCAAAGAATTTTATTGCTCAATTTGATAAAAATAGAAACATATTATATATATACATATATATATTTATATATATATATATATATATATATATATATATATATATATATATATATATATATATATATATATATATATATATATTGGTTATAAATTGGCGAATTTTAAAAAACAACCGGGAATTGCCATATAAACAGCCAAAGCCAATGTCATAGTATAGAAAGATCTGGCATTACTCAAAAACATGAATTACAAAATGGAAGTGTGGCAATCACATGAATGAGACCAACGATTGCATCAGCCAAACTGAAGGGGAACCAACGTGCTTTTTTCATAAGAAAATCTTGACTACCTTCTATTAAATAAACATCTCTATATTCTCATTTAAATATATCCTTGTTTTAGTAACACTATAACATGGTGTCAGATGTGGGAAAATTTTTAGAAAAATTTTAATACCTACTGTAAAAACAACAGTAAAATGAGTGAAGTAGCAGAATTAAAACAACAGATTGCATCCTTACGGGCAGAAATTAATAAGGCATCAATTAGAAGTACACAGCCGACTCAAAGTGTTCTACCACAAATACCACTACCGGGACCACTAAAGATAGGAGATGGGGACATAAGTGAAAATTTTAAATACTTCAAACAACAATGGGAAAACTATTTAATAGCAACAGGTTTAGTCTCACAATCTGAAGAGGCCAAAAAGGCAATTTTGTTAACAGCCATTGGTGATGACGCATTTAGAAGATACACCAATATTCCAATAAAAGATGAGGATAGACGAACCGTAAGTGGTCTATTAAACGAGCTAGAAAAAAATCTAACACCAACACTCAACAAAAGATATATTAGAGCTGTATTTAACATGGCCAAACAAGACCCGGAAGAGTCATATGACGAGTATTTCAACAGATTGAGGAGTCTTATAAAGAATGCACAATATGGTCCACTAGAGGAAGACCTCCTACTCGACAAGATAATATGTTCTATCAAAGACCCTGATCTAAAGCAAAAACTATGGCTCGACAACAACATAACTTTGGCAAAGGCTATTAAAATATGCAGATCAAAGGAAACTACGGAACAACAGCTACGTGGTATAGAGAACAAACAATTTGATATAAACAAGCTACAACAGATACCACATAGAGCCAGAAATCAACAACAAAAACAAAATAGATTTGAACACAAATTATGCAAATTTTGTGGCAACGAATATCACAACACATTGGAACAGTGTCCGGCTAGAAAATTAACATGCCATAATTGTAATAGAAGAGGTCATTACGCTCGAGTTTGCATGTCAGCTTATAACAACAACAAACAAGGCCACAATGCAAGGGCAATCAAAGAGGTGGTAACATCAACCAATAGTGACGAGGAAACATCAGAAATAGACGAAGAATTTGTACTGAACACCGTATTAAACAACAACAGCAAAGGACTTTACTTGGAACTGAAGATTTACAACAACAACAACGTTGCGTATCACACAAAATGTCAGCTTGATACCGGCGCAACCTGTAACATCATAGGAATCAACAATTTGAAGGAGATAGAAGCAAAACCAACAATTAACAAGACGCAAACGAAGCTTAGAACCATAGAAGGAACGCAAATTACACCAATCGGAACAACACAGTTGAAAATTTAGAGGAACAGGGCTGAGTATATATTATTATTTTACATAATAGAAAATAATCACTGTCCTTTACTCTCATTACAAACATGTCAACCGTTGAAGCTCATAGAATTATGTAAAAAGGTTGAAAGTCACTCTGCCGAAGAGGAACAAGCTTATAAAATCATTAACAGATATGACGATGTATTTCAAGGTCTAGGCAAACTAAAAGGCAACATAACATTGGAAATAGACAACAGCATAACACCCAAAAATGAGCCTCCAAGAAGAATACCTATAGCATTACGATAACAGCTGAGGGAAACACTGAAAGAAATGGAGAACATGAAGGTCATAGTTAGAGAACCAGAACATACCAATTGGACGAGTAATATGGTACTACTGAAGAAAAATGACAAACTAAGAGTATGCATCGATCCAAAGGGTTTAAACGAAGCTCTCAAAGATGTAAAGTACCAGCTTCCCACGGTAGAGGAAATTCTAACCGAATTAGCAGATGCCAAGATATTTTCCATACTGGATGCTAAACATGGTTTTTGGCAACTCGAATTGGATAAAGCAAGCAGTAAATTAACATCATTTTGGACACCCTTTGGTAAATATCGATTTAACCGTGTACCCTTCGGAATAAAGCCAACAATGGAAATATTCCAAATGCGGCAAAACCAGGTTATAGCTGGATTGAAAGGCGTAGTTTGTATAGCTGACGATATTTTAGTATTTGGAAAGGGTTATACCAAAAGTGAGGCAATTGAGAACCATAACGAAAATTTAGACAAATTATTACAACGTCTACGTGAAGAAAACTTGAAAATTAACAAGACGAAGATGAGAAAGTAAAATTTTTTGGACACGTCCTAACCAACGAGGGATTAAAACCCGATCCGGACAAAATAAGTGCCATAATAAACATGCCATCACCTAACGATAAAAAGGATACCCTACGATTCCTGGGACTTGTAACATACGTGAGTAAGTTTATACCTAATATGTCAGAAGTAACCGAACCCTTAAGAAGAGTTACACATGTAAAGACAAATTTTGAGTGGAGGGCAGAACAGGAGGAAGCATTTAAAAAGCTAAAAAAACTAATAACGGAAACTCCTGTATTACAATACTACAATGCAAGGAAACCGGTTGTAATACAGACAGACGGATCATCGTTTGCGCTTGGTTGTACTTTATTACAAGATGATCATCCCATAATATATGCCTCAAAGACCCTGACACCAACACAACGAAACTATGCTCAGATAGAAAAAGAGATGTTAGCAGTGCTATTTGCGTGTAAACGATTTGACCAATCGTTTTGTGGAAGGAAGAACGTAACAATAGAAACCGATCATTCTCCTTTGGTAAACTTTTTTAGAAAACCATTACTCAAAACACCGAAAAGGTTACAGTCCATGATTTTGGCATTACAACGTTACAATTTCAACATTAAATATACGAAGGGAAGCGAAATGTATATTGCCGATACTCTATCTCGAGCACCGTGTCAATTGGAGAAATCACTCGACATATACAACATTGAGATGGAATTAGAACAGCTAAATGAATGCAGTGACGTGGACGAAAAGCGAATATGTTTGACAACGATAAACAAAATTAAACAGGCAATATCTTGCGACAACATTATGAAAACCCTTATGGCAACAATAAGAGAAGGTTGGCCTGAAGACAAAAGTAATGTGAATGAAAATATAAAGCAATGCTGGAATAGAAGAGACGAGCTCGTCATCAACAGCGATTTGATTTTTAAAGGAAACCGATTACTTATACCACAGCAAATGCGACGTGAAATATTAAGCAGATTACATCAACCCCATTTGGGCATTGAATCAACATTAAAATTGGCAAGGGAAACAGTGTACAGACGAAATTAAACAGATGATACAAGGATGTGATATATGCAACATACTCGTATATGCAAGGAAACAACAAAGAGAAGCCCTAGTTATACCAGAAATTCCAACAACACCTTTCGAAATTATATCTATGGACGTATGTGAACTTCAAGTTAAAGGCAAAACTCGATATTTCCTGATAACAGTAGACCATTACTCCGACTTTTTTGAAATCGACGAAATAAACAATTTATCAGCAAAGACAACTATTAACACATGTAGAAAAAACTTCAGCAGATACGGTATACCCATGAAGGTGATTACGGACAATGGAACAAATTTTGTCAACTCCGAGCTCAAAAATTTTACAATAGAGTGGGAGTTTGACCATCGAACATCTAGCCCTCACCATCAACAGGCGAATGGCAAAGCTGAAGCGGCTGTAAAAATTGCAAAACATTTACTGAAAAAAGTGGCTTCAAACACAGATTTTTACAAAGCATTGCTCTTATGGAGAAATACCCCAAACAAAATTGGTTCCAGCCCGGCTAAAGGATTGTTTTGTAGATGGTTGCGATGTAACTTACCATCATCGAATTTAAATCTCGAAATAGTACAAAACGTACCTAAACAAATTGAACAACAACGCCAATATAACAAGAAATATTTCGATCGTGGAACACGCAAGGACAGCAAATTGAAAGAAGGTGACCAGGTATTTATTAAACAAAATCCAAATGAAAACTGGGTAAAGGGCAGAATTGAACAAAAAGCTGCAGACCGATCATATATAGTGAGAGCTGACCAAGGAAGGTACAGGCGAAACACCATCCACATAATGAAGCCGAAATCAATATCACCTAACTCGGAACAACGGGACATAAGAAAAGACTTGACTTCAGGATCAGAATACGAATCTGACATCATACAAAGTGAACAGTTACAACAGTTACCAGTTGAACCTCAAACCCATCAGTCAGATGAAACATCTATCGGAGATCACCGCGATTCGGAAAATGTGGATTCACAACACCAACAAAATCATCCCATGCAAAGAGCTAGAAGAGAAACTAAACTACCACGACGATTGGACGATTATGAAGTTTACTAATATTTATAAAACAAAGGGGATGTCATAGTATAGAAAGATCTGGCATCACTCAAAAACATGAATTACAAAATGGAAGTGTGGCAATCACATGAATGAGACCAACGATAGCATCAGCCAAACTGAAGGAAAACCAACGTGCTTTTTTCATAAGAAAATCTTGACTACCTTCTATTAAATAAACATCTCTATAAGTATACATTTAAATATATCCTTGTTTTAGTAACACTATAACAGCCAAGATACACTACGAGGGTTATAGCTTTAAGATGGATTTATTTAAAAATTTGGCAATAATGGCAAAAACCTAGTATTGAATAAAAAAGCTACGTTATGTTACCCGAACTATGAAAACTTTTTTCCAAAAGTGTGTCCCAAAAGGTTTTTACAATCTTAGTGTTTTCTGGTTAAGTTCTATCTTATTGGCACTTGCAACAGAGAGTCTTATTCTCAAAACAGTTGATTCTTAAGCGTTCAGATTGGAAACATTTAAAAGTTTTCACATTACTTCAGATTTTACATCCAGTTAAATGAGCTCTTCAGTGCTCACTTTGAATGCGGGTTCTTTATAGCCATCATGAACCTTGATGCAACGACACAGGTGGTGCAGATTTTGAGAGAATTCAGATCTCGCTTCTGTCAAAATAGTTAGCAGGCGGGTTCCGGAGGCATGAGGATATTTGTAGTAACGGGCGAAAATTTTCTATGACGGCTGAAAATTTTGTTTTATAACGACTGAGATATTCTCGTCACTTGGAACTTTGAAACACTTCAGATTTTCTTTGCCCCAACTTTTGCGGCATATTGCACAAAATTTACCCATTTTATTATTTTCACTTAATAATAAATTAATAAAATTTATAAACAGCTAAATTTTATGTTTCGATAATTTCAATAAAGTGCGGCAAATTTTTTTGCGGCACCGGTTTTCATAATTTGAGAGAACCGAGACCGAAAGAGAACAACACAACAGAATTGGCTAGGAAACGTCACTTATCTGCACCACCTGTGTCGTTGCCAGTGGCGTAGCTGCCCAGGGGCTACGCGGGGCAGTGCCCCGGGGCCCTCAAGCTCAGGGGGCCCTCGAATCCTTACCAGAAATCTCGATCGAACTGAACTTTTGGAAATTTCTCCCATTTTCAAAATAAATATGACAGGTTGCAACCCCACTTTAATCATGACAACTCAGTTGAGAGATATTCAAAAGTTATGCCTAGGGAATTTCCCTAAATTCTTTCTGTAGGTTGGCAGTGTTGTCAATTTGACGGAGAGTGATATGTGCGTTTTATTATTCATCGATGTGCGTTTTATTGTGAATTCGAGTTAAGATTTTTTTTCCGGGGATTCCCCAACGACACTTGTAGCGTATCAGTGTGTTTCTCTTTCCTTTTATTTTACTTTTAACGTCGTCAGTGAACAGTGAGTACCTACCTACTCGAGCACAATCTAATATTATATTGTTTAAATAAATTAGAAAACTAAAATTATGGATAAAAAGAAGAAACCCAGTGGTGCATTTAAACGCAAACAACGCCAAGAAAGTGAAGATAGTAAACAAAAATTGCCCAAAATTGACAAGTTTTTTAGTCTGCCTTCTGCAAGTACATCTGGCCAAAATATTTCTATTGATAGTGACTCAAATAATGTGGTAACTGCAGTGTTGGTTGAGAAGCCCACTGAAGAAGATTCGACAATTATTGCAGTTGGAGATACCTCCGCCGCCGATCATGTGAACGTGGATGATGTTTGCATGACACACATAAGAGCAGAGGGTTTGGAGGAACCACAGATCTCTACATTTTTCGAAAATGTGTACGACAAATCTTCTTATGACTTGGGAAACTTCACGAACAAAATATTAAGTGATAACGAAAAACGTAAAATTCTTGATATGGGGCCTTTACAGCCTTCAGGACCTTTTCCAACAGACATCAACCAGAACAATAGGTGTTTTTCAAAATCGTACTACGTTTCGTGTTCTAAATATGGGCCAGTTAACCGTTTTTGGCTGTGTTATTCCAAAACACTAGACGCTGCCTATTGTCAACCCTGCTGGTTATTTGCTTCACAAAGGAATAATGTTTGGTGTACGGGAATTCGAGATTGGAAGCATTTATCAGAAAGAATTAAACAACACAGTTGTTCGAGTGGCCATTCGGAAGCATGTGCAGTGTATGAATTTTGGAAAAAAAACGATACTAATACTATCGACAAGGAACTTGAAAATGAAATTCGCAAAGAAGCATCATTTTGGAAAATGGTTCTTCAAAGGTTATTCGATATCATACTTAGCCTAGCAAGGAGTTCTTTGGCTTTGAGAGGACATCAAGAAGACTTAAGTCAGGAAGGATACCACGGAAATTTTCTGTCCTTTGTAGAGCTTGTCGCCCGATATGATCACATTTTGCGGCAAGTTTTGGATATGCCCAAAGGTAATAATAATTATTTCTAAGTTTTTTTTATCGTTTTATTTTGTTTATAATTATTAACTGTTTAATATCAGGACTTTTTTGAAATTGTGTTTTTTATGTTTTTAGGATCTACAAGATATCTGAGTGCAACAATTCAAAATGAAATGATTGAGAGCTTGGGGACCAAACTCGAAACCCATCTACTAGAACAAATGAAAGCGTCACCGTTTTTTGCCATCATAATGGATACGACACAGGATATATCGAAGGTAGATCAGCTAAGCATTGATGTGAGGTACGCACTAATAACCAGATCGGAAAATGGACAGCCAATTGATATAGAAGTAAAAGAAGTGTTTCTAGGCTTTTATGCAGCCATCAAACATGGCGCAGTAGATTTAGTCCACCAAGTGACAATATTATTTATCGACAAAAATATTGATTTAAAAAAATGTGTAGGGCAAGGCTATGATGGAGCCAGTGTGATGAGTGGTGTGTATAATGGTGTACAAAAACATATTAAGGATATCCAGCCTAACGCAAAGTACGTACATTGTGCCACTCATAATTTAAATTTGGTGATAAATGATGCCGTTAGCAGTTGTGTGGAAATACAGATTTTTTTCGCAAGGTTGCAAGATTTGTATAACTTTTTCGGAAACAGCATCAAACGTTGGGATCTACTGTCAAAATACACTGGCGAATCGGACACCACTCTAAAAAAACTTAATCCGACTAGATGGTCCAGTAGGGTCAATACGATATCTGCAATAAAACTTCGTTATTTTGATATTATCAAAGCATTATCAGAAATAGTTCTAAAGAGTCCTAATAAAGATGAGCGTAGTGAAGCAGAGAGTATTAAAACAAAATTGCTAAATTTCGAGTTCGTGTTGCTTTGCGAATTCATGCACAGTGTATTGAACGACATAAATTGTGCATCCAAAACTTTACAAAAATGCGACATCAATTTGGGTGAGGCGAGCAAAGTTTTAGCAGAGACCAAAGCAAAGTTGCAAATTTATAGAAATGATTTCGAATTATTCAAGTGCAAAGCCAGTGAAACTACAAGAAAATATGGTATTGATACCCGTTTTCAAGAAAAAAGGCAAAGAAAAGTTAAAAAACAATTTTGATGAAGAATTGCGCACCTGCACGCACGTATTCTGCAAGCTGGACAAAATCCGGAGGCCACTCGAGCCGCCATATACGGGCCCCCATAAGGTAATCCGCCGGGTCAATGACAAGAGTTTCATCATCGACTTGAACGGCGTCGAGAAAGCCATCTCTACGGACTGCTTGAAGTCGGCCTACCTCGAGGTGAGTGACTCAACATCGTCGCCATCGCTGCAGGCACCCCGATCACCATCGCCATCGCCGCAATCGTCGTCATCGTCAGCGACAAATGACCCGCCAGCGATCCACCCAAGGAGTCATCTGAGGAGTCAACCAACGCCCCGCTCAGGGTACCAACCCTCACCCCAGCCGGGGAGTCGAGCGACGAAACGGGTATCGTTCTCCGCGCCCGTCACTGGCGGAGGAATACCTGTGGCGACACCACTACCCCCACCCAGTTGTCGGGTACGCCAACGCAAGCATGCCCTAGTTCCGCGCGCCATCTATTAACACGCTGTCGCTGTCGCACAGCGTGTTTATGGGCAAGCGGAACTAGCCTGTGTTGGCTGCTGAACAACACACTTCGTGTTTCCGGCCTTTCATTCAACTCTCTTTCTTTTTCTGTGCTGAAGCTGTGGTGACGTGTTATAGAGCGTTTTGTGCAATTAAAAGTTATATTAATTACTGGACTCAACACAATCTCTAGAAATTTGCCGAACCGTATTTTATCATGTATTATATATACGATATAACAAATATTACTGTTTTTTATTGGCAACGCAACGTTGAGCACGCGAGCAGCTGTAAACTAGCACCACTAGCGACAAAGGCCTTTGTCGCTAGTGCTGCTAGTTTACAACTTTATTATTATACCTTGTTATTTTATAAAGTAAAATAAAATTTAAAAAATTAAATAAAATAAAAAAAATTAAAAAAAAAAATATATATATATATATATATATATATATATATATATATATATATATATATATATATATATATATATATATATATATATATATATATATATATATATATATATATATATATATATATATTTGGGTTATGAGTTTGCGAGTGTTTGTAATCCTATTTTGATACTGGAAATTAATTAAATAAATCGATTTAAAAGGTGAGGAAGATGTTTATTTTATATGTCACCGGGTTGAATATAATTTTTGTTGGACCCTGTATCTATCAAAAATTTGATGACTTCTCCACTCTTCATGACCTTTTCGATAAATGCTAATGAAGAGCTCGTTAATCTAAAAAATATATATCGTTTAGGATTTCAGGTGGATCCGGGTTTGTAGTATCTTGATTATCTATGTAGTTGATAAGGGTTTGTTCATGTTGAAGGTCGCTATTTTGGATTTCGTCAGTGTAATTTGCAAGGTGTTCTGAATAGTTTTCTTCCGATTTTTCGTTTTGCTCTGTAGTACCGTTACCGTTTGAATGTTGTGTATTGAAGATTCTTTGGTATTTATTCGGGACAACTTGTTGCGACATTTGGTTTGGCGGTCTTTTATAAAAATTACTGTTTTGTCTTGGGCGGTTCTGGTAGTTTATGGCCCTCGATTGGATTGATTGATCTACATCCATCGGCTCGGGCCTAGGAAGAGGTTTAGGTGGTAAGTTTGATCTATTTTGAAACTGGTTCGGTTGGGATTGGTAAAAGTTATTACGTGGTTGAAACTGTTGAGGTTGGAAATATGTTGGTCGAGTTTGTTGTGGCTGGAATTGTCTTTGAAATTGTGGAACACTCGCGCATGCCCCACGTTGGGCGCCAGTTAACGAATTTTTATTTTATTTTATTAAAGAAATATTTTTTCGGACTAAAGTCCGTTTTATTTCATGTCCACTTAAAAACTAAACTTAACAATTTTTTGATAAACTAAAGAAAACAAAAAGAGCTCCAGTCTGGGATTGCGTCAGCGTTTTTTTTTTTTTTTGTTCAACGAATTGAAATGATTATATTGATACTAATGTAAGTTTATTTTTGAAAATTATATTAAATTAAATGAGAATTAAATGAACAAATTTTATATCGAATATCGAAATCGAGAAATATCAAAACATTAAATAAATTAAAAATTAAATTTGAAACTTAAAACTGAATCTGAACCAAGAAAATTTTATATCGAAAGCGAGAAATATTGAAACATAAAGTTAATTAAAAATTCAATTTGAAACATAAAACTGAATTTGAATTAAGAAAATTTAAACTATATCCAAAGAAAATAATATTAAGAATACAAATAAATTAAATTCGAGAAACTTGACAAGAACTAGCTAATTGCCTTAGCAAGAATTTATCTGTTCTTTTACACAACCTTTTTTAGTAAGAAAGAAAGAAACTAAGGGCAAATTTTTTTTTCCCTCCTTATTTAACAAAGTTAAGCTTCGCGAAATTCAGCCGTTCAATTAAACTTTAATCGAAAGAAATTTAGACAAAACATGCCAATGGACAACAATATACTTAGGCCTTCGGCCCTCGGACCGGTTGGTGAATTCCAGGCAACTCAAACTCCGGCACTTTCCGAGTTAGTAACTAGATTAGTAACCGAAGCTCTTAGGAAAGAAGGCAAGGATATTATTAAAACTTTGCTTAATCCAACGAGTGATTATTTCAGTGATGTCGACGACAGAATCAACCCTACAAACCTAAACAATTTAGCCGAAATGGACAAAATACCTGACGTAGTAAAAAGCCTTCGCGAGTTTTCTGGCCAAGTAGGAGAATTCGGTTCCTGGCGAAAAAGCGTCGAACGAATTCTCAACATTTATTCTGGCCTCAGAGGCACAGCTAAATACTACGGAATATTGAGTGTAATTCGCAACAAAATCGTCGGCCACGCCGACATCGTACTCGAATCTTATAACACGCCTTTAAATTGGGATAGAATTGCGAAGTGTTTAACGATGCACTATGCGGACAAGAGGGACTTGGGTACTCTTGAATATGAGATGATATCTCTTATTCAAGGAAGTAACACCATATCAGAATATTACCAGATAGTTTACCATCATTTATCATTCATCCTAAATAAACTTTCTTCTATGAAAATGGGTGCAGAAAGTCTCCATAACTTAACTAAAACATATCGGGACAAAGCCCTCGATACGTTCATTAGAGGGTTAAATGGCGACCTCCCTCGCCTTCTAAGCATGAGAGAACCCGTTGACCTACCCGAAGCCCTACATTTATGTACAAAACTACAAAATGTCGATTTCCGAACGAATTATGCGCAGAAGAATAATATCATGATGGGCAAATACAATCCTCAGCCACCTCCAGTTCCTCCAAGACGTTTTCCTTCCCAGGCACCACCTGTACCAGCTCCAAGACGAACATTCTATCCAGAATTATTTCATTCCCCAAGACAGTTAGGACACCAAAACTTTAATAGACCCCCACCACAATTTCAAAGACAATTCCAGCCACAACAAACTCGACCAACATATTTCCAACCTCAACAGTTTCAACCACGTAATAACTTTTACCAATCCCAACCGAACCAGTTTCAAAATAGATCAAACTTACCACCTAAACCTCTTCCTAGGCCCGAGCCGATGGATGTAGATCAATCAATCCAATCGAGGGCCATAAACTACCAGAACCGCCCAAGACAAAACAGTAATTTTTATAAAAGACCGCCAAACCAAATGTCGCAACAAGTTGTCCCGAATAAATACCAAAGAATCTTCAATACACAACATTCAAACGGTAACGGTACTACAGAGCAAAACGAAAAATCGGAAGAAAACTATTCAGAAGACCTTGCAAATTACACTGACGAAATCCAAAATAGCGACCTTCAACATGAACAAACCCTTATCGACTACATAGATAATCAAGATACTACAAACCCGGATCCACCTGAAATCCTAAACGATATCTATTTTTTAGATTAACGAGCTCTTCATTACCATTTATCGAAAAGGTCATGAAGAGTGGTGTTCACTCCGAATCCTAACGTTCAGGTGGCTTCCGCCTGGTACCTGGGGCACCATGTTGTCGGTCTATCTCTGCGTTCCATCGTTCGGTACGGTGCGAAAGCACGTGTTGTGCGGTGGAGAGCGAGAGAACAGTCGAGGCAGGTGCATATCGTATTTGTGCGGAAGCCATCTTTATCTGCTGGCATATTTTGGCGCGGGGCTACGAAGCGCGGTGGTCAGTCTGTTCTGGAATTGCGGCAAGTGTGGATCGGCGCCCAACATAGTATATTAAATATAAATTATACAATAAATATATAAAAAGTGAAAATTGGCTAACGAATGCTGCTGCGTATTTTTCGTTTAACGTTTTTAATCAAATAAATAGGTCTATCTGAGTGCAACATTTTGGTCCTTCGAGCCGGATAAGAATCCGGTTTTTGGTAAGTGTCGATTGTTTTAATCGAATTAAAAATATTATTATTATAAATTAACAATAATTTAAATTTGATTATACACAAATTGATTATTTTTTGTGTTTCGGTTGGGTTGCCGTGCGTTCGGGTGTTTGTGCTCTGTCGGCGCTGCTGACTATTGAAACCATTGCGCTGTTGTTGTCTTCGCTGCATTATCGCCGTTTTTAGGTACTGGTGGCTAATGCAGAAAGCAGAATAAGAAAAGTAGGTCAGTGGCTCGTGCGATCAGCTGCTGTCTCTATTTCTTTTGTGAAGCAGGGCCGGTTACGGGTAGCAATTGGTTTCCTGAACATTGTGGGCCCTTCTGTCGCAGTGCGTTTAAACGATAAGTGTTGGGCGTGGTTTCAGTGCGGTTGCGTTCGGAGGTGCATATAAGCCAATATTGAGCTGCGTTCGCAGGCGCATAAGTTCCGCAAAATGGTGGACTCGTATATTTCGGCGGCAGATGAACTTCTGATGTTCATAAGTCGTTTTGAACGGTGCTCGCCGGAAAGTCACTCCATTATATCACTTCAACTTGATGAAGCAGAATTGGATGCTCGGTGGGCTTCGCTTAAAACGGCAAAAATAACTGCCATGTCCGAGGCGCGGGTCATGAAAGACGGTGAATCACTGTTAGAGTCAATCGGACAGCGGTTCGAGTCAAGTTTTGATACTTTTAAGCGGGGTCGTATTTTGATCGCGGAAGTGAGACAACGTTTAGAGCAGGCAACTCCCGTTCCTACTACAGGGGAGCCATTTTTATCATTGACGCACAGCATCCACGTACCCCCTTGTGATATCCCTGCCTTTGAAGGGAGTTATGCTGCATGGCCCACGTTCCGTGACATGTTTACAGCACTATTCATTAACAACACGCGGCTGTCTAATGCGGAGAAATTCTACCATTTGTCCCTTAAGACCCGGGGAGAACCACATGAAATTGTCTCCAAAATTCCAATTACTGAGGCGGGTTTTCAGCAAGTGTGGGAAAACTTACTGGAGCGCTACGACAACCAGATCAACAACCAATTGAAGACACTGTTGGGTCTTGACCCGGTTAGAAGAGAAGATGGTGGGGAAATTAAACGCCTACAGCGTGACATTGGTAACTGTATCGCTGCACTGACATCTTACGGCATCGACGTTGCGAGTTGGGATGCCATTTTAGTATACTTGTGCTCCATGCGGCTGCCTGAGCTCACGCTGTCCCTGTGGGAACAAACCATGGGGGGCCGCGCAGATATTCCAGAATGGAAGGCGATGGATGACTTCTTGTCATTGCGGTTTCGTACACTCGAGGCGATTTCGGATCTCCGGTCGCAAGGCTCCAGTTCATCACAAATAAGGGTACAGCCGAATCAACCGCGAACAGCACGGGTGCAAACCCATCCAGTAAGTGTTACCCCGGAAGGGTGCAAAGTGTGCAGGCTGTCTACACACTCGGTGCGAAATTGTCCTGCGTTCCAGGCCGCCACCGTATCAGCTCGGTGGGGCTTGGTGCGCAAACACGGGTTGTGTGTGAATTGCTTGTCAGCTTCACATAGAGTGGCAAATTGCCCCAGCTCCTTTTCGTGCTCCACCTGTCGGGAGCGGCACCACACTCTGCTGCATACGGACTCGCCACGGGGTCGTCCAACCGCTGCGACGCCAAACCCACCATCCACATCGGGGAGGGGACGCTCCAATTCAAATGGACGCTCCTCCCTGGTCCATCCACCCGTACCCAAGTCTTCTTACCACACTGCGCAGGTATCGCGTCCGGCAGATAGGGCGAGGCCGAGTCCAAGTCATCCAAGTGGCCGCCTCTCCAATCGTGTTATCTTGGGTACGGCCTTAGTCACGATAAAACATCAAGGAGTATGGTACACAGCCCGGGCTCTGATAGATTCTGGTTCTGAGGGGTCCTTTGTTTCGGACCGCCTCCAAAAGCGCCTTAAGCTGCCGGCGCACTCAGTACATGCCCAGGTATCGGGGGTCAGCAATACCCTTGCTGGCACCGTTACCAAAGCATGTCATATCACCATCGGGTCGCGGTACGATGCCACTGTGCGTCTCCAAGTATCGGCTTTGGTGTTGCCTACCCTGACAGGTGAACTGCCGCCGCTCCTATTGAGTAAAGGAGAGCAACACAAACTGAGACATTTCAGGTTAGCCGATTCAAGCACTTCACACTCCACCCAAGTAGATTTGTTAATCGGAGGGGATCTTTACCCTCAGGTCTTGCTTGATGGGTTGCGGCGCAACCTGGTGGGGTCACTAATTGCCCAAGAAACGGTATTCGGCTGGATCCTTACAGGGCCTCTGCCGGATAAACGGATATCCACTTTCACAACTCGCGTGCAAGTGTCTGAAACTGCTTCGCTCGACCACCTTCTACGACAGTTCTGGGAAATGGAACAGCCTCCGCAAGATCGAAAGCTGTCCCAGACTGATCAAGACTGCCTTAATTTGTACTCCCAGACTACTCGTCGGGATGCTACGGGGCGATACATAGTCTCTCTGCCGTTCAAATAAGGGTTTGTTCAGGAGAAGTCTCTAGGAGCGTCGCGCTATATTGCCCTTCGGCAATTTGAGCGCAATGAGTCCCGGCTGGTAAAGAGCCCGGCCGATAAGCGACAATACGACGCGGTGGTACTTGAATACGTGACGTTAAATCACATGCGCAAGGTTCCACCGCCGTCAGTAACTCCTGTGCCTCATTATTACTTGCCACATCATGCAGTAAGTAAGCCAGAGAGTACAACCACCAAACTTCGCGTGGTGTTCAATGCCTCACAGGCGACTTCCAACACGGTCAGCTTGAATGACGTGTTACACACAGGGCCAGTGTTACAAGCCGATCTGACCCGGCTAATAATCCAGTGGCGTATGTTTCGCTATGTCCTGAACGGGGACATACAAAAGATGTATCGTCAGATTCTGGTTGAGCCAAGCCAGGCTTCATACCAGAGAATTGTGTTTAGGGAATCTCCCGACAGCGATATCTCTGACTATGAATTGAAAACGGTCACCTTCGGGGTGAATTGTGCTCCTTATCTTGCAATAAGGACACTTTTGCAATTGGCAGACGACATGGAGAGCAGGTTCCCATTGGCTTCTCAGGTGCTACGTAATTCGATGTACGTGGATGACGCTCTAGTGGGTACACATGATATTGCTACTGCCATTCGCACTAGGGATGAGCTGATTGAGAGCTTGGATTCAGCCGGGTTCTCAATGCGAAAGTGGGCAGCAAATTCTACAGAAATTTTATCCGGTTTGCCTCCAGGGCATCTGCTTAGGGAAGATTTTCTCCAATTCGAGGAGACCAGCACCACTCGCACTTTGGGCATTCGATGGAATGCGCGGGGGGATTGGTTTTATTTCCACGTGGCAGCTTTGCCAATCGTTGCCGTATACACCAAACGTAAGGTCCTGTCGGTCATCGCACAGCTGTTTGACCCAGCGGGATGGTTGGCTCCTATTGTCATCTCCGCTAAGATCTTGATGCAACAGATATGGTTGGATCAAATAGGTTGGGACGAGCAACTTACTCCTACCACCTTAACAAGGTGGACACACTTCTTATCGCAGTATCAGGCAATCTCCCAAGTACGCGTGCCTCGCTGGGTACGATCTGCAACTGATCGCGATATTGAGTTCCACGCCTTCTGTGATGCTTCTCAGCTAGCATATGCTGCAGCCCTTTACGTTCGGTGTAAAGGTGAAAATTCCATCTCTACCCATTTGCTAGTGGCGAAATCGCGGGTGGCCCCATTGAGAACTATCTCTCTTCCACGTTTAGAACTATGTGGGGCAACACTTTTAGCAGAGCTGATTTTCCCTCTCAAACCTCTATTAAATATTTCAGATGACAACTTGTTTTGTTGGTCCGACTCTACGATTGTGTTGGCATGGCTGCGAAAGCCACCCCACGTGTGGAAAGTCTTCGTGGCGAATCGAGTCACTGCTATTACCAGCAAAGTAGGTGTGAACAACTGGCGTCATGTCCGCTCAGAAGATAACCCAGCAGATTTAGCTAGCCGTGGTGTGGCACCTGAAGCACTACTCCACAACAGGCTCTGGTGGGAAGGCCCGGCCTGGCTGCAGCAGGAGCGGAAACGGTGGCCGCCTCCGTTGGACGAAAACGTGTTAGCAACCGATGAAGAGCAACGACCTGCAAAGTGTCATGTAGTATATGTGTCCTCTGCGGACGACCCAATGTTGCGCTTCTCCTCATTTTCTAGGGCCCTCCGAGTGTTGAGTTTCGTGCGCCGCTTTATGCGCCACTGTTCAGTGAAACATCGGGACACGACTCCTGACAGGGGGTCCCCGCTTACTCGGGGAGAAATCGCTGAAACGACCACTTGCCTTATTGTGCTCGCGCAGAAAATGTATTTCCCAAAAGAATACAGCGCACTTGTGGCACGGGAGCCGATATCCAGCTCCAGTTCGCTTTTGGCTCTGAATCCGTTCGTGCACTCCGATGGTACTCTGCGCGTAAATGGTCGGTTGGCGCTCACTACACATTTGCCATTTTCGGAGAGACACCCGATCATTCTGCCATACTATGGTCATTTGACTCGTCTGATAGTGAAGTTCATCCATCAGGTGTCCCTACACGGGGGGAATCAACTAATGTTGCGGCTAATCCGGACCCAATATTGGATTCCAAAAGCGAAAACGCTCATTAAAAGCACAATTCTCCAATGTAAGACATGTATTCTGTGGAAGAAGCGTCGACAACAGCAGCTCATGGCAGCTCTTCCGGTTGAACGTACCACGTGTTCACGTCCTTTTACCCATACTGGAGTTGATTTCGCGGGGCCGTTTGATATCAAGCACTATAAGGGGCGGGCATGCCACGTTACGAAGGGGTACGTCTGCATCTTTGTATGCTTCGCTACGAGAGCAGTTCACCTTGAGGCGACTACCGATTTGAGTACTCCTGCCTTCCTTGCGGCATTGTCTCGGTTTATCGCCCGCCGGGGATGTCCTTTGAAAATGCACTCGGATAATGGTCGGAACTTTGTGGGCGCGGAAAAGGCGTTGAGGCTTGATTTCCAGCGGGTGCTCCGCGAAATCCGTGACCGAACCGTGGTGGGTCACTTTCATACTCAGATCGAGTGGGATTTTAATCCCCCCCATGCTCCACATATGGGGGGCCTTTGGGAAGCAGCGGTCAAGAGTTTCAAGTACCATTTCAAACGCATGGCAGGGCAACTTAAGTACACGTTTGAAGAATTTGTGACTCTCTTAGCGCGCATCGAGGCGTGTCTTAATTCTAGGCCTATCAGCGCTCTGTCGGAGGACCCCACGGATCTCCAAGCGCTGACGCCTGGTCATTTCTTGGTGGGTGCGCCACTGTTGGCACCAGCTGAGCCTCCGGATACAACACCCTTTCTCTCAATTTTGAACCGATGGCAAAAACTGAAGGCGCTGGCCCATCAATTCAGCGTCAGGTGGAAAAACGAATACCTTCTCGAGTGTCAACGGCGGAGTAAGTGGCGAACGGCTCAAGTGAATGTCAAGGTGGGTGAGTTAGTGGTTGTGCGGGAAGACAACCTAGCGCCTCAAGAATGGGGGCTGGGCAGGGTCACCGATATGCACCCTGGTCCTGACGGAAAAGTGCGTGTTGTGGATGTGCGGACCGCACGTGGAATGCTAACCCGACCTATCACGAAGGTGGTGATCCTACCGGGAGAAAAGCCGCCTCCTACCAGCGGAGGGGTATAACGTACCTTGTACTTTTTTAATTTATAGTTTTTATGTTTTCTTTTATATCTACTCCCTTCTTGTACTAATTAAATTTTTGATATTTTCTCAGATTTCGGCCCGCGCGGTGCACAAGACCCGCTACTCGCTTTCTGACGGATGCTGCTTTTTGTCTGCCAGTTGTTCGAGTGTGTCCGTGCTACCACCTCCACTCTCCATGGCGGTGCCACCGGACCCAACAGCACCTCGTCGGGCCAGGTCAACTAAATTCGACTTCCCATCGAGCTCCACCTCTCTATTACCGGCGCGCCACCTGGCTGCGTGGTTCCGAAAGCGCCAAACCAAGGTCAGGAAGAGACCAGGCGGGAACCATCCCGCGCTGTTCCGCCCTTTCTGGGTATTACGAAGAGACCGGTGCAGCTACGCCCTACTCCGCAGATCATCTGCACTATGTGTTAGCAGATGGGCCACCGCATTGAGGGGTGCGCATGCTTCCTGAAGTTGCGCCCTCGGGCACCAAACCACCCTCCATTGATGAAGGGTATGAACGGGATCCGGCGTGGATATGTTCTTCTCTTGCAATAATGCAAGGGGGGCGGCATGTTCACTCCGAATCCTAACGTTCAGGTGGCTTCCGCCTGGTACCTGGGGCACCATGTTGTCGGTCTATCTCTGCGTTCCATCGTTCGGTACGGTGCGAAAGCACGTGTTGTGCGGTGGAGAGCGAGAGAACAGTCGAGGCAGGTGCATATCGTATTTGTGCGGAAGCCATCTTTATCTGCTGGCATATTTTGGCGCGGGGCTACGAAGCAGCGGCAGCTGCTCTCTTTGCGCGGTGGTCAGTCTGTTCTGGAATTGCGGCAAGTGTGGATCGGCGCCCAACATAGTATATTAAATATAAATTATACAATAAATATATAAAAAGTGAAAATTGGCTAAGGAATGCTGCTGCGTATTTTTCGTTTAACGTGGTTTTCATAAGTTGATAAATAAATATTTTTTAATCAAATAAATAGTTCTATCTGAGTGCAACAGTGGAGAAGTCATCAAATTTTTGATAGATACAGGGTCCAACAAAAATTATATTCAACCCCGTTTAATAAGGCGTCCCATACCCAATAAGAAACCATTTTTTGCTAACTCGATAGGTGGAAACATTAAAGTGACACACCATGCCGAAATTGATTTATTTAAATCATTAACACCCAAAATTAAATTCTTCCTTCTTCCGACCCTCAGCTCATTTAATGGTATCATTGGAAATGACACACTGAAAGACTTGAACGCAATAATTCACACTCAAGATAATTTCATGACAATTGACCCAGGAATAAGAATACAATTAAAACAACATTTATCTGAAACAGTGAACTCGATTGACATACGAACGGACCATTTGACCAAAGAACAAACTAAACGACTTCATAATATAATTGGAAAATGCCCAAATCTTTTTTCGGAACCAAACGAAAAACTGACCTATACGACAACGGTCAAAGGTGAAATTCGCACTACCTCTGATAACCCAGTTTATTCGAAATCATATCCTTATCCCTTTGCATTGAAACGAGAAGTCGAGACACAATTAAAAACCTTGCTTGAAGGCGGAATTATATGTCCATCCAAGTCTCCCTATAATGCGCCTGTATGGATCGTTCCAAAAAAACCTGATTCATCGGGAGAGAAGAAATATCGAATGGTCGTGGATTACCGAAAATTAAATCAAGTCACAATTCCCGACAGGTACCCCATTCCGGAAATTAATGAGGTCTTGTCAAACCTAGGCAGAAATAAATATTTTCCAATAGCGGATCTAAAGAGCGGTTTCCACCAAATACCCCTAAAAGAAAAAGATATCGAAAAGACTGCATTTTCAGTCAATCACGGTAAATACGAATTCACTCGACTACCGTTCGGATTAAAAAATGCACCCTCAATCTTTCAGAGGGCACTCGATGACATCCTAAGGGAGCATATCGGTACACGCTGCTATGTCTACATAGACGACATAGTAATTTTTGGTCGCGACGAAGACGAACATTTTCGAAATTTAGAGGTCGTATTTAAAACATTGGAAAAGGCAAACATGAAAATACAAATAGATAAATGCCGCTTTTTGAAAAACGAGATAGAATTCTTAGGGTTTATAGTTTCACCAGATGGGATTAAGACCAATCCCAATAAGGTGAAAGCCATTGTAAATCTACCACCTCCTACGACACTCAAAGAATTAAGATCTTTCCTCGGTATGTCAGGATACTACCGTAAGTTCGTGAAGGACTACGCTAAGCTTGCGAAACCCCTGACATCCCTTTTAAGAGGGGAAGATGGACGAGTGTCCAAAATTCAGTCTAAACATAAAGCAATTTCAATGAACCAAGAAGCTCTAGATGCATTTAAAAAATTAAAAAGCGCTCTCATTTCTGAAGAAGTTCTTCTTGTGCACCCCAACTTCAACAAGCCGTTCGAACTAACAACTGACGCATCCGATCACGCAATCGGTGCTGTACTTTCTCAAGACCAGAAACCAATAACTTTCCTCTCAAGAACACTAAGTCAAACCGAGGAAAATTACGCTACTAATGAGAAAGAGATGCTGTCAATCATTTGGGCACTCAACTCACTGCGTAACTTCCTTTACGGTTCCAGAAAAGTAGTAATCTACACAGACCACCAACCACTGACATATGCCCTCAGCAACAAAAACACAAATGCTAAAATGAAAAGGTGGAAGGCTATACTTGAGGAGTATAACCACGAACTTCGATACAAGCCTGGCCGAACAAATGTGGTTGCTAACACGCTTTCTAGACCACCTAAAACAGTTCAAATCAATTCTATGACTGCAACGCAGCATAGTCATGATAGCTCTGCCGAAGATTTAATATGCGGTGTAGAAACTCCAATAAATGTATTTCGAAACCAGATTATATTAAAATTAGGCGATGAAAATTCATACCAAATTCAGAACCCATTCGGTAATTACAATAGACACATTTTTATTAAGCCACACTACACACATACTGATATTTAAAACATATTTAAAATGTATTTAAATCCAAAAACCATTAATGGACTACATGCCGAAGAACCGATAATGGGGATAATTCAAGAGGTATATCCAATACATTTCCGTAATTACAAAATTAGGCGAACTCAATTTTTAGTAGAAGACCTTACGAACGAGACAGAACAAGAAGAAAAAATACTGACTATCCACCGACGAGCTCACAGAAACCCAGAAGAAAACAGATTGCAATTATTAGAAAATTTCTATTTTCCGCGAATGTCATCAAAAATCAAATCCCTTACGAAGAATTGTTCACTTTGTAAACTGCACAAATATGACCGACATCCCAACAAACCCATTCTAAAACCAACACCCCTTCCTAAATACCCAGGGCACATAGTCCACATTGATATTTTCTCTACTGAGAAAAATCTAGTTCTAACAGCCATAGATAAACTCACAAAATATGCAAAAACCATCCTAATTAAAACACGCTCTATCGAAGACATAAGAACACCGTTGAGGGACGTACTATTCTTCTTTTCTGTGCCAGAAATTGTCGTAATCGACAATGAGAAATCCTTAAGTTCCGCATCCATGGCTACCATGATGGAAGAATTAAACATCCAAATTCACAAAACTCCACCATACAAAAGTGAAGTAAATGGCCAGATAGAGAGGTTTCATTCCACTCTCGCTGAAATAATGAGATGCCTAAAAGCTGAAAATAACTCTCGACCATTCAACGAACTTTTGGATAGAGCCACTCACGAGTATAATTGTACGATTCATTCCGTTACTGGAAAGAAACCTGTGGAACTGCTCCTAGGGCGATCACCCAGAGTAGGTCCTGATGACTTCGATGGAATCAGATTAGACAACATCGAAAAACTCAAAAGAAAACAGGAAAAAGATGCAAAGCATCATAATAAAAAACGTAAACCTCTAAAGAATTATGAAATAGGCGAAATAGTTTTTGTTAGACACAATAAAAGACTAGGATCCAAGCTTACCGAACGCTATAATCAGGAAATAGTTAAGGAAAATAAAAACACCACTATTACAACTGAATCGGGTAAAGTCATACATAAAAGTAATATACGAAATTAACTTCTACTTCCAGGTCATCTCTTATCCTTGTAGGATGCGAAATGCAAATTCTGGACTATACAAATTCACAAGTAGTAGCTGTCCACTATGGACGGGCGAAAATTAAAACAGGAAATTTTAAGATTATCCACGACATCAACATCAAGCAATATGACGACATTGTACATGAACTAACTGCAGCATTCGAAAAAGACATTCCAAGAGATCAGCCCCTATATCCCTACCTCCGTCATGAACTATCACAAATCGAGGAAATGCTAACACACCTTAAGCCTAGAATTATTAAAAGATCGCTAGACTTCATAGGATCTGCTTGGAAGTGGGTTGCAGGGACACCCGACCACGAAGACTTCGTTACAATTCAAGAAAAATTAAACAATGTTCTCACTAACAATAACTACCAGATCATAATAAACAAACTTATAAGCGACAGACTTAACAACATAACTCACGTTACAAATACTATTGAAAAATTTATGAAAACCGACACTAAATTTAGACACGAATTAATATCTAGCTTACAATATAAAATGAAGCTTATAAAGGAAGAACTGACTAACATCAAATATGCTATCAATTTTGTAAAATCCGGTACTGTAAATACACTAATGCTTTCAAACACAGAAATAGAAATAGCTACCACGTTGTTAGATAAAGAAAAACTGCCCTATGCAACTCCCGAGGAAGCTCTTGAGTTTGCAAATGTTAAAATTATTACGAACAATTTGTCACCTCTGTATGTATATTGTAAACATTCCCGTTACAACTTTCGAGAAAATTCTAATAAAACCTGTAAAAAGAAATAATACAATAATAGATATTGAGCATAGTACAATTTTAAAAAACAATGATGTTATTTACACAATAGTAAATGAATGCAAACTTTTTAATTCCTTAACAATATGTAACCAAATGAACTTTATAGACATAAGCAATACTTCATGTATCCCCAATATTCTAAGAAGCTCCCAATCAACATGCAACAAATCCAGCGGCCAACAAATTACAACGCTAGAAGAAATATCAACCGGCGTTCTGCTTATAAATGACTTTAAGGGAATAGCCAACATTAATGACATTCCGCATGAACTTAACGGAACATTCCTTATCAACTTCAACAATGCAACAATAACAATAGATGATCGAACATTTACATCCAACGACATCCCTAGCTTCAAACCTCTACCACCCGTATTACAACCTACACCACACGAAAACCAGTACAGAGAACTCCTATCCCTCGAGATGATGAAGGATCTAAACATTAAAAACACAAACCAAATCCAACTACTGAAGATGGAAAACAGAATCGAAAGATGGACCAATCTGGGACTCTCTACAGTTCTGATCATCCTATTAGCAGCAATCCTAATCCTCAAAATCCTGTTAAGAGAAAACACAAAACTGGTGATTAAGCAAAATATCGAACAACAAGAACCATTCTCGCAACCAGGAAAATTCTCGGACAAGGATAACCGTTCGGTTGCATCTTTTAAAAAAAAAAAAAAAAAAAAAAAAAAAAAAAAAGGACCTTAACATCAAATTCACCTAATCACCAGATCTCTTCCTTTTAGCAGATGTGGACATCAGCATTTAAGAGGGGAAGAGTTAACAACAATAATATGCGACGCTGCAGTTCTCACGTTAAACGGACAGCGAACCCGATACCTGTGCAAAAACAACAACCTTTGCCTACGTGAGGAAAAACGCTGACGCAATAGTTAACAACAATAATATGCGACGCTGCAGTTCTCACGATAAACGGACAGCGAACCCGATACCTGTGCAAAAACAACAACCTTTGCCTACGTGAGGAAAAACGCTGACGCAATCCCAGATTGGAGCTCTTTTTGTTTTCTTTAGTTTATCAAAAAATTGTTAAGTTTAGTTTTTAAGTGGACATGAAATAAAACGGACTTTAGTCCGAAAAAATATTTCTTTAATAAAATAAAATAAAAATTCGTTAACTTATATAATATATGATAAAATACGTTCCTGCAAATTTATTTGTTATATCGTATATATAATATATGATAAAATACGTTTCTGCAAATTTCTTGAGATTGTGTTGAGTCCATTAATTAATATAACTTTTAATTGCACAAAACGCTCTATAACACGTCACCACAGCTTCAGCACAGAAAAAGAAAGAGAGTTGAATGAAAGGCCGGAAACACGAAGTGTGTTGTTCAGCAGCCAACACAGGCTAGTTCCGCTTGCCCATAAACACGCTGTGCGACAGCGACAGCGTGTTAATAGATGGCGCGCGGAACTAGGGCATGCTTGCGTTGGCGTACCCGACAACTGGGTGGGGGTAGTGGTGTCGCCACAACTATTTCAGAACTTGCGAACTATATTCCTGGTTATTAGAAGTGGCAGACTATAAAAAAAGAATCATTAGACAGTAGAAAACTATTATTATTAATTAAAATTATAATTAAGAAACTATTAGCTGCCTACGCTATCGAGTTTTGTTAAGATTAATCTTAGATAAAATATAAATGTTTAAACTTAGTAAATTAAATTGTGGATGCATTTTATTTTAAAAACTTAAAAATAGTTTCAATATTTTCCACGGAAGGTTTACAGAGTAAATGTTGCCACTCTGAACGCTTAAGAATCAACTGTTTTGAGAATAAAACATTTCGTTGCCAATAAGATAGAACTTGACCAGGAAACACTAAGAAGGTAAAAGCCTTTTGATACACACTCTTTCTTTAGTAAGAAGTTTCCAATTTAGGGGAAAATAACGTAGTTCTTTTATTCAATTGGTTTTTGCACATTATTGCCAAATTTTGAAATAAATCCATCTTAAAGCTGCTACTCTCTTAGTGTATCTTGGCTTTGGCTGTTTATATGGCAATTCTCGTTTGTTTTTTTAAATTCGACAATTTATAACCAATCTATGTAGTGGTGAATACTTACAATTATTCAGCGTTGGAAAATTCACAAAAAAAAATGGATGAATTGATTTTTATAACTATGAACTTGTGTGTAATAAATTTATAGCTAAAGAAATCGGATTTATTGGATAGGAAAGGGAGCACGTCCGCTCTGTTCAAGTTCGTAGTGGAGAAGAAAAAATCGTCCATATTCCGGAAGTTGCTGGGAGGCCATCTTTCACGTAACCTGCCCAGCAGAACAGCACGATTGCTAACAGACTGCTGAGCAGCTGCAGCGAGTCTGAAGAAGGGCCTCAGGACTAAAACCTGCTTTCGACGCCGCACCCGACATGTAGATGGCGGTGACGGCGTCGCCACATATATATATATATATATATATATATATATATATATATATATATATATATATATATATATATATATATATATATATATATATATATATATATATATATATATATATATATATATATATATATATATATATATATATATATATATATATATATATATATATATATATATATATATATATATATATATATATATATATATATATATATATATGTAAAGAAAATCGACAACACGTATGACGGTCATCGTTTTTCTAAATATTAAATCTTCAGCGCTCAACGACTGGTGTGGTAACACTATTAAGTTAAGAAGATAAGAAAACATCATAGAGAGAGAGAGAGAAAACATTTACAAAGTAAAACAAGTGTCAAACAAGAAAACTTGACATATCATGAGTATGGAGACAGGGCACATGTAAAAAGCGAAACAGAGTGTCAATTAGTTAAAATAAAATAGAGACTTAAACTAAGTATTATAAAAAGAAAGAACACAATCTGAAAATAAGGCTTTAAATGTTGTTTCTTTCGTTTACAGGTAACATTGTTAAATAAACAAATATCTAAAATGTTAAATAAACATTAACTTTCGTTTACAGAGAAACGCAATTGAGTTTTATTTCAAAGAATTTTATTGCTCAATTTGATAAAAATAGAAACATATTATAAAACAACATTTTTGCGAATATTTTCACAATAATTATGGAAAAACTTAGATTTGAATGCGTAGTAAAGGCATCGCCAAGCGATATTAAAACAAATATAATCGCCATAACCTCAATTGAATCAGAAAATCATGAGGTCTACAAAATTCCAGAAGAATACCAGCATTATGTGCTACATGAAAAACTAAAAGAAACAGAAGCTTTTAAAAAAGTAAAAACTACACTGACAAAGAGAGGCACCTCAAGAAAAGTTTGGATCTGATTAAATGAAGACACTTTAAAAACGTACAAAGATTCAGATGGTAACTATATATTTAACGACTACTTATTAGAAGAACACATAGCACATACAACTCAAACTGAGCGAATTGCGACACCAATCACTGGCATTTCGGCTGAAGCACTACAACAGATTCTAGATAAGTTTACTGAAACACAAAGACCTGCAGTCATTAATCTGAAAAATATATCAGAAAAGTTTGTTATGGAAAAATTTACTGGGAAAAATGAAAACGTACTACAATAGATGGAAATTTTTGAAAATGAATGCACACGTCTAGGTGTTGAACAAGACACTAATAAGATTGAAACATAAAGGCTTTTTTAGATAAGTCATGCATGGATTGGCACACTTCAATGCTCATAAAGTGGACAATAGACTCTGAGTGGGAAGTATGGAAAAAAAACTTTTGCGACACTTATACCAATAGAGGTTGGACTTCAGTAAGACATGCTATCGAGTACAAATATATAAATGGTTCTCTGTTAGACTATGCAATAAAAAAAGAAAGGCTTTTACTAGAAATGAACAAGTCGCTAGACATGTCTATAATTATCGACTTAATAGCTGTGGGACTGCCAAACTTTATATCGGATAGGATTGACAGAAATAAGCAGCATAATACTGAGGATTTTTTTAATGAAGTTAGATGTTTAGAGCACTTAATAAAATCAAAGTTTATTTTTAAAAGAAGTTTTAACAAATCAAATCCTGAAAACAAAATGGGATCAATTGATGAAAAGATACCATGCAAAATATGTGAAAAAAAAGGAAAAGGGATTCGCTATCACCCTGCATCAACTTGCTGGTTTAAAGACAATAATAATAACATACTGAGAAAAAGTCACATACACACCGCTAACCATTCAGAGCTAGAAGTCGAATTTAATGAAGAAAATCCAAAAAACTAATTCTTACACCATTAATTAAAATTAAGTTACTATTAAATGACACATTAGAAGTTTTGGGTATCTATGACTCAGTGGCAAATGTGTCAATTATAAACTCAAAATTATTGAAAATAAAGAATGCAAAAATAAATAATTTAAAAATGGTAAATTTAAAAACAATTAATGGTGAAAAAAAGACAAATGGAATCGTAAGATTAAAACTCAAAATTTATAATATAGAAAAATACATGAATGTCTTTGTTGTGGACAATAAAGATTTTAATTATGATTTTCTGATTGGTTTAGACTGTATAAAGGAATTCAAATTGAACCAAGATGAAAATTTAATAATTGCACAAAATGCAATTTTTCAAAATAATAAAGATGTCAACATTCCTGAGTTTTCAGGTGACACACAAACAAATAAAACGAAAATGTTCTCCAATATTTTGGAAGACAATATTAAACATATAAACTTTAATGAAGATATAAAAATAGATGAATTTAAAATGTCAGTAAACTTTTTGAATATTGCTCAACAATCAAAAATTAATCGATTAATTGACAAATATAAATCAGTTTTTGCTAAAGACAAATATGACATCGGCACTGTGAACGATTATGAAGCACATATTGATCTAATGACTGACAAATATTGTTATAAACGCCCATATAGGTGCACTATTGAGGACAAGAAGGAAATAGAAGAACAGATAGCTAAACTATTAGAGAAAAACTTGATCGAAGAATCATATAGTCCTTTTGCGGCCCCAGTGACTTTAGCCTTTAAAAAAGAAGAAAATAAAAAATCAAGATTATGTATAGATTTCCGAGAATTAAATAAAATTGTAGTCCCACAATCACAACCGTTTCCGTTGATTGAGGATCTTATGATAAAAACTAGGAACTGTACATATTTTTCGACCTTAGATATAAATTCAGCATTCTGGTCAATCCCTTTGAGAATACAAGATAAACACAAAACAGCATTTGTTACACAAGAAGGCCATTATCAATGGACTTGCTTACCCTTTGGCCTAAAAACGTCCCCAGCCATTTTCCAAAGGATTTTAAGTAATATCATAAGAAAATACAAACTTTCAAGCTTCGCAGTTAACTACATACATAGATGATATCTTAATTTTTCTAAAAGTTTTGATGAACACATAATGCATTTATCACAACTATTGGAAGCAATTCTAGCTGAAGGTTTTAGGTTAAAATTCCTAAAATGCATTTTCGCTTCAAACTCAGTGAAATACTTGGGTCATATTATTGAAAATAATTATATCAAACCATTAACAGATAATCTTATTTCAATAAGGAATTTCCCAACTCCGGAAAAACAAAAGAATGTTCGGCAGTTCTTAGGAAAAATAAATTACTATAATAAATATATACCACCAAATGCAACTATACTAGACCCTCTGCACAATTTGTTAAGGAAAAATCAAAAATTTATATGGTCACAAGAATGTGAATATTCGTTTAATAAAATAAAATTATTACTTTGTTCACAACCAGTATTAAGAATTTTTGATCCAGATTTACCAATAAATATATATACAGACGCAAGCATGCATGGGTTGGGAGCAGTGTTAAAACAGCAAGAAAAAAACGGAGATGAAAAACCAATTACATATTTCTCAAAAAAATTAAATGAAGCTCAAAAAAGAAAAAAACCCATTTACTTATAATGCTTAGCAATAAAGGAAGCTGTAAAATTTTGGCAACACTGGCTCATTGGAAAAAAATTCAAAGTATACACGGATCACAAGCCTTTGGAAAACATGAATATAAAATCTAGGACTGATGAGGAACTAGGAGACTTAACATACTATCTGTCTCAGTATGATATTGAAATACAATACAAACCAGGGAAAAACAACCAAGAAGCAGATTGTCTTAGCAGAAATCCAGTTATAGAACCCGATATAAAATCAGAAGACTCTTTAAAAATCGTAAACTTAATTACTTTGGAAGACATAAAAAAAGATCAAAATATGCATAAAGAACTACAAGAAAAAAAGAATAAATTAAAATTAAAAACCAATATTTATTACAAGCATTGTAAAAATCGATATAAAATTTTTCTATCAGAAGATTTTAGCAAAAACTTAATAAAAAAGGTACACAATAACTATTGTCACATAGGGAAAACACAATTGCAAAACAAAATCGTACCATTATATACAGCAACAATATGACCAACAACATAAAAGCAATTTGTGATCAGTGTGAGATATGTATGAAAAACAAATCAAGGAGAAAACCTAAAATTGGCTTATTATCACACTTGGGCCCAGCAACGTATCCATTTGAAATCGTATCCATAGATACAATTGGAGGTTTTGGAGGTTCTCGTTCTACAAAAAAATACTTACATCTGCTCGTAGATCACTTTACAAGGTATGCTTATATTTTAACATCTAAGACTCAAAACTCTGACGATTTCATAAAATTAATAAGTAATGTAACAAAAAGCTATAACATAGGCACTGTATTATCGGACCAATACCCAGGAATAAATTCAAAAGAATTTAAAAAATTCCTAAGTGATAAAAACATAACATTGGTTTTCACTGCGGCAGATTCACCATTTTCAAATGGCCTCAATGAAAGACTAAATCAAACACTAGTAAATAAAATAAGATGCAAAATAAATGAAGATGAAGGAAAAAAAACGTGGACAACCATAGCACGAATATGCACAGATATGTATAACAAAACAGAGCATACAGTAACAAAATTCTGAAGGTGAAAATATGGATATTTTACCGCACGACTTAAGAAAAACAACATACAAAAACAGATTTAGAAAGAGACAGAACACTTGCTTTAGAAAATACTAAAAGATCACACACTTATAATAAGAAACAATTCGATAAACGTAGAAAAGACTACGAGCTAAATGTAGGAGACCTAGTTTATGTGGAAAACGGAAACCGATTAAATAGGAAAAAACTAGATGAACTTAGAATCGGACCATATAAAATCCTGAAGAAAATTTCGAATTCAATGTATGAAGTCAACACCGGACACAGGAAAACCGAGTCAAACTTCTTTCAGATCACAAAATTGATTCCCATCCCAACTACACAACAGTAACCATTCACTCTTGTTATTACTCAGTACCTTCTTCCCCTAGGGGAGGAGATGTAAAGAAAATCGACAACACGTATGACGGTCATCGTTTTTCTAAATATTAAATCTTCAGCGCTCAACGACTGGTGTGGTAACACTATTAAGTTAAGAAGATAAGAAAACATCATAGAGAGAGAGAGAGAAAACATTTACAAAGTAAAACAAGTGTCAAACAAGAAAACTTGACATATCATGAGTATGGAGACAGGGCACATGTAAAAAGCGAAACAAAGTGTCAATTAGTTAAAATAAAATAGAGACTTAAACTAAGTATTATAAAAAGAAAGAACACAATCTGAAAATAAGGCTTTAAATGTTGTTTCTTTCGTTTACAGGTAACATTGTTAAATAAACAAATATCTAAAATGTTAAATAAACATTAACTTTCGTTTACAGAGAAACGCAATTGAGTTTTATTTCAAAGAATTTTATTGCTCAATTTGATAAAAATAGAAACATATTATAAAACAACATTTTTGCGAATATTTTCACAATAATTATGGAAAAACTTAGATTTGAATGCGTAGTAAAGGCATCGCCAAGCGATATTAAAACAAATATAATCGCCATAACCTCAATTGAATCAGAAAATCATGAGGTCTACAAAATTCCAGAAGAATACCAGCATTATGTGCTACATGAAAAACTAAAAGAAACAGAAGCTTTTAAAAAAGTAAAAACTACACTGACAAAGAGAGGCACCTCAAGAAAAGTTTGGATCTGTTTAAATGAAGACACTTTAAAAACGTACAAAGATTCAGATGGTAACTATATATTTAACGACTACTTATTAGAAGAACACATAGCACATACAACTCAAACTGAGCGAATTGCGACACCAATCACTGGCATTTCGGCTGAAGCACTACAACAGATTCTAGATAAGTTTACTGAAACACAAAGACCTGCAGTCATTAATCTGAAAAATATATCAGAAAAGTTTGTTATGGAAAAATTTACTGGGAAAAATGAAAACGTACTACAATAGATGGAAATTTTTGAAAATGAATGCACACGTCTAGGTGTTGAACAAGACACTAATAAGATTGAAACATAAAGGCTTTTTTAGATAAGTCATGCATGGATTGGCACACTTCAATGCTCATAAAGTGGACAATAGACTCTGAGTGGGAAGTATGGAAAAAAAACTTTTGCGACACTTATACCAATAGAGGTTGGACTTCAGTAAGACATGCTATCGAGTACAAATATATAAATGGTTCTCTGTTAGACTATGCAATAAAAAAAGAAAGGCTTTTACTAGAAATGAACAAGTCGCTAGACATGTCTATAATTATCGACTTAATAGCTGTGGGACTGCCAAACTTTATATCGGATAGGATTGACAGAAATAAGCAGCATAATACTGAGGATTTTTTTAATGAAGTTAGATGTTTAGAGCACTTAATAAAATCAAAGTTTATTTTTAAAAGAAGTTTTAACAAATCAAATCCTGAAAACAAAATGGGATCAATTGATGAAAAGATACCATGCAAAATATGTGAAAAAAAAGGAAAAGGGATTCGCTATCACCCTGCATCAACTTGCTGGTTTAAAGACAATAATAATAACATACTGAGAAAAAGTCACATACACACCGCTAACCATTCAGAGCTAGAAGTCGAATTTAATGAAGAAAATCCAAAAAACTAATTGTTACACCATTAATTAAAATAAAGTTACTATTAAATGACACATTAGAAGTTTTGGGTATCTATGACTCAGTGGCAAATGTGTCAATTATAAACTCAAAATTATTGAAAATAAAGAATGCAAAAATAAATAATTTAAAAATGGTAAATTTAAAAACAATTAATGGTGAAAAAAAGACAAATGGAATCGTAAGATTAAAACTCAAAATTTATAATATAGAAAAATACATGAATGTCTTTGTTGTGGACAATAAAGATTTTAATTATGATTTTCTGATTGGTTTAGACTGTATAAAGGAATTCAAATTAAACCAAGATGAAAATTTAATAATTGCACAAAATGCAATTTTTCAAAATAATAAAGATGTCAACATTCCTGAGTTTTCAGGTGACACACAAACAAATAAAACGAAAATGTTCTCCAATATTTTGGAAGACAATATTAAACATATAAACTTTAATGAAGATATAAAAATAGATGAATTTAAAATGTCAGTAAACTTTTTGAATATTGCTCAACAATCAAAAATTAATCGATTAATTGACAAATATAAATCAGTTTTTGCTAAAGACAAATATGACATCGGCACTGTGAACGATTATGAAGCACATATTGATCTAATGACTGACAAATATTGTTATAAACGCCCATATAGGTGCACTACTGAGGACAAGAAGGAAATAGAAGAACAGATAGCTAAACTATTAGAGAAAAACTTGATCGAAGAATCATATAGTCCTTTTGCGGCCCCAGTGACTTTAGCTTTTAAAAAAGAAGAAAATAAAAAATCAAGATTATGTATAGATTTCCGAGAATTAAATAAAATTGTAGTCCCACAATCACAACCGTTTCCGTTGATTGAGGATCTTATGATAAAAACTAGGAACTGTACATATTTTTCTACCTTAGATATAAATTCAGCATTCTGGTCAATCCCTTTGAGAATACAAGATAAACACAAAACAGCATTTGTTACACAAGAAGGCCATTATCAATGGACTTGCTTACCCTTTGGCCTAAAAACGTCCCCAGCCATTTTCCAAAGGATTTTAAGTAATATCATAAGAAAATACAAACTTTCAAGCTTCGCAGTTAACTACATAGATGATATCTTAATTTTTCTAAAAGTTTTGATGAACACATAATGCATTTATCACAACTATTGGAAGCAATTCTAGCTGAAGGTTTTAGGTTAAAATTCCTAAAATGCATTTTCGCTTCAAACTCAGTGAAATACTTGGGTCATATTATTGAAAATAATTATATAAAACCATTAACAGATAATCTTATTTCAATAAGGAATTTCCCAACTCTGGAAAAACAAAAGAATGTTCGGCAGTTCTTAGGAAAAATAAATTACTATAATAAATATATACCACCAAATGCAACTATACTAGACCCTCTGCACAATTTGTTAAGGAAAAATCAAAAATTTATATGGTCACAAGAATGTGAATATTCGTTTAATAAAATAAAATTATTACTTTGTTCACAACCAGTATTAAGAATTTTTGATCCAGATTTACCAATAAATATATATACAGACGCAAGCATGCATGGGTTGGGAGCAGTGTTAAAACAGCAAGAAAAAAACGGAGATGAAAAACCAATTACATATTTCTCAAAAAAATTAAATGAAGCTCAAAAAAGAAAAAAACCCATTTACTTATAATGCTTAGCAATAAAGGAAGCTGTAAAATTTTGGCAACACTGGCTCATTGGAAAAAAATTCAAAGTATACACGGATCACAAGCCTTTGGAAAACATGAATATAAAATCTAGGACTGATGAGGAACTAGGAGACTTAACATACTATCTGTCTCAGTATGATATTGAAATACAATACAAACCAGGGAAAAACAACCAAGAAGCAGATTGTCTTAGCAGAAATCCAGTTATAGAACCCGATATAAAATCAGAAGACTCTTTAAAAATCGTAAACTTAATTACTTTGGAAGACATAAAAAAAGATCAAAATATGCATAAAGAACTACAAGAAAAAAAGAATAAATTAAAATTAAAAACCAATATTTATTACAAGCATTGTAAAAATCGATATAAAATTTTTCTATCAGAAGATTTTAGCAAAAACTTAATAAAAAAGGTACACAATAACTATTGTCACATAGGGAAAACACAATTGCAAAACAAAATCGTACCATTATATACAGCAACAATATGACCAACAACATAAAAGCAATTTGTGATCAGTGTGAGATATGTATGAAAAACAAATCAAGGAGAAAACCTAAAATTGGCTTATTATCACACTTGGGCCCAGCAACGTATCCATTTGAAATCGTATCCATAGATACAATTGGAGGTTTTGGAGGTTCTCGTTCTACAAAAAAATACTTACATCTGCTCGTAGATCACTTTACAAGGTATGCTTATATTTTAACATCTAAGACTCAAAACTCTGACGATTTCATAAAATTAATAAGTAATGTAACAAAAAGCTATAACATAGGCACTGTATTATCGGACCAATACCCAGGAATAAATTCAAAAGAATTTAAAAAATTCCTAAGTGATAAAAACATAACATTGGTTTTCACTGCGGCAGATTCACCATTTTCAAATGGCCTCAATGAAAGACTAAATCAAACACTAGTAAATAAAATAAGATGCAAAATAAATGAAGATGAAGGAAAAAAAACGTGGACAACCATAGCACGAATATGCACAGATATGTATAACAAAACAGAGCATACAGTAACAAAATTCTGAAGGTGAAAATATGGATATTTTACCGCAGGACTTAAGAAAAACAACATACAAAAACAGATTTAGAAAGAGACAGAACACTTGCTTTAGAAAATACTAAAAGATCACACACTTATAATAAGAAACAATTCGGTAAACGTAGAAAAGACTACGAGCTAAATGTAGGAGACCTAGTTTATGTGGAAAACGGAAACCGATTAAATAGGAAAAAACTAGATGAACTTAGAATCGGACCATATAAAATCCTGAAGAAAATTTCGAATTCAATGTATGAAGTCAACACCGGACACAGGAAAACCGAGTCAAACCTCTTTCAGATCACAAAATTGATTCCCATCCCAACTACACAACAGTAACCATTCACTCTTGTTATTACTCAGTACCTTCTTCCCCTAGGGGAGGAGATGTAAAGAAAATCGACAACACGTATGACGGTCATCGTTTTTCTAAATATTAAATCTTCAGCGCTCAACGACTGGTGTGGTAACACTATTAAGTTAAGAAGATAAGAAAACATCATATAGAGAGAGAGAGAAAACATTTACAAAGTAAAACAAGTGTCAAACAAGAAAACTTGACATATCATGAGTATGGAGACAGGGCACATGTAAAAAGCGAAACAAAGTGTCAATTAGTTAAAATAAAATAGAGACTTAAACTAAGTATTATAAAAAGAAAGAACACAATCTGAAAATAAGGCTTTAAATGTTGTTTCTTTCGTTTACAGGTAACATTGTTAAATAAACAAATATCTAAAATGTTAAATAAACATTAACTTTCGTTTACAGAGAAACGCAATTGAGTTTTATTTCAAAGAATTTTATTGCTCAATTTGATAAAAATAGAAACATATTATATATATACATATATATATTTATATATATATATATATATATATATATATATATATATATATATATATACGAGTATATATATATATATATATATATATATATATATTTATATATATATATATATATATATATATATGTATATATATATATATATATATATATATATATATATATATATATATATATACGAGTATATATATATATATATATATATATATATATATATATATATATATATATATATATTTGGCTGCTCGCGTGCTCAACGTTGCGTTGCCAATAAAAAACAGTAATATTTGTTATATCGTATATAAGTTAACAACAATAATATGCGACGCTGCAGTTCTCACGATAAACGGACAGCGAACCCGATACCTGTGCAAAAACAACAACCTTTGCCTACGTGACCCTACGTCTCCACGGGCAATTTTTGATGGCATAACATCTGTCAAATTCGATTGCAATGGTTGGCAATATTTTAATGGTGGGCATTGCGATGTTATGCCATTGTCATTTTGAAAATGCCGTCAAGCAATCTAGTTCGCTGTGCCCACGCTTGAAAAATTTTTTATTTAACGATGAAGAGGAAAAAAGAAGGAAACCGAAATTATGGGTGAATCCTTTATTACAAAGAATGCAAATGCACAGTCTCCATTAATTTTAGCGTTTTTATTAATTTAATAGATGCGGTAAAACGAAAATGTCCGACGATGCTTCCACTGTGAGCGTCACGAAAAAATGAAAAATGGCTGTCAAACAAACAAAATGACAACTGATTGCAACACAGCACGTTGGCAATTTATGGCATAACATATTTCATAACATAAATTGCCAACTTGAAGCAATTTGGAGTCTCCATTGGCAATTTGCTTGAAATTGCCAATGGCATACCATCAAAAATTGCCCGTGGAGACGTAGGGTGAGGAAAAACGCTGACGCAATAGTTAACAACAATAATATGCGACGCTGCAGTTCTCACGATAAACGGACAGCGAACCCGATACCTGTGCAAAAACAACAACCTTTGCCTACGTGAGGAAAAACGCTGACGCAATCCCAGACTGGAGCTCTTTTTGTTTTCTTTAGTTTATCAAAAAATTGTTAAGTTTAGTTTTTAAGTGGACATGAAATAAAACGGACTTTAGTCCGAAAAAATATTTCTTTAATAAAATAAAATAAAAATTCGTTAACTGGCGCCCAACGTGGGGCATGCGCGAGTGTTCCAAAATTCTTTAAGAATACAAAAAGAATTTTAAGCGAAAAAGACACTAAAGATCATAAAGTGGTAACCAATCCATAAGAAGGTGATTAAAAAAAATTGGGAAAAAGTGTGCTAACAACGTCACTAAAAGTGGTAACCAACCCATAAAAAAGTGACTCAAAAAGCGAAAAAGTGTGCTAACCACGCCACCGAAAACAATAAGTGTTCCAATAAAGAGTGTCTGGTGCATCAAACGCAGCACCAACAGTTATAACCAAAAAGCATATTGCAGGAAAAAATAACTTGGAAACGAGGCCCCCGAGTAATGAAAACAAAAAGGAGCAGGAGAACCAACTGCAGCCGCCAAGGATTTTTTTTCAAGGAAACTCAAGCATCCCCATCTTTAAAAAAAAAAAAAATTTTTTTTTTTTTTTTTTTTTTTGTTCAACGAATTGAAATGATTATATTGATACTAATGTAAGTTTATTTTTGAAAATTATATTAAATTAAATGAGAATTAAATGAACAAATTTTATATCGAATATCGAAATCGAGAAATATCAAAACATTAAATAAATTAAAAATTAAATTTGAAACTTAAAACTGAATCTGAACCAAGAAAATTTTATATCGAAAGCGAGAGAAATATTGAAACATAAAGTTAATTAAAAATTAAATTTGAAACATAAAACTGAATTTGAATTAAGAAAATTTAAACTATATCCAAAGAAAATAATATTAAGAATACAAATAAATTAAATTCGAGAAATTTGACAAGAATTAGCTAATTGCCTTAGCAAGAATTTATCTGTTCTTTTACACAACCTTTTTTAGTAAGAAAGAAAGAAACTAAGGGCAAATTTTTTTTTCCCTCCTTATTTAACAAAGTTAAGCTTTACGAAATTCAGCCGTTCAATTAAACTTGAATCGAAACAAATTTAGACAAAACATGCCAATGGACAACAATATACTTAGGCCTTCGGCCCTCGGACCGGTTGGTGAATTCCAGGCAACTCAAACTCCGGCACTTTCCGAGTTAGTAACTAGATTAGTAACCGAAGCTCTTAGGAAAGAAGGCAAGGATATTATTAAAACTTTGCTTAATCCAACGAGTGATTATTTCAGTGATGTCGACGACAGCATGAACCCTACAAACCTAAACAATTTAGCCGAAATGGACAAAATACCTGACGTAGTAAAAAGCCTTCGCGAGTTTTCTGGCCAAGTAGGAGAATTCGGTTCCTGGCGAAAAAGCGTCGAACGAATTCTCAACATTTATTCTGGCCTCAGAGGCACAGCTAAATACTACGGAATATTGAGTGTAATTCGCAACAAAATCGTCGGCCACGCCGACATCGTACTCGAATCTTATAACACGCCTTTAAATTGGGATAGAATTGCGAAGTGTTTAACGATGCACTATGCGGACAAGAGGGACTTGGGTACTCTTGAATATGAGATGATATCTCTTATTCAAGGAAGTAACACCATATCAGAATATTACCAGATAGTTTACCATCATTTATCATTCATCCTAAATAAACTTTCTTCTATGAAAATGGGTGCAGAAAGTCTCCATAACTTAACTAAAACATATCGGGACAAAGCCCTCGATACGTTCATTAGAGGGTTAAATGGCGACCTCCCTCGCCTTCTAAGCATGAGAGAACCCGTTGACCTACCCGAAGCCCTACATTTATGTACAAAACTACAAAATGTCGATTTCCGAACGAATTATGCGCAGAAGAATAATATCATGATGGGCAAATACAATCCTCAGCCACCTCCAGTTCCTCCAAGACGTTTTCCTTCCCAGGCACCACCTGTACCAGCTCCAAGACGAACATTCTATCCAGAATTATTTCATTCCCCAAGACAGTTAGGACACCAAAACTTTAATAGACCCCCATCACAATTTCAAAGACAATTCCAGCCACAACAAACTCGACCAACATATTTCCAACCTCAACAGTTTCAACCACGTAATAACTTTTACCAATCCCAACCGAACCAGTTTCAAAATAGATCAAACTTACCACCTAAACCTCTTCCTAGGCCCGAGCCGATGGATGTAGATCAATCAATCCAATCGAGGGCCATAAACTACCAGAACCGCCCAAGACAAAACAGTAATTTTTATAAAAGACCGCCAAACCAAATGTCGCAACAAGTTGTCCCGAATAAATACCAAAGAATCTTCAATACACAACATTCAAACGGTAACGGTACTACAGAGCAAAACGAAAAATCGGAAGAAAACTATTCAGAACACCTTGCAAATTACACTGACGAAATCCAAAATAGCGACCTTCAACATGAACAAACCCTTATCAACTACATAGATAATCAAGATACTACAAACCCGGATCCACCTGAAATCCTAAACGATATATATTTTTTAGATTAACGAGCTCTTCATTAGCATTTATCGAAAAGGTCATGAAGAGTGGAGAAGTCATCAAATTTTTGATAGATACAGGGTCCAACAAAAATTATATTCAACCCGGTGACAAATAAAATAAACATCTTCCTCACCTTTCAAATCGATTTATTTAATTAATTTCCAGTATCAAAATAGGATTACAAAAACTCGCAAACTCATAACCCAAATATATATATATATATATATATATATATATATATATATATATATATATATATATATATATATATATATATATATATATATATATGTATATATATATATATATTTTTTTTTTTTTTATTTTATTTTTTTTTTTAAATTTTATTTTACTTTATAAAATAACAAGGTATAATAATAAAGTTGTAAACTAGCAGCACTAGCGACAAAGGCCTTGTTATTTTATAACAACGCTGCTCGCGTGCTCAACGTTGCGTTGCCAATAAAAAACAGTAATATTTGTTATATCGTATATATAATATATGTTAAAATATGTTTCTGCAAATTTCTAGAGATTGTGTTGAGTCCAGTAATTAATATAACTTTTAATTGCACAAAACGCTCTATAACACGTCACCACAGCTTCAGCACAGAAAAAGAAAGAGAGTTGAATGAAAGGCCGGAAACACGAAGTGTGTTGTTCAGCAGCCAACACAGGCTAGTTCCGCTTGCCCATAAACACGCTGTGCGACAGCGACAGCGTGTTAATAGATGGCGCGCGGAACTAGGGCATGCTTGCGTTGGCGTACCCGACAACTGGGTGGGGGTAGTGGTGTCGCCACAGGTATTCCTCCCCCAGTGACGGGCGCGGAGAACGATACCCGTTTCGTCGCTCGACTCCCCAGCTGGGGTGAGGGTTGGTACCCTGAGCGGGGCGTTGGTTGACTCCTCAGATGACTCCTTGGGTGGATCGCTGGCGGGTCATTTGTCGCTGACGATGACGACGATTGCGGCGATGGCGATGGTGATCGGGTGCCTGCAGCGATGGCGACGATGTTGAGTCACTCACCTCGAGGTAGGCCTGTTTCAAGCAGTCCGTAGAGATGGCTTTCTCGACGCCGTTCAAGTCGATGAGGAAACTCTTGTCATTGACCCGGCGGATTACCTTATGGGGGCCCGTATATGGCGGCTCGAGTGGCCTCCGGATTTTGTCCAGCTTGCAGAATACGTGCGTGCAGGTGCGCAATTCTTTGAAGACGAACGGCTTCTGTCTCGATTGGTTGGACGCTGGTACTGGCCTGATCGCTTTTTCCAGCTTGCGCAACTGCTCGACGAAAACCAGTTGGGTGGTAGGGTCGTTCTGTTGTCCGAAGAATTCGCCCGGCAGGAGGAGATGGGTGCCGAAGAGCATATCGGCTGGAGTTTCTTTGAGGTCCTCTTTGTACGCCGTCCGAATCCCCAATAGCACTGTTGGCAAGGCGTCTGGCCATGGTGCCTCTGGACTGCATCAAGGCCGCTTTTAGTGTGTGGTGTAGTCTCACCACCATGCCGTTCGACTGTGGGTGGTAAGGCGTTGTGTGAACATGGTTAGAACCCGTCATTTTCGCGAGAGCCGTAAATAGCTCCCCCTCGAATTGACCCCCTGGTCGGAGGTGATGGTGAGTGGTGTGCCGAAAGTGCAAACCCTACTGTGGAAGAACGCTCGTGCGACGGTTACAGCTCGAATGTCCGGGAGCGGGACAGCCACCGGCCATCGGGAAAAGCGGTCGATGATGGTCAGGCAGTGCGACAGTCCTCTCACCAGCGGTAGCTTGATCAGGTCAACATGAACGTGGCAGAACTGTCATCTGTCTCCCCGAAACTTTGTAACTCGCCGCGATTGTGGCGATGGACCTTCGCGCGTTGGCATGGTTGGCATTCACGGGCCCAGCGGAGCGCGTCTTTGCGCATGCTTGGCCAGAAGTATTTCGCCACCAGACGTTTCGCCGTTGCTCGACCACTCGGGTGGGATGATCCGTGTACGATGCCAAACGCCGCTGGACGCAGGTTGGGTGGCATATAGGGCCGTATCGCCCCATCGGCAACCAGACAGTAGATCTCGCTGTCGTTGAAAGCGAGGCGATCCAGTTGGATACGCGGGTTCTCCAGCACGTGAGGCAGCTCTACGTCAGAGGCTTGCTCCAGGCTGATAGTGGCTTCGTCGAGGATGGAAGGCATTTAGACCGTACAGGTTCGCGAAAGTGCATCTGCCACAACGCTTTCTCCCCCGGGAACGTACACAGATCGTGCGTTGAACTGGAGGACGCAGTCCAGGTGCCGGCTCTGCCTCGGCCTTGCCTTGCCCGAGCGTTGGTGTGCGGCGAAAACGAGCGGATTGTGGTCCGTGTGGATTGTGAAGACGTGTGCCTCCAGGATCCTCCTGAAGTGTCTGACTGCGGCATACACCGCGAGCAACTCCCTGTCGGAGGCGCTGTAGCGAGTTTCTGGGGGATTGAGCTTCCTAGAGAAGAATCCCAGAGGATTCCAGGTCCCATCGGGTTGCTCTTGGTTGAGTGCCGCTCCGATGGCGGTGCTCGATGCGTCGGTGTAGAGAGCGATTTTCGCGGTAGGCGAGAGGAAAGCTGAAGCTGTGGCCGCTGCGATACTCACCTTGCACTGCTGGAGTGCCCGCTCCGTCTGCGTCGTCCAGCTAATCGCCGCCTTCTTCGTGAGGTTACTCAGAAGTTCGTTGAGCGGGGCCTGTAGTTCCGCGGCGTGCGGTATACACCTGCGGTAATAATTAACTATACCCAGGAAACGTCTGGGTAGAGTCTGTCGGGCTTAGAAAGGCGTCTATCGCCTCGATCTTTGGGCGCGGGGGCCTGAACCCCTCTTTCGAGACCCGATACCCAGCGAATGTAACCTCCTGAGCACCGAGTTGGCATTTGTCCAGGTTGATGCGTAGATTCTCCGCTTTCAGCGTCTCCAACAATTGGCTCAAATGGTGCTGGTGCTCGTCATGCGTCTCGGATGCGATGAGCAGGTCGTCTACGTAGCCCTTCACGTTTGCGCGGAGTTACGCAGGCCTAATGGCATACCCACGAACTCGAAGAGGCCGAAAGGTATTGTGACTGCCGTTTTCGGGATGTCAGCTTTGGCAACCGGGATTTGGTAGAAGGCTTTCTGCAGATCTATTACAGAGAAGACTTTTCCCCGGCTCTCCTGGATCAGGTCCTCGATGATCGGTAGAGGATATCGGTCTGGCAAGGTACACGCGTTGAGGCGTCGATAGTCGCCAGTGGCTCGGCAGCTTCCATTCGGCTTTGGTACCATGTGTAGCGGACTAGCCCATGGACTCGATGATGGGCGTACCACCCCCTTGTCGAGGAGGTCAGCGAACTCTTCTTTGGCAGCAGCGAGTCATTCACCGACGAGTCTACGGGGGCGCTCGAAAACGGGAGGGCCCTCCGTGACGATGAAGTGTTGCACCGGCAAGTCTGGTACAGTGGCCATGACCCCTGCTGGTGAAGCGAGTTGCAGGAAGCGCTGGACGAGCTCTCTATACCGGTCGCCATGTGGTCCCACAGGTGCATCAATGCGAGCCACTGTGGAGATGCCGTCGATTCGAGCCGAGTCCATGCGGCCTGTTGTCGCGATATTGGTAAGGGGGTCTACGATGCGTCGTCCCCTCAGGTCTACCAGGAGCCCATAGTATGCCAGAGAGTCCGCCCCGAGAAGGGCGGTTTGCACATCGGCCACAGTGAACGCCCAAGTAAAATCCCGCCGCAGGGCGAGGTTCAGCTTCAGCGTGAGCTGCCCGTATGTGGCTATCGGCGACGAGTTGGGTGCGTACAGCGTGAGGCCGTCTCGCTGTAGTTTGCGGGCGACCCACTGTGCTTTGTCCCATAGGCAAAATTAAAATAAAATAAAGTGCTTAGAATATTTAAGTAATATACATTTTTGTAAAGCTAACAAAGTACCTTAAATAAATTCGTAAATAGAATTTATCATCTCGTCTTTTTGTTAACAGTAGAGGGCGCTAAAGCCAGAAAACGTTTGAGGTAAAACTGTTGAACGGAAAAACGGTTTTTACTGTGTTACAAAAATAATTTTTAAAATTTCATTTTTTATTGTATTGCTTTGAAATTTAACAGTTTTGTTTATAACTATAGGTACAAAAAAACAAAAATAATTTTTTGTAAATATTTTATATAGAAAAGTTGTTTGTGCCATCGAAAACTTTTGCGATTTTTTATTTGGAATTCCCAAAATGCAAAAGTTTGATAGAGTGAAAAAATTTTTTTTTTAAGAATAGGTAATTTTTTATTAGTGTTTTTAGTACATTTTAAAGGGCTTAAATAGAATATGTAAACAAGTTTTAGATATTTCACCCGGAAATGTAAAAATGATATGAATTCTTTAAGACATATTTCCTAAGTTTCAGGAAAAGTTGCAAAGACCTAAGTTTATGGTACTGCCAAAATTTAAAAAAAATAAGGTTATACAATTTTTTTTTTTATTACTATAAAAAATGAATCAAATTTTGATGTAGTCTATAATTTTTATTAAATAGTGACAAAAACTTACCAAAAATTGAAAGAATATTTTTTTTTTTTTTGGCGGAATCCCTAAAGTTTTGCAAACTTTGAAAAAAATTAAAAAAATATATAAATAAAAAGTAGGCGATGTTTTATTTTTCATTTATATACTTTGTTAACAAATCAAACCACTAGTCAAAAAAAAATTTAAGATTTTTAACCGGAAATTTGAAATTTTGTATTTTTTTAAAACATCTATATTTTTTAGTTTTACAAAGACCAAAAATATGATTATATAACTTTCCCCAAGTAAAGGGCTCCAGCGACGTTCAATGTTCAATTCAATTTTTGCAAGCTGTGCAATTTTATTGACTGTAGGTCTGTTTGAGAACTTTTCGAGTAAAAAATATCAAGTAACTTTTACTGGGAGAGTAAGAATGATTTTACTCTCTCAGTAAAAAATATCACAAAAAGTAAACGAACGACATCCAGTAAAAAGTATCAAGTAATCAACATTTGTTTGTAAACAGCTGATTCATGTTTTCCTTTTTGCTTTTCGTTTCATTGTTTTCCCTATGTTCCCTATGCTTTATATGTAATGCAAGCCCTACAGATATGAACAATATAAACATTATTAAGGACCCTTGTATTAATAATTATAAATATGGACTTTCTACACTCCACTGCTGGATACGCTTTTTTGAATGCATATTGCACATTGCTTACCGTCTTCCTTTGAAAGTTTGGAGAGTCAATAAGGAAATTACCTCAGTTTTTTCACAAAACAAAAAAAGAATTCAAAATGAATTCAAAACACGGACGGGATTAATAATAGACCAAGTAAAAACGGGATTTGGAACTACTAACGACGGAAACACGGCTCGACGATTTTTTGAAAATAGTGAAATTTCTGCTGAAATTACGAGGATTGATAGAAGTCTTATTGATAATTTTCGCATAATATTAAGAGTTTTATCTTGCGGAATCCCGGTTAATGTGACAACGTTTAAGGAGCTGCTAAATATTACTAGAAACTCATATTTAATACAGTATGGCTGGTATTACATGCCAAGTACTGTTCATAAGGTTTTAGTGCATGGGTGCGATGTTCTGGAATACTTCAACTTGCCAATTGGTAATAAAATATTAAAAACACATTTTACACATTTTTTAAAACTATTTTTATTCTAGAGTGTTTGTCCGAAGAAGCCTTAGAAGCCAGTCATAAAAATATAAGGAATGTGCGATTATCCCATACAAGAAAAACGACCAGAGAAAATACAAATAGAGATTTAATGGCTCATTTGTTATTAATGTCGGATCCGGAACTATCGTCACTTAGGTCTACAAAACACATTAAAAAAAATGATGAATTCAAAGAAATTGAGAAATACATTTTGAAAGAAAACATCATAAATTACAATTAAAATAAATTATCTTATTTGTTGAGCAAATTTAGAAACAAATTTATTTATGACCCTTTTTAAAGAGAATATTAAATTATTTGCATTTTGATCACAAATGTAGCTAAAATTTAGTTTTTGAGAAAAAGGATATATGGGAGATGGTCATGTCCTTTTATCGAATGAAGCGAAATTTCCCAGAGAGCCCAAAAATATACGTTTATAAGTTGTTATAAGTTTTCAGTGCATTCTGATCACTAATGTAGTTACAATTTAGTTTTTGAGAAAAATTATATATGGGAGCTAGTCATGTCCTTGCACCGAATGAAACAAATTTAACCACTAAGCTAAAAGACATATTTTAACAGATAGTTACCAACTTTCGATTTATTCTATATACAATTATAGCTAAAATTAAACTTTTAAATTTAAAGATGTATGGGAGGTAGTCATGTCCTTGCACCGATTTTTCTGAAACTTCGAATTTTTCTTAATTAACATATTTTGAACCAGCACACCAAATTTCATTTTTCTGCGATACCTTCTCCAATTTTGCCGATTGACTATATGGGGACAAAGCACTGTGCGACCGTTCCCCTCGACAGTAAGGAGACCACTGAACCTGAGTCCACGAGAAAGCGAGTGGACGTCGTTCGATCCGTCACGTGTAGGCGTTTTTCGGTTGGTGGACGGCCGGCGTCGTTCGCCCAAGTCGGCGTCGGCAGCGCTAGTTTCCCAACGGCGTCGAGGCGGCGGCCACGGCGGTGGCAAAGATACACGGTGGTCGGCACTGGTGTACTTTCGCCCCGTATTTCTGATGGTACCAACATTGGCTAGGCGCTGTAGAGCGATCTCGGTGCCGGCTGGGGCTGCGGGTATCAGCGTGACCCCTCTGAAGTGGGGGCGTTAACTTACGCAGCAGCTCATGATTCTCCCGCGTGCACGGAGTTACCCGTTGAATCGTGCGACGATCTGTTCGAGAATGGAGAGCGGGGTCTCGGAGACGAGAGTGGAGGTGACGTAGCCGCCACTGTAGGTCCATTGTCGACCAACTCGTCAGCTGCCTCTGCGAGCTCCTCTAGGCTGGTACCCTTCAGAATCTTGAGAAGCCGTCGCGTTGACCGCGGCATCAAATCGAGCCACTTCACTCGGATGACGTTAATCCGTGGCCCTGTCGCCTGCCAAGGCGCGCATTTGCCGCAGGAGTTGGGAGGGCTTCCTGTCACCCAGCTCGAGTTGGGTGAGTAGCTTGTGGAGCTGTCGATCCGCCGAGTCGGTGAGGCAATTTAGTATGGCTGCCTTCAGCGCCTCATACTTCCCCACGGGCGGCACTGTGCGGATCCGCAACCTCGGAAATGGTCTCCGGGTCGAGCGCCGCAACTACCAAATTGTTACGGCTGTTGTCGTTGCGCACATGGTGGACCTGGAACGCGGCCTCGATCTGATAAAACCACAGATCGGGGTTACTCCTCGAGAAAGGTGGGAGCCAGCAGCTATTCACCGCCTCGATCGCGGGCGGCGACGAAAAGGAGGCGTGTCCCCCAGGTTCCCCTGCACGGTGTGGCGGCGGGTGTGTCGGTAGCAGCAATGGCGTTGGCATAGCCAGCAGTGCGTGCGCATGCACGTGCGGTGGTTGTAGCTGCTGGTGCGGAGCGTACGATGCTTAAGTCGGCGGCTGCTCCGGTAGTGCCGGCGGCCGCGGTCCTGAGGCCGTTGGCGAGTGGAGCATCATGTGCGTTGTGTGCTGGTTATATAATATACCCCTCTGGGTGGGGCGAATACGTGTATCACGTCGGGGTCACCAATTTGGCTGCTCGCGTGCTCAACGTTGCGTTGCCAATAAAAAACAGTAATATTTGTTATATCGTACTCGTATATACTCGTATAATATGTGATAAAATACGTTCCTGCAAATTTATTTGTTATATCGTATATATAATATATGATAAAATACGTTTCTGCAAATTTCTAGAGATTGTGTTGAGTCCAGTAATTAATACAACTTTTAATTGCACAAAACGCTCTATAACACGTCACCACAGCTTCAGCACAGAAAAAGAAAGAGAGTTGAATGAAAGGCCGGAAACACGAAGTGTGTTGTTCAGCAGCCAACACAGGCTAGTTCCGCTTGCCCATAAACACGCTGTGCGACAGCGACAGCGTGTTAATAGATGGCGCGCGGAACTAGGGCATGCTTGCGTTGGCGTACCCGACAACTGGGTGGGGGTAGTGGTGTCGCCAAAACTATTTCAGAACCTGCGAACTATATTCCTGGTTATTAGAAGTGGCAGACTATAAAAAAGAATCATTAGACAGTAGAAAACTATTATTATTAATTAAAATTATAATTAAGAAACTACTAGCTGCCTGCGCTATCGAGTTCTGTTAAAATTAATCTTAGATAAAATATAAATGTTTAAACTTAGTAAATTAAATTGTGGATGCATTTTATTTTAAAAACTTCAAAATAGTTTCAATATTTTCCACGGAAGGTTTACAGAGTAAATGTTGCCACTCTGAACGCTTAAGAATCAACTGTTTTGAGAATAAAACATTTCGTTGCCAATAAGATAGAACTTGACCAGGAAACACTAAGAAGGTAAAAGCCTTTTGATACACACTCTTTCTTTAGTAAGAAGTTTCCAATTTATGGGAAAATAACGTAGTTCTTTTATTCAATTGGTTTTTGCACATTATTGCCAAATTTTGAAATAAATCCATCTTAAAGCTGCTACTCTCTTAGTGTATCTTGGCTTTGGCTGTTTATATGGCAATTCCCGTTTGTTTTTTAAAATTCGACAATTTATAACCAATCAATGTAGTGGTGAATACTTACAATTATTCAGCGTTGGAAAATTCACAAAAAAAATGGATGAATTGATTTTTATAACTATGAACTTGTGTGTAATAAATAAAATTTATTTCTTAAATAAACTTTATTAGCGTATTTATATTTCGAATTAAATAAAATATAACTAAAATGAAAATTATTAGTGAAATAGTATGGTATGAGAATTCAAAAGTGATTCAGATATTATTACAATAGATGAATTTTTTATTTAAAAAAATGTTTCTTTATCACTCGTCCTTAACACTTCCTATTTATTGTCTGAAGTGGTAAAACTTTTTCTGCCTCAAGACAAATTTTGGTTACGTAAAGTCAATTTAAGATAAAATCACATATCCTTCTCTTACAATTAATTTAAATTAGATATAAAAGAGTAACTGCAACATTTATTTAATATTTCACAATATAAACGAACACCTTCAACACAGTTATAAATTAACAATAAAAAAAAGGTTCTTAAACTTTTTTTTTCTATTCATAGAAGTTCCTTCGCAACCATAAAGTAGTTTTAATTGATTAGAAAAGACAAATAATAAGCTGAATTGTAGTACTGAGTTCATTTAATGTTATATTTTCTCATTAATATTTCAGTATATTGATAGTAACATGAATTTACAACCTTCTACAAAATTATGTACTTCGGTAACACTCTTATGTAATAGGAGTAAAAATGGTGTATAAGTAGTTTATTCACCGAGGCCACTTGTGCTAACAGACCCCGGTGAAAAATGAGATTTCCGCATGCTATTGCAATCCATTTTGCATTGATTTTGTTGTTGGATTCGGCAAGCTGCGTATGTATTGGTAATCAGTGTTATTGCAATCCATTTTGCATTGATTTTGTGTTGGATTCGTCAAGTTGCGTACCTGCTATTCTCGGGTTTACGTCCAGTGGGGAAAAAATTGCCAGCAATACATTTGTATTCTGTGAATGCATATGTAAGTTTCATTTCTCATTTTCTCTGCCTATTAGTAATCTATTCCACAGCGGCCTGTCACTTTACTCTCTCATTTTCTCTCTCGTTGCAATTTTTTGGTGAAACATTCTCTGCTTTTAAATACTGATCTCTTAGGCTGGTGGCAGAGCGGCCGCTAGTAGCGAAGAGATAATATAAGCGATGCGAGTTCGTGCTATAGCAATGCGACAAGATGTCAGAGTTGATGTGCGATATACAATATATGTATATTGGTTTGTTAATGGTTCGGTGTGAAAGATGTGCTCAGCCGAAGTTTTTTATTTCAAAAAATGTTTATAACATACTGTTGAGAAAGAAAACTGGAATATATTTAAGTCCTGTATTATGAGCTGTGCATATATCCAGAGAAATTATATAATTATTTAAGAATGTCTACCGAAACTTTTCATAACATTTTGTTGTGGTAATGGTAATTTTTATTGTTTTGGTCCCCTACTGTTGAATGCGAAAACATTTCAGATATTAAACTTTGTTTTTATTTCCATGTTTTGAATGCAGCCCAGCCACTCTCACGAGAATTGAAACATACGTCGCGATAGCGTGCGCGAAATCACTTCGATGAGTGTGTTGTCGCTTCTCGTATTCGCAGCGGCTTTGGCTCTCATCTCGCTTCACTCTCACTCTGACAGCTTATTCGCTGTGCAATAAGCACATATGTGCAGAGATTTCTAGCGCGGGGTAACGCCGTATTATCGCTTCGCTTCTCGCGTCCACTCTGACGTCAGCTCAATTCTTGGGACGCGAATAAACTTATTATTACAATAATCGGTCCTCAGAGGACACCCAATTTATAACATTTTATTAAAATTTCTATAAAAATTATTTATAGTAGTTATAGAATATTATAACTTTAAGACTTTTAACACTTTTATAACGTCTCATGAACACTTCATTTGAATTGATTTAAGTATTCAAAAATTGCTGTTGGTAGGATTCCGGTGTCGATCATTAAAATCGATAAATTTGGAAAGTCTCTCGTCTCTAAAATATATTTTCTGCAACACGTGAATTTTTGGTTTACATGTTGTTTCTTAAAAAAGTTGTGCAATATCGAAATGTCTAAAAAAGCTGAACAAAAGTTGGAATCGGTTGAAGCCGAATTTTCGGAGTTGGACGACAGTGCGACGGAGTCTGATACTGATAATGAAGAAGACGATGTTTGCAGTAAAAACGAGAAAAATGAACCGTCAAAAACTGCCGTGGTTAAGATTAGGGAAAGTATTATAAGTAAATATGAAATGCGGCAAGGGAAGCAATTGTACATTAGATTCCCACAAAAATTGCCTGCTGATGAATCGGAGTTTCAGTCAAAAGCTCAATCGCTGTCGGCGTTAATTGTTAGTGCTCGAAAGCCTCGCCAGAAACATGCTCGTTTCTGTCTTGTAGATTTTAATTCAAAATTAGACCGTGACACCGCATTGGAAAACATCCGAACTGCTGCTAAAACTGACGCCGCTTTTAATGGTGTAGTCGCGTTAATTCCACGTACTGATAAATCTGAATTCATTAATAAGTTGGTAGAACGAAAACTTCAATCAATTGAAAACAAAAAAGCAAAAGCAAAGTTGAGACGTGCTAATAAGTCATCGCTGAGAGGTAAACTTCTCACGTCATCTGTAATAGTTCCGAATGTCCCGAATAGTGCGTCTTTAGCCGATTTGCGGAATATATTCCCAAATGCCATAAATATTCAGATGAAAGCTCAACAAGGAACACTGGGTGGTACCAGTTTGGCCGCTGTAGCGTTGCCTACAACAATGGATGCGCGCAAAGCAGTTAGGCAGAAGGTGCAATTAAATGGTACTCAATTGGTAATCCGCTATGATAAGCAGAAAAGGAACAAAAACCAGAAGCAATCTAAACCAAACACACAGAATATCGCAACCAAAAATAATGAAACTGAGGACGATGCACAACGGATAAAACCTAAAAAAACAAAAAAAAAAACAAAGCAAACAGTTTAAGTACATAGTTTGTCAAGGTTGATGCACATTTAATGGATAGAACAAAAGAATATTTGATCAACGACAGAAATGTGAAAAAACAACGTTTAACTAGTGACGGAGCTTTATTAACAAACTGATACACATATTTAGGTAGTCATATATATAAAGGCTTTTATTTGATTTATTACTTGATAGGGGTTCAGGGATTTGCAACAATTATATTTTCTTATTGAGTATAAAGGAATATCTGCAAAATAAAAGATGTGTGCGAAGTAAAAGGAAAATAGTGATTTCCTTATCTACTAACTAAGGAATGTGCTTTGCATTAAAATGAGTAGTTATGGAGATGACTGGACAAACAAAGGTTATTTAGGTGTGTTTTTAAAATATCTGTTTATTGCATTCCTTTACACAATTTTCCTTACATTAGAAGCATGTTTTCATACGAGAGCGTTGCGTCTATAATGGGTTTACTATATAAATTACATTCCGATTTTTGGCAATCCAAGGAAGGATGAGGTTTTTTAAAAACATGCTTTTGTGTGGTTTCGTTGCCGGTATTCAATTGCTTGTAAATTAAATGTGTGTCAACCTTTAATGTTCTCTACGATAAGAAGTCTCCATAAGTCAATAATTTGAATAAGTACAGCAATAAGTCCTACTGCTTAGTTGACTATGGCATTTTTTAAACTGTAAAAGAAAAAATCAATATATAAGTTAATTAAAAATAATGCTTTGTTTCCTTTTAAAACATATTCTTTCAGAGACGACTCACAAAATGGAATTCCGAAATATATGGGAAAATCTGATTTTAAATTACATTTCTTGGTATTTAATTTGAAACCATATTCCCTCAGTCGATCCAAAACTTTACTTAAACTGTTATTGTGGTCCGCCAAGGCTCTCCCGTATACCACTATTTCATCCAAATACACAAAACAATCCAGACCTTGTAAACCTGTTGGGATATTATTCATCAATCTCTGGAAAGTTGCTGGTGCACCCGTCAGTCCGAAAGGCATGCGTTTAAAATCAAAATGGTCCAGTGATATGCTGAACGCTGTTTTCTTTCTGTCTCCCGCTTCCACTACCACTTGGTGGTATCCACTCGCCAAATCTTGTGAAGAGAATTTCGTCTATTCTCGGAATTGGGAAAACTTGTCTTACTGCGACATCGTTGTTTTCTGAAATCGACTACCAGCCTCCGTTTTTTAGTGTTGTCTGCTGACTTTTCAGGTGCCAATAACGAAAGGTGAATTACAGGAGAATTGCTTGGCCTTATTATGCCTTCCTCCAACAGTTTGCCTTTTTGCCGGTTCATTTCTTCCCGATGTGCTTCTGGAGTTCTATGTTGCCTCTGCGCTGCGTCTCCATCTAGTAAGAATACACATATTTTTGTTACATAGTGTCGTTCATAACTATTTAGTGTACTCTCTGTTCCCAATTCTTTGAGCAACTTAGTCATCCTGTCAGTGCTACCTCGGGATTTTTCCCGAATCGTAAAATTTCTTGCCTCGCTTTCTCTCTTAGCTTCGTATTCTGAAAAATCAGAGCAGGTCGCGTCACAGATCTGTTCCCATGTGACATCTTGCTCCTGAGTGTTTAAAACTGGTGCTGTGACTACATAATTCGTAGCGCACGTCAATGTGTCGCTAATATATATTTCAGGCTTAATCTCTTTAATATTACGAGTCCTTCTTTTACGGGTACTATGATTTTCTTGATCGTTATAGCTTTTTCTTTCAACGTATTATTTTGCTGGTTCTCTTTAAATTTCCCAACTGAATAGCTGTTCCGTACTTTGCTAATATCCCTCTCTGTATGAGTTCTGGCGCAAAATATTAAAGTCTTTACTATTTTACCATTGGCATTGCATATCGACAGCCGTTTCTGTACTGCATCTATTACGGAGCAATTCCACAAATTATCCCTCCCCAGTATATCCCACGGGTCGGGTTTGTATTAAGTGGAAATCGACTACTAGTTGTTCAGTACCACTGACATCGAGCTTGACTAGGCAAAGCGTTTTGACACTTCCTCCGAAGGCTCCGCTTAAATCTTTTACCTTGCTTTACGGTGCATTAGGAAATGTCGACATAGGCACCGCCTTAATTAGACTGGCGTGCTTTTGCTTCCTTGCATGGAATAATAATATAAGTGTCATCTGTATATGTATGCTGATTGAAATTATTTGGCAAAAACAATTGTCGATTGTTGTGTTTTTGAAAAATGTCTGTACATGCGGCTTTAAGTTCCTCGCACAAGTTCTTGCGCTCTGTATGCGATTATTTAACCATGCTACCGCGCCTTTGACGGTTTGAACTAATTGTTCGCGCTTCTTATCATTCTGGATATTTGAAACATTCATACTTAAACATCTCGTGATCCTCCGGTACTATCGGTCTACTACCTGCTATTTCTAACAGATATGCAACCAGAGTCGGCCGCTGTCTTATTGGTCGCCTAGACACCAAACGAGCAGGTGTATCGTTTAGATGCCCACTATCTCTCCGAATTTCCTCTGTATCCTCTAACGCTGTCGGAGCGACAATCTCAATTCAACCGGCTGATCCTCTGGAGGTAACGGGACTACTCCAGCCTAAGTTGTCCCAAACAAAAATCTCTGCTGGTGACAATCGTTCACCACAACTGCCGGAACAGGAACTCTGCGTTCCCTCACGTGTCAGATATCCCGGCCAACGAACTCCTGGAGGTAGTGCTAGCACAGTCTGCATCTGTATCCGCTCCAGCTTCTCCTTTTCCAGAAGTTAAACTGCTTCCTCCGTCTCCTCGAGTCTTCCAGAATGCTTTCTTGCTCTTTTACTCAGACACTTCCTATGTGGTCGCAGATCCTCTTGCTGCCTGAAAATTTCCGACAATCGTTCCTCTCATCTGTTCTGAATGGCTGTCAGTGCCTGGTCAGGTACTTCCAGAGGCGATAGATTCCCCCTAGTTCTAGCTTAGTTCCAAAGTTCCTGAGCCTCGCCCTTACTAGTGTTGAGCTCAAACTGTGAATAAAAAATCCTTTGTCTCTAGAGACCTAAGCACCTTGATTTTCAATACACCTATTGTCCTTTCCACAGAGTTTCTGGACTTTCTTGGCTTGCGCTGAGCCATCAACCATACTGCGAAACGGAGTCATAATATACGGTGCTAGTGGATATACAGGATCTCCATAAAATAAATTTTCATAAAAATTATTCATTATTTCAACAATATAAGGAAACGTTACCTAACATCCATGTATTGGTCTGCATATTCCGCTCAAATTATTCCTTTAATGTGCTCACATTAAATATTAGGGAATTGTGATTTGCGCCAGTATACCTTGCGTCTACAAACTTGATATTCATTTTAAAATCAGGAAACTAAACAAAGGTTAAAATTATGCACAATCACACATTGCACTGAGTGTGTAATATCATTTTCTGTTTAAATACATATGTTGTAAGTCTTTTCGCAGTTATTCGATTCTCACATGCGTTCCATTACGAATCCTACAATTTCTGGAAATCCATTCTGGGCATAAACTGCTAATTTCGAATCGTGGATTTCACCCACATTCATCGAGGCTTTTATCCATCGACAACAGATGCGTAGCTCTAAGATTTTTAAAGCTCATCGAAAACAACAGCATGTGGATTAAGCTAGGCCCACATTGAAATCGTTGACGCCGCACTTCTGGTCACTGCCATCGGCAAAAAATCTTAAAGCGGCGCACAACTGAATAATGGGCGGAGTAGCAAAATTACGTGAGGACTTTCTAAAAAAAATCTTGCATCTCGTTATGTAAATAAAAAACGCATCGTTCCTTATTTACCCGAAAATAACTAATAAACCTGAAAAGAATTTGAATTTCAATTTTATATCTATTCTATCTCCCATATTATTTACTTAACGTTTAGTAATTCTAAAGGGTTGGACACATCCCTTAATCTTTCTTAAACGTACCACATTTGCTCATTTTTCCTACACTGCTTCATAAAATAATAATTCATCACTATATCACATTTGAAAAAGTTTCGTTTTTATGTCGCTATAAATAACATACACCATAAATAACACAACTCAAATAAGTTGTGAATTGTCATGCCTAAAAAAAGTTTTTTTTTTTTTTTTTTTTTTTTTATCTCCATTTATTTAACTACAATCTGTCCAGCTGGACATTCAGTACTACTTATATTATATTTGGTTATAAACATGTGTATGAATTTTCAGTAACATTCAATACATTAGGTACATTAATTTAACAAAGTTAGATTCTATATATATTAATTTCATTCATTCCTTATTATTATTATTTTTTAATTTTTTTTTTTTATTTTATTTTTTTTATTTTATTTTATTTTTTTTTATTTCTAATTTGATCTTAGGTGGTAAATCTGAATGGTAAGTCCGATGGTACATATTTTTTTAGTCTTCGCGCGCTGGTATCGCTGGTTATCAATTCTACCGCTAGGTTGTTAGGATGGACTCTAAGACGTTTGCGATATGAGTGGCTATATTTCATGATTTCATCATTTACTTTTGGGATGTTTAGATCCCGATGAATGATGTCGTTGCTGACATACCAAGGTGCATTAGCACACAGTCGTATGACTTTTGATTGGAATCGTTGTAGGATGTCCAGGTTTGACTTGGATGCTGATCCCCAAATTTGAATACCATAAGTCCATATGGGTTTCAGTATTACCTTATATATCAGGACTTTATTTCCAAGTGTTAGGGCTGACCTTCGTCCAAGTAGCCAGAACAAAGACCTAAGCGTTATTCCAAGTTGTTTCCGTTTGGAGAAGATGTGATAGCGCCACGTAAGCCGCCGATCCAGGTGCACCCCAAGGTATTTTGCATGGTCTGCTTGTGGCAATTGGGAGTTACTTAGTGTCACTGGAGGGCAAGAACCTGCACGTAGGGTAAAAGTCGTTTGCACTGATTTTATTGCATTTGCTTTTATTCGCCACTTGTCTAGCCATAAGTCAATTTGGTTCAGGTTCTCCTGCAAATGCTTCGAGGCTAACACGGGGTTTTTGTTGCAGGCCATTACAACAGTATCATCTGCAAAAGTTGCGGTATATGTGGTAACAGTCAGCGGCAGGTCAGCCGTGAATAGTGTGTAGAGCACAGGTCCCAAAACGCTCCCTTGTGGAACACCAGCTTTGATTGGATGGAGGGAAGTTACGTCGCTGTTAACTTTGACCATGAAGAATCTGCTTTCTAAGTAGGACTTTAATATGGCAAAGTAGTGATAGGGTAAATGCATTTTCAATTTGTACAGTAACCCTTGGTGCCACACCTTGTCGAATGCTTGGGTGATATCCAGGAATGCAGCTGAACAGTATTCTCTATTTTCTAGTGCATTCTGTGCAAATGCATATACTCGATTTATTTGTTCTATCGTAGCATGATGCTTTCGGAATCCAAATTGATGGGAAGGTATAAGTTGTTTTGACTCGATGATTGGGAGGAGTCGCTTCAAAAGAAGTTTCTCAAACATTTTGGAAAGTATCGGAAGCAAGCGGTCTATATGAAGTGACCACTTCTGCCGGTTTTCCAGGTTTGGGAACAAGGATAATTTGAGCCACTTTCCATTGGCTTGGGAAGTGGTCACATCGGATAATCGCATTGAATAGTTGTGCAATGAATTTATAGCCGCAATCTGGTAGCTCCTTTAGGATTCTGCTCGTAATAAGGTCATATCCCGGCGTATTCTTGATAATTCCTCTAATTTCTTTTAGTTTAAAATGCTGGATCGGAATATCCATTTGGTATGGGGCATCAAGTAATTCAGCTATTTTTATGTCTTCTTGTGGATATTTGCTTGGAAACGGCGCAAATACTTCTAATAAATGAAGAGCAAATGACTGTGCTTTTTCCTTGTCAGATCTGGCCCATCCGCCATCTTTCGTTTTAATAGGTGGCACATGTGATGTTGGTTGATTTAGTTTTTTTGTAGCTTTCCATAGAGAATAACCTGAAGCCCGTGAAGGTGACAAGCTGCTGAGATAGCTTTGTATTTCTGAATTTTTTGTTGACCGTAGGGCGTTTTTGAGTTGCTTTGTAGCGCAATTGAACCGGTTTTTGTCATAGGGGCTTCTGGTCATTTGCCAAATTCGACGCAGTCTCCGCTTTTCTTTTAGTTGCTCCTTTACAACCTGGCTTACATCACGATAATTACTTATTCAGCTGGGCTCCAATGTGGAAGTCCATGCAGCATGCTGAATGGCTGAGTTCAAAAGTTCTACTGCATCGTCTATATTTGTTTTGTTTTTTAAAGGAATATTGGTGACTAGAGTCTCGATAATGCTTTGTCTAAACAGCTCCCAATTTGTGCTTTTGTTGTGCAGACAGATTGTTCTTGCTCTGATCTGAGCCTCACAGCTAATTGTTAGAACTATCGGTGAGTGATCTGATGACAGGTCCAGGCACGATTCCATGGAAGTGTTTGTTTTTGGTACACCTTTGGAATCAAAAAAGTCGATAACGTCTGGAAGCTTGTTTCTATCCGTTGGCCAGTAGGTTGGCTCACCCGTTGATAGGTGGGACAGGCTGTTTTGTTGCATAGCTTTATATGGGTTACGGCCTCTAGGAGTTGTTATTCTAGACCCCCATTGTGGATGCTTAGCATTATAATCACCCCCAGCAATGAATCTTGATCCTAGGGAGTTATAAAATTCTTGGAACTGTTCGCAGCTAACTGGATGGTTGGGAGGGCAATATACCGCTGCAATTGTTATGGGGCCTTTATAATCATCAATTGTTATAACCGTTGATTGCAGGTATTTCTTTTTATAACATTCGTGCTCCACGTGTGCAATACTGTTGCGAATAATTACAGCAGCTCCCCCACGCGCAGTGCCAGCTGGGTGGATTGTGGAGTATAGGTCATATTGCGGAATTTTTGCGTAACTTTTTTCAGTGAAATGGGTTTCAGATATCAACATAATGTCAATATTTTTGTCTGCTAAGAAAGCTGATATTTCATGGATATGACGACTGAGCCCATTGGCATTCCAGACTGCGATTTTTAATAATTTATTCATTTCGACATATTTGCTACGACTGTGGTTAGTAGATTAAGTAGAGTACTCACGTGACCCATCAATGCTTTAAGCATGGTTTTTAGCTCGGTCATATCCTCATTCAGTTGAGTATTTGGATTGTTGAGCGGAGTGGTTAGGTTCGTATTGGTTTCTACCGGAGTATTGTTACGTACAACATTTGCATACGACGTTGTTGTTCGTGGAGCGGATCTTTGAGGCGCTTCCTGGTTAATGTTCCTCGCTTCTCTGTTCCTGAGTGCTGGGAACGACTTTTGTTGCAGCTCCTTATAGACAGTGCAACCTTTATAATTAGCGGGATGATTGCCTTCGCAGAGCACACATCGAACGTCTTGTGCGACGAGTTTGCGGGAACATTCGGAAGTAAGGTGGTTACCTGTACATTTAACGCATCGTGGGCTACGGTTACAGTATCGCTTGGTGTGTCCGTAACGTTGGCATCGGACACATTGAGGAATCTCACGTTTCTTCCTAGGTGGCTCAATTTTTATTCGTGTGTTTAAAAGTGTATTACATTCGTATATGCCTTTGTTATTGCTGCATTGCTTCAGACTGATGTAAAACATAGGAAGCGGTTTTTTTGTAGTTCTTTGCCTAATATTACAAACATTAACAACTGTATAACCTAACTCCTCAATTGCTTCTCTTATTTCGTCGATTGGGGTTGAACAGTGCATACCCCTTAGTACTACGTTAAAGTCTCTTTCCTGCTTCAATTTAAAAGTATGAAACTCAGTGTTCTTTTCGGTTAGAGCCTTTGTAATGGCTGAGTATTTTTCAGACGACTTTGGTTGTATTTTGACAACGTCTCCATTTATAACTCTGAGTTCATATTCTTTCTTAGCAATTACTTCAAGTAATTCTTTTAGGGGAATTATATTACTCACGCCTGAAACAAAAATAGGTGGAGGTTTTGGTTCTCTCCGGACGTCAGTTGTTGCATCTTGACGTGCCTCTTCTTGGTCTAGTGCAGCGAATCTATTCGAGCTCTTTAAAGAAGGTGTTCCGAGCCAGTAGTTATCCAATTTGGATTGTTTTGGAGTGGGACGCGATGTTGCGCCTGGGCTAGATCTATTCCTGTGTAGTTGAATTGTCTCGCTTACAATTTAACTTTTTCAAGTTGTGAACCATAATAGGGGTATTAATCTTGTATTACATACTGTGATACACAGCCAATATTTTAAAAAAATACATATATATTTTATTTCAATGAACCATTTCTCTGATTTCCAATTCTCCGAATATCTCCTTCTTATGTACAAGGTATTCCTCAATTTTTACTCCACGTGGCCTTCGACTGCTATCTGCTTCGTGAACACATTGAACTTAGCTCCAATTCTTTCACTCGAAAACGGAATATACTCAGCAGAAAGGGACCAACTTACATCTGTCAAGTAGCAGAATTAAACCAACTATACTATCACTCCGGTATGCAACAAACCTTGTTGTATGCACATCGTGATGAGAGAATTTATTCTTTCCTAATACCGTAAACTTATGGTATTCAGTTGTGTGTAATTAAATGTGAAAAATGTGTATTCAAAATATCCCTAACAACAACCAAACCCCCACCAAAAAAATCCTCACAACAAAGCTGACATATGTACATCGACAGTCTGATCATACTGACAACAGATGGTTGCCAAGACAGACTTGCGTGCAATAGCGCAATGGCGCCAATATGTTGCAACTTATTTGACCAGCGCTCCGGCGCATTCTTAGTCGCAAAAGTATCTACTTAATTTACGCTATTATAATAATATACTCACCATTTTCCTGCTTGCTGACATTTCGCAGGTTGAAGGATGCTTCGCCTACTTCAGAGTCGTCTTCCTACGCCCTAGGTTTCCTCCAGTTATGTTATGACCGGCTGCGCTAAGATATTGGCTACTGATCCTACCGGCTGCGCCAACTTGTTGTGTCCTTGCGGTCACAACTGGATTTCCATGCACATTTCCTGGTGTGGAAGGTTGAGGCGTACGTAGCTGCCAGAAATCCATCTGTTTTAAAAGATAGCGTTAGTAGTTGCCAGAAATCCTGTTTTAAAAGATGGCGCTAGTAGCTGTCAGAGATATAAAACATTTGCAGCTTTTAAATGCAATATAGAATACTTTTATTAAATATTTATAACTGAAGCATCAGAAAAGTGATTACCTGGGTAGTATATATATATATACTATTTACAATTCTGTCTTACTTCGCAGGTAATCACTTTTCTGGTGCTTCAGTTATGCAATTGCTTATTGATCTCAGTTCCTTAATCAACCGACCTACTAATTGCAAAAATGACGATAGTGCATTTTACAGTCCATTGCCCATAGTTAATTGTTAAAATGTAGCACCCTAAATGTTTACATGTTGTCTTATTAGTAATTATTATTTATTTATAATGCTTGTACCCTAAAAATATGTTCTTGCTTAATTAACAATAACTACACTGTGTGTAGTGTCTTCTAAGATTCAATTGGTTATAGCTTTGTCATTTTTCGGTCGATTTTCTTCTAGTTGGCCTTAGTTCTTACGTTAAAGTATCATCTTTACGTACATGAAGAGAAACCAGACGTATTTTTTTTTTTTTTAACGATTTGTACTTTTCCGCCGGCACAGAATCACTGTAAAATATTATTTTTTTTAAAATGTGCCCAATTTTCATCGATCAAAGATCCGATTATACGAGTACATGTTTGTTCGTCATCTCAATACCTTACATCGGTCATTTCTAGCTCGAGATATGACTTGTCAAAAAATACCAAAATTACAATATCTCAAAAACTATTCCATGAAAAAAAATTTAACCTTGATTTTCAAATTCAGCAGATGAAAATACATAAGAAAAGTCACCTCTCATCAAATGTACATTTTCGGTGTAAACTAGTGTTATCCTTTTGAATATCATTTATTGAATAGCATTCTTGTTCTTTCCCTAAGTATTGAAAGCTCCTCAATCCACCAGGGTGGAATGGATTTTTTGCCCCTACTAATTGGTCTTGATTTTTTATAGGTTGTATTAAATACTGCCTCAAGATTATCCAGTTCCTTGTCCAAGTCTTTGGTTGACTGCATGTGAGGCGCCCCAACTTCCTTAAGTTTTTTTTTCCGGAGGGGAGGGAAATCTTCAACAAGAAACGAGGAGGTACGTACGTACCACCCAAGAGTGTAAGGTTTTTACTCACTGAAATCACCACCGCAAACTAACAGTTACGCTAAGCCATAACGACCTGATAGCCTGGTAGAAGGGTATTAAACATATATCCAAAGGGAACTACTCACCTTTTGAAAGAAAAAGTGTTATTTTCGATTTCAACATATAAATATTAGGATTCATTCAAACAAATCACATTCGAAACTAAATTGAAATCAAAACACGCACTAAGAAACGGGGCAAAATCTAAATAGTTTCGATTACAAGGATGGATATACAAGGGAGTGAAATTCCTTCCTCTTCTTGCAGGAGTTGAGAATACCAAGCAAAAAACTACTTTTTATTTCACCACTCATGAGGCTAAACACAAAATATACATTCAGCATAGTTCTACGGTTTTCAAGAGAGGGGAATAAGTTTAAGCCGACTCACATAAGAGGGAAGTTAAGAATTGGAACAGTAGAAAAAGCGGCAAATATTACGCAATGAACAGGAGCTCACAGAGATCCCAAAGGTGGTACTCCCAGCAATTAAGAAACGCCGAGGCGGCAGACAATATAAATTGAAGAAGCAGCTGACTTTCTTGACATATGTGGTCAAGGACAGTGCAAATCCAGTACCGTGGGAGTTCGAATCCAGGCTGTACACAAAGATAGACGAATTGACTGAAAGAAAGAAATAAGAGACATGGGAGGCGCACAGTCAAAGGCTCCAGTAATAGTTACAGACAATTTTAACAAGACAAGCAACGTGTTGACCTATGGAGTAATATCTGCAGCTGCAACAACAGGTTTAGTCATAAGTATAATTGTGTATGCTTTGTTCAAAGCATAAATATTTTAAGGAGTATGTTAATAAAAGGATAAATAGGGTTACTAGTGTATGAAAAACAATAAAACAAAAATTTTTACAATTTTTAAACTAATAAATTATCAAAAATATACATGTTTTGACATAATAAAATTTCTCCATGGACCGTATACTACAATTAAAAATAACTATAGAAAGTGTTAAGAATATTTATCACATTATATCCCACTGTGTTTACCTCCAATACTTCTACTGTATTTACTTCCAATACTTCTTTACTTAAGTACACACATGCTACAAACATATGTATACTATTAATAAAGTTAGTTCTCTACAAACACTCAAACCTTTCGGTCTAGTTTCATCAGGTTATGGGCCCAGACACGAAAGTAAAGTTAAAGTAAAGTTTTTTTTTTGAAATTATCTGGACAGAACGTAAAGTTTTTGATAATTGTTATTTAAAAAATTTAAATTAAAAAAAAAACAACATGGAAAGCAATTTGGCAAGAATTGAAAAATTAGAAAGGGCTGACCAATGGAATATGTGGCGTTTTCAGATTAAGGTAATTCTGAACGCAGGTGACTTGTGGCAGTGTATATCTGATGAACCAATCACGGTAGCTGCGGGTACAAATGCCGGTACAGGAGCTGATAATAAAACTGTAGGTGAACCCAGGGGCGTGGTACGGGATGCGAAGTGGTTGAGAAGTGATAGCAAGGCTCAACAAATTATCGTATATTCAGTTGGACAGCAACCACTTCAGCATATAATGAATTGCAAGACAGCAAAAGAAATGTGGCAAAAACTCGAAAACGTGTACGAATGTAAATCCGCGTCGACTGTACACAGGCTACAACAAAAATTCTACAGTTTTGAAAAAGACCCTGAGGATGATGTTGCTTTACATATTTCAAAGCTGGAATCGCTTGTGTCGCAGCTGAAGGATGTTGGTGAAGCTGTTTCATCATCAATGGTAATATCAACAATATTGATGACTCTTCCTTCGAGTTTCTCTCATTTTTACAGTGCATGGGAGTCGACGAGCCCTGAGCAACAGACGTTAGAAAATTTAACAGCAAGACTTGTGCTAGAAGAAGTTCGTATGAAGACCTTAGGCAAGGGCATGGATAGCGGCAACGTTCTTTTTGCAAAACAAAAGGCACACTCACAAAAATTTGAAAACTACAATAACAATGCAGATGGTAAGTCTGGAAGATGTTTTTATTGCAAAAAGCCAGGGCACTGGAAACGTAACTGTAAAGCAAGAAAGAAGCAAACTGGTGAAGATCAAATGAAAGGCAGTGCATTTGTGTGTGAAGCGGAGGCGGCAAAAAGCATAGACGAATGGTATGTGGATTCGGGCGCAAGCGACCACATGACGAAAAACAAAAACTGGTTTGTCACTTACCAGCCATTTGATGTGGCTATGGATATTCGTTTGGGCAACAACAACACTATTAAAGCTTATGGCAGGGGTGCGATCAACATAAAATCGTACAACAACAACTAATGGATATGCAATCATTTAGCTAATGTGTTGTATGTACCAGAGCTTCGTTTGAATTTATTTTCGACAATTAGCGCGATGGATAAAGGGCTTCAAGTGACATCGAATCATCAATGATGTGTTTTCTTAAAGAATGGAACTGCAGTGCTAGTGGGAGTTCGCGTTGATAAATTCTACAAACTGATTATTAAAATTGATTTACCATCAAAACAAGTTGATAATTTTGTATACTATACGAAAAGTAACGTACGTCCTATAAGTGAATGGCACAACAAATTGGCGCATCAAAACTTAGAGATTTCTTAAAGAAATTGGCATGCCTTATTCCGATGAAGACGATCATTTTTGTGATGCTTGTGTATTTGGAAAACAGCATCGAACGCCCTTTCCAATCAGTAAGAGCAAAACATCAGATGTTGGAGAAATTGTTCATGCTGATGTCTGTGGACCGATGGATAAGATTTCAGTTGGTGGATCGAAATACTTTCTTTTGCTAAAAGATGATTTCTCGCATTATCGAAAAGTATATTTTATTGAAGAAAAAAGTGAAGTCTTAAAGTACTTGGAACGATACATTGGCGACGTTCAAATTGAAACGGGACGAAAAATCAAAATACTTCGTTCGGATAATGGACTTGAATTTATAAACAAAAATGTGGATTCACTACTGAGAAAAAATTGTATAACTCATCACAAAACGGTGCCATATAATCCAGAACAAAATGGATCTGCTGAACGTGAAATGCGTACTATTGTTGAATTAGCAAGAACAATGATAAGAATCTGGACAAAAAGTTTTGGGCGGAGGCTGTTAATTGTGCTGTATACGTATTAAATAGAACAGGAACTAGTTCGCAAAAAGGAATAACACCCTTTGAGCTGTGGTTTGGTAAGCAACCTAAAATAGACAATTTGCACGTTTTCGGCACGGAGGCATTTATTCATGTACTGAAGCAAAAGCGATTGAAATGGGATGCTAAATCCCAGTAAGGAATATTCGTTGGATATGCAGACGATATTAAGGGATTGAGAGTATACAAGTCAAGAACAAACAAGGTGGAAATTTCTCGAGACGTTGCATTCAAAAATGAATTTGGAAAATCATCAGAAGCTGTGATGGATTTATCTACTGAGGATGCAGAACAAAATGAAGAAATGGCGAATGGTATACAGCATCAACAATCAGAATCTTTGGAGAACAGTGATGATGAGGTATTCTGTGAAAGTATTCCTGAGCAAAGTTTTATAAGTGACAGACTACGTAGTAAATCGACGAATCTCAACGTAAACAACGGTAACCAGCATAGCCAATCTAAATCGCCTAACGCATTTGTAGCTGAGGGACACCTTTTTATGGCGAGCAGCCAAACCCCAACGAATTATCAGCAAGCAAGAAGCTGCAAAGAAGCCAAAGAATGGACACAGGCAATGGATGAGGAAATCAATTCACTCAATGGCAACAAAACGTGGTTTTTGACGGAACTACCAAAAGAAGCTAAAGTCATCAGCACAAGATGGGTATACACGATCAAAGATACTACTGAAAATGAAGAAAAACGATACAAAGCAAGATTAGTAGCTCGTGGATTTACTCAGGAATACGGGATTGATTATTTGGAGACTTTTAGTCCTGTGGCCAAGTTTACGTCGATAAGGGCTATCCTTTATATAGCAGCAACGGAACAATTGAAATTGAAGCAGTTTGACATCAAAATAGCTTTTTTGTATGGTGACATCCAGGAAGATATTTACGTTCATCAACCTGAAGGATATTCAGACAACACGGGGCGAGTTTGTAAATTGCTGAAAAGTTTATATGGATTAAAACAAGCCTCAAGATGTTGGAATAAGACTTTTTCAACAATGCTTAAAAAATTCAGTCTGGTGGCAAGTAAAGCTGATAATTGCGTCTTCACTAACAAAGCTGGTGCAAAAAGATTGCTAATGGCTATTTACATCGATGATGGGCTAGTTGCGGCAGAAGATGAGGCAGACATAGATAAGCTTTTAGCATTCCTAAAGCATTCATTCAGCATAAAAGTGTTCGAGGCTAGACATTTGCTTGGACTAGAAAAACGAGACCAGACATAAGTTTTGCCGTTGGGTACGCTAGCAGATACCTGGAAAACCCGACAAATGTCGTAAAGTGAATTTTCAAATATTTGAATGGCACAAAAGGGTATGGTATACTTTTTCCAACAAAAGATTCCTTTGTTTTAAATTGTTTTAGCGACGTGACGTCACTACAAGAAAATCAACCAGTAGACTTGTTATTATGATGGGTTCAATGTGCATTGCATGGGCATCACAGAGACAACGCTGCGTTGCATTGTCTACTATCGAATCTGAATTTGTGGCAAGCTGCCAGGCCGTCATAGAGCTTATGTGGATAAAACAACTTTTACGTGATATACTTCCTGACGAATACCAAGAGACTAATCTGAATATGGACAATCAAGGAGCTATTCGATTAATTAAAAATCCAGAATATCATAAGCGAACAAAACATCTTGATGTAAAATTTAATTTTATTAGAGAAGAATATGAAAACAATATTGAAACGTGATTGCATATCAGTGAAACGGGATTGCATACTTTTAGGATCCCATCTGGAGAATGAGTGCCCCCTGTGAGTCAAGATGCGAACTATTCGAATAAAAGTTTATTCAAAAACCATCTGTCGGTAATATCAAAAATAATATTCTCGACTTCTGTCGAAGAGGATAGAAGCTTCTAGAAACTACGAGAATAGCGTAGAAGTTTCTACCTCAACCATTCGAAAACTATAAAAGCGACAAGACTGTTCAAACTCGAATACAGTAGATCAGAGACCATAAAAGTGTGTACATCAGGCATTTTAATCGAAGCAGCAGTATTAGCAGCATTTGTAATTTTGCAAAGTGATGAAATTCATTATTAAATAAAGTGATGAAATTACTTATTAAATAAAGTGAGTAATGGTTTGTGAAATAAAGTGCAAATAATAACTAAGTAAACTTTAAGCCTAATATTAAATGTGTAAATAGCAATAATTTAATAAAGCTAATTATTTTAATTTAACCAGCGATTGTTTGATTACTACACAATCCAGTGGTACGAGTCCGAGTACAGAGAGTTAGAGAAATTGTCAGGAGGGCAATTTTGTAACAGATTAAATTTTCAAGAGGGCAATTTCGTAACAATTGGTGTCAGAAGTGGGATTGTGTATCTGTAATAAACAATGGTTAAATTCGAAAAACTGAGATTGGAGCAGCTCAAGAAGGAGCTCGAGCGCTTAAATTTGCAAACACAAGGGCTTAAAGTGGAGCTGCAGGTGCGGTTAAGAAACGCTTTAGAGGAGCCGGGTATAGATGTCGATGAGCATAAATTCCAATGTGAAGAGCCAACGACATCTCGACACGAAGAAACACCGCAAGAAACTAACACGGGTAACTTTGACATGACTGCACTTATCGGGCTAATACAGATGCAGTTACAACAAAATTCTCAAGCAGCCGAAGAGAGGATGTAGCAGCGAGATGAAAAGATGCAGCAGCGAGATGAAAAGATGCAGCAACAATTACAACAAAATGCTCAAGCTGTCAAAGAAAAGTTACAGCAGAGTGAAACTAGACTTGCACAACTAGCGGAACAGAACTCACAGCAAATGAAAGAAATGTCCGATATGGTAGACAGGAAGGTTGGTGAAATTGAGATACGGCAGGAATCGTTCGAAAAATCTGTAGAACAAAAATTCATTGCGCACGAGCAGAAGCAGAACGAATTAGAGCAAAGAATTCACCTACTACAGGAAGGTGCATTGCCTGTGCCAGCTTTATCCTCAATAAAACTGAAGCCTCCTAGCTATGATGGAACCACAACATTTAGGGTCTTCAGAACGCAGTTTGAGACTACCACTAGCACAAATGGTTGGAGTGCTCGCGAAAAAGTGGTTGCATTAACAGTTTCGTTGAAAGGTGCTGCCGCTGATGTGCTGCAAACTATCTCAGAAAGTGAGCGAGACTGCTATGAAAGCTTGATGAATGCCGTTCAGCGCAAGTCTGGTAGTGAACACCGGAAGCAGATGTACCAAGTAGAGCTACGAACACGGGTACAGAAGAGTGGTGAGTCTCTACAACAGTTTGCGGCGGAAGTGGAACGGTTGGCTCATCTTGCCTACCCAGGAGAGATCACTGAGAGGTCTATGATGGACACCTTTGTATATGGCATTCGCGATGCGGAGATAAAGCGATCTGCGATAACTAATCCGAAAGCTACATATATGGAGACAGTAGCTAGCGCTTTAACTTCAGAGACAGCAGCCTTGGTGTGCCAGCCAGTATACAGAGCCCGTCAGGTACAAGTCGAAAGCGGCCAAAGTTTCACGGGCAAATGCTTCACCTGCGGAGAGGTCGGACACATGGCCCGTAATTGCCAATCGAGACGGAAACGTTCTAGATCACGCTCACCAGTAAGACCTCCAAAGCAAGTCAGATTCCAAAGTAGGGAATCAGAAAATGTTGAAAAGCCGTCGACAAACTAGATGGAGTCAGTCTCGAGGGGCTTGATCTGACTCCCACAACATGTAGCCCCAGAATCTTCGTTTCTCAGATGGCACGGAAAAACAACAGCCTAACTATCGACAGCGTAGTAAATGAAAGAAAAATCGTGGTAACATTGGATACGGGTGCATCACATTCCATAATTAGAAGGGATCTCGTTCGGGGAATCGAGCCGCTTCAGGGAATAAGATTGCGTACGGCAACTGGAGATGATGCACCGGTACTGGGAAAAGTTACACGGAATATAACTAATAAAAGTCCCATAACTAAAGCATATTGGGCTCAATGGAATAGCTTAAAGCTGCAAGATGGATGCCTATTCCGCCTGTGGGAGAGCGAAGATAGAAAAACCACGAAGAACTTGATTGTGGTACCCAAGGCAAGAATAAGCGAAATTCTCAAGGAATACCATAGTGGGCCAAGCGGAGGGCATTTGGGAATAACAAAAACAGTCGAGAAAATTAAAACACGATTTTATTGGGTTGGTTGCCAGCAATCGGTAGTTGACTGGATTAGTGCTTGTGAAAAGTGTACAGCTGCCAAGGGACCGAGCCGTCGCAGTCAGGGGAAGATGCATTTATACAACGTGGGAGCGCCATTTGAGCGTATTGCAATGGACATAGCAGGTCCGTTTCCAATTAGTGATTCCGGCAACAAATATGTTCTCGTCGTAATCGACTATTTTAGTAAATGGCCAGAAGTATACCCCATTCCCGATCAAGAAGCTAAGACCGTTGCAGATGCATTTATCAATAATTGGGTCTGCAGATTCGGAGCTCCCCTCGAGTTGCACTCGGATCAAGGCAGAAATTTCGAGTCAACAATATTCAGGGAAATGAGTGAATTGATGGGCATACGCAAAGCTCGTACAACCCCTTTGCACCCACAATCCGATGGAATGGTTGAAAGATTTAATCGTACGCTTGAGGAACACCTAAGGAAAGTCGTGGACAGAAACCAGAAAGATTGGGACCAACACATACCCCTCTTCTTAATGGCATACCGATCGGCAACTCACGATACAACATCTACAACACCAGCTAAGGCTATTTTCGGTTGTGACATAAGATTGCCTGCAGATCTGAAATTCGGTGCCTACTCATCTACGAAAGTGTCATGTAGCAGTTATGTAGCTGACAAACGAAGACAGCTGAATGAAATTCATGGAACCATCAGAAAGCGCACACAACTGATGAGTGATAAAATGAAAGCCAGATATGATCTACGAGCAAACTCCAAGGGATTTCAGGAAGGGCAGCGAGTTATGCTTCATAATCCGCAAAGGAAAAAGGGATTATCGCCAAAACAGCAAACACACTGGGAAGGCCCTTATAAGGTGATAAAGTGGCTCAACGATGTAGTATACCGCATCCAGTTGGCGAGAAATGCCAGGAGCAAAATGAAAGTCGTTCATTTAGAGAGGTTATCTCCTTATAAAGGTTGCAGTACTATCCTTGTTCGGGACGAACAAGATTAAGCGGAGGGCAGTGAAACGTGATTGCATATCAGTGAAACGGGATTGCATACTTTTAGGATCCCATCTGGAGAATGAGTGCCCCCTGTGAGTCAAGATGCGAACTATTCGAATAAAAGTTTATTCAAGAACCATCTGTCGGTAATATCAAAAAGAATATTCTCGACTTTTGTCGAAGAGGATAGAAGCTTCTAGAAACTACGAGAATAGCGTAGAAGTTTCTACCTCAACCATTCGAAAACTATAAAAGCGACAAGACTGTTCAAACTCGAATACAGTAGATCAGAGACCGTAAAAGTGTGTACATCAGGCATTTTAATCGAAGCAGCAGTATTAGCAGTATTTGTAATTTTCCAAAGTGATGAAATTCATTATTATATAAAGTGATGAAATTACTTATTAAATAAAGTGACTAATGGTTTGTGAAATAAAGTGCAAATAATAACTAAGTAAACTTTAAGTCTAATATTAAATGTGTAAATAGCAATAATTTAATAAAGCTAATTATTTTAATTTAACCAGCGATTGTTTGATTACTACACAATCCAGTGGTACGAGTCCGAGTACAGAGAGTTAGAGAAATTGTCAGGAGGGCAATTTTGTAACAGATTAAATTGTCAAGAGGGCAATTTCGTAACAATATGTTTAATATTAATTATGTTTCATCAAATCAGCAAGTGGCAGATATTTTTACAAAGCCCTTAGTAAAAAAAAAATTTGTGCGTTTTAGACAACTCATGAATATTATTGAATTAAAAAAAAAAACTAAGATATTGAATCCTAAAAAGAAAAGGAAAATAATTTATTTTTGATTTAAAATTTTGAAATTAAAATGAAATGTATGATAAAAGTGGGAGTGTTAAGAATATTTATCACATTATATCCCACTGTGTTTACCTCCAATACTTCTACTGTATTTACTTCCAATACTTCTTTACTTAAGTACACACATGCAACAAACATATGTATACTAGTAATAAAGTTAGTGCTCTACAAACACTCAAACCTTTCGGTCTAGTTTTATCAGAAAGAATTTATATAAATTTCAAGAAAAGCAAGAGATATTATTATTATTATTATACCTTACACTATATGGCAGGATTTGAATCTGCGACCCTCGGGGTGTGAGTCTAGCATGCTCACCACTGGCCCACAGAGGACGGCAGCAAGTGGCATAAGAAGGAGATTATTATAGAGAAGTTAAGAGAAATACAGGACATAAAGAATAGAGTGGTTGAGCTCTGTGAAGATAACAATCTAGATCCAAGGAAGCTAATTACTTTGAATTTAGATGATAATGATCTGAAAAGCCAGTTAGAGAGAGAACTAGAAAATTCGTATACAAAATAATCTCAGAATAGGTCGTCGTTGAATTTAGAACTGTTCATTAAGGCACAATTTTTGCTGATAATTTCAGAGAACTAGAACCACTTTTAAAAATTGTGAAATTACTTAATAATACTCTGACATCGGAAGCTCAGGCAACATTAATAGATTTTGTGGTTAGTATAAAGCTTGGCAGCAATGTAAGAACAACCATATCCGACTCGACAATAGGTAAATATAGTGAACTTGAACAATGTTTACGGACACGCTACAAAAACAATCTGACAATTCCCCAATTGCACACCACTTTGGGAACTTTAAGTCAAAAGATTGTGTCTGTAAATACATTCAAAGAAAAACTTTTGTCACTGGTAGGAAACCTGAATAGTTTACAGATAGGACAGTTAGAAGAGAGCACATCAACATCTGAGCGTCAAGTAATCGTTAAAATTAATGCCATGCACTCACAGTATTTAAGAATGGTTTGAATGAGCATTTGAAACAAACTATTTTTGCATCTCAACCTAAGACAGTACAGGAAGCAACCAATTTGGCGCTTGAACTAGAGCAAGTTACAAGTCAAGTGTTGCACATTAATAGGGATAGAAGAAATGATTACCGACCCATGTATAATAGGAATTACTCTAACAACCAGAGAGCGAAATAAAGAAGCCAGATATAACAATATGTACAGGAGTAATAACAAAGACAACAATCGCTAGATTTAATGTAAACAATAATGACAACAATTTTAGGAGAAATAGCACGAATAGGCGTAACAACGAAACTCCGATATATACTCGTACACTCATAAGGTATACAGTCGATCGAATAATTTAGCAAACTATATTAATATGTTAATTACAAGTCAATAAAATCGGATTTAAAACTATTAGTAGATACGGGTTCCTATGTTTCTATTTGTAAGGAAAATATATTTCAAAATATTTTAGGAATAGATTTTAGTCGTAGGTGTAAACTTTCTGGCATTATGGAAGAGAGTATAAGTTGCATAAGTGAAGTAGTTTTAGATTTAGGTATATGTGGCAAGATAATTAATCATAAGTTTCATGTAGTGAATTCACAGTTCCCAATCAGAGTAGATGGCATCCTAGGGAGAGATTTTCAAGCAAAAAATATATCTGTAAAATTGATTATGAGACGTTTACGGTGACTGTAAACGCGGACGAAGAGGAATAGGTAATTCCAATGCATGTGAATCTTTCAATGTATCAAACAGAGGTATTCTACCAAGAACAGAAATGATACAGGTGGTAAATTTGAATTTGACTAATTCTTAACAAGGAAATTGCTAAAGTTCAATTGCACCTGCTAAAGGCGTTTTTCATGTGAAAATTCTTAACACAAACGATATATACGTAACATTGTCCAGATTGAAAATAGATACAGAGCCATTAAGAAATTATTTGTTTGTTTCCGCTCAGCAAGAATACAATAGTGAAGAAAGACTTAAAAACCTTTTAATATCACTAAATATCGAAGGTACTGAAGAAAAAACCAAAGATGTTTTGACTGGCATATTCAGGAAGTATCAAGATATATTTCATATGGAAAATTTATCTTTAACGACCAATAACTTTTATACAAAAACCCTAGCATTAAATGATACAACCCAAGTGTATATCAAGAATTACAGACTGCCGGAGTCATAATTTCAAGAAATCATTGGTTCCTAAGAAGAGTGGTGATGGAACTAAGAAGTGGCGGTTGGTTGTAGATTTCAGAAAACACAATACAAAAAATACAAACCGTATCTTTACGGACGAAAATTCATAATATACACAGACCATAGATCACTAGTCTCTTTGTTTTCTTATAAGAACCCATCAACTAGAACTAGAATGAGGTTAGATTTAAAAGGTTACGACTTCGAAATAGTATATAGAACGGGTGGTATAAATATCAACGCAGATGCATTATCTAGAATAAAATAAGATTCACAACTTTTAAAAGAAATGATTCCAACAAACAATGACCCAACGGTGGAAAAGATATTAGCAATAACAAGAGGGGAGATATAGTTCTCATAAGAAGACTGATCACCTTCACATTTGGGACTGCACATCCATATCTGATATCAAACATATAACGAAATTAAGATTTCAAATAGAGAGCAATAATAAGGGTACCCAGAGAAATAATAATATTGTTACGAAATTGCCCTCTTGACAATTTACTCTGTTACAAAATTGCCCTCCTGACAATTTCTCTAACTCTCTGTACTCGGACTCGTACCACTGGATTGTGTAGTAATCAAACAATCGCTGGTTAAATTAAAATAATTAGCTTTATTTAATTATTGCTATTTACACATTTAATATTAGGCTTAAAGTTTACTTAGTTATTATTTGCACTTTATTTCACAAACCATTAGTCACTTTATTTACTAATGAATTTCATCACTTTATTTAATAATGAATTTTATCACTTTGCAAAATTACAAATACTGCTAATACTGCTGCTTCGTTTAAAATGCCTGATGTACACACTTTTACGGTCTCTGATCTACTGTATTCGAGTTTGAACATTCTTGTCGCTTTTATAGTTTTCGAATGGTTGAGGTAGAAACTTCCACGCTATTCTCGTATTTTCTAGAAGTTTCTATCCTCTTCGACAGAAGTCGAGAATATTCTTTTTGATATTACCGACAGATGGTTCTTGAATAAGCTTTTATTAGAATAGTTCGCATCTTGACTCATAGGGGGCACTCATTCTCCAGATGGGATCCTAAAAGTATGCAATCCCTTTTCACTGAGCTATCACGTTTCACTGCCCTCCGCTTAAACTTGTTCGTCCCGAACAAGGATAGTACTGCAACCTTTATAAGGAGATAGCCTCTCTAAATGAACGACTTTCATTTTACTCCTGACATTTCTCGTCCATTGGATGCGGTATCTAACATCGTTGATCCGTTTTATCACCTTATAAGGTCCTTCCCAGTGTGTTTACAGTTTTGGCGATAATCCACTTTTCCTTTGCGGATTATGACGCATAACTAGTTGCCCTTCCTGAAATCCCTTAGAGTTTACTCGTACATCATATCTCGCTTTCCTTTTATCACTCATCAGTTGCGTACGATTTCTGTTGTTTCCATGAATTTCATTCAACTGTCCTCGTTTTTTAGGTATACAATTGCTGCATGGAAGTACTGTAGATGACTCTTTAGTCCATTCTTTCGCTAGATCGTCGGGTACCTTTTTATTAGCTTGTATCTTGCTTTTCGTGACTCGCGGTTGCCTCTCACAGTTTACAATTGCTGAAATTCTCTGGCACCTTACCTTCTTTTTCGCTATGGTTTCAGCGGTATTTGAAATATTCACTACTTTTTCTGGTACGATTCGGCTCTTATGCTTCCCAACATCTCCGCCCATTTTGGCCCGTATAACTGCCTCTGACTTGGTTGCGATTTTTATCCGTCGCGATATATTGGCTTGTTTAACAACTCCATACTTATCATCACCTATAAATAACGGTATTTCGGTTTTCGCATATTTCAGCTCTCGGCTTTTGAAATCTAGTGTGAATCCATTCCGAATCATGAAATCCACACCTCAGATTACTTCATCCACAATATCCGCAACTATAAACTCGTGCTTCACTGTTGTGGTGCCGATAGTGATTTTCCGTGTAACTTTTCCAAGTACCGGTGCATCATCTCCAGTTGCAGTACGCAAACTTATTCCCTGAAGCGGCTCGATTTCCCGAACGAGATCCCTTTTGATTATGGAATGTGATGCCCCCGTATCCAATGGTAGGTAGATAGGTAAAGCGGCCACCCGAAAAGGGCGCACTTAGGCCAACATTGACCCTTTGTGATACCGCATAGGACAGCAGGTCCCATCCCTTTCATAGGTCCAGCCATTTGGAGCTTTTAATGAAGCTGTTGATGGAGCTAATCTTTTTTTTTGAGATATCTCCCAAGGAGTCCAAAAAGTAGTCGCCTAGGAAAGTGCGCCTCCTTCTGGACAAAGCTGGACACGTGTACAACAGGTGAGCAGTAGACTCTTCCTCCTCCTCGTCCATGCAACTCCTGCAGAAGTCATTAGAGGCGATCCCCAGCCTACACCCGTGTGTGCCTAGAGTCCAGTGTCCCGTTAAGACGCTAATCACGGGACCTATGCTTTGTCTATTTAGAGCCAGTAGGTCCTTAGAGCGCTTGACATTTATCTCTGGCCAGGTTAGTCTAGCTATTTTACATCCTGAAAGTTCAGACCAGCGCCTGCCCGCTGTTCCTAAGGATATTGTATTTACTAAGAGCTGTTCCTAAGGATATTGTATTTACTAAGAGTGGCAATAGGAATGCCGAATTGCGACCTATCTGGTTCCATCGGTATGGTAGTACCCTCACGGGCAAGTTCATCCGCCTTGCAGTTCCCTGGAATATCTCTGTGACCGGGAACCCAGCACAGATGCAGATGGGTCTGCTTAGCTATCTCGTCTAAAGATTTGCGGCAGCTCTTGACGGCTTTTGAGGTGACAATAACCGAATCCAGGGAGCGCAAAGCAGCTTGGCTGTCGGACAGAATGCAAATATCAAATCCAGATATCTTCTTCTTCCATAGTCAAGACAGTGCTGCCTCTATAGCAGCGACCTCTGCCTGAAAAACAATGCAGTGGTCGGGCATCCTAAAGGACATGTTAATATCCAAATCTTCTGAGAATACACCACCTCCCACCCTACTCTGTAGTTTGGATCCATCTGTGTAGATGTGAACCCCTTCTACATGAGGGGGGATGCCATCCTTCCATTCGTCCCTGGAGGGAATGGAGATCTTGCACATACCATTGAAGGCGTACATTGGTGTGATGTAGTCGAAAGAGTCAGGAATACCCTCAAAATGTCTTAAAATGGACGCATGACCTATATTCCTGGCATCCCATTGATACGTAGATTTTAGGCTGATAGCTGAGTTTGCAGCCATTTTTTCGCCAAAAACCCTAACAGGCAGCAGATTATATCCAATGCTGCCGTTGGAGTCGTTCTAATGGCACTACTTATGAATACCTCTGCCATTCTTTGTACCTTTGTTATCAGCCTATTGTATGTGGACTTATTTAGGGCTGTCCACCAAGCACCCCATAGAAAAGGACTGGTCGTATCACAGCTGTATATATCCAATAGGCTACCTTAGGCTGTAACCCCCATTTTTTGCCTATGACTCTTTTGCAAGAGTACAGAGCTACCTGAGCCTTCCTTATGCGCTCGCTTACATTGGCCTTCCAATTCAGCTTCCTATCTAGGATCATGCCCAGATATTTAGCCTCCTCGACAAGGTCAATATCGACACCCATTAGTTTTGGAGCAATAAATTGAGGAATTTTATACTTCCTAGTGAAGAGTACCAGCTTAGTCTGGGTCGGATTAACCCCCAACCCACAGTCAGTAGTCCATTTAGAGAGACTGTTCAGCATGTTTTGCATCAAGTCCCTCAAAGTAGATATATATTTACCCGAGATACTAATAGCAACATCATCCGTATACGCAACCACCTTACACCCTTCTCTCTCCAGTCGAAGAAGCAGCTGATTTACCGCAAGATTCCAGAGTAGGGGTGAAAGAACTCCACCTTGAGGTGTCCCCGTATCCAATGTTACCACAACTTTTCTTCCGCTTATTACACTGTTGACAGTTAGGCTGTTATTTTTCCGCGCCATCTGAGAAACGAAGATTCTTGGGCCATCAGTTGTGGGAGACCGTTCATTTCCCGGCTTGACAATCTTTTCCGATACCCTAATTCGGACTTTGTCTTGCTTTGGCAATCTTACCGGAGCGTGTGTTGCATAACGTTTCCATCTCAACTGACAATCACAAGCCATGTGCCCCACATCACCGCAGGTAAAGCATTTGCCCGTGAAACTTTGTCTGTTCTCGACTCTTATCTGACGGGCTGTGCATTCTGACCGACACACCAATGCTGCTGTCTCTGATAACAAAGCTCTAGCTACTGTCTCCATATATGTAGCTTTCGGATTAGTTATCGCAGAACGCTTTATCTCCGCATCGCGAATGCCATATACGAAGGTGTCCATCATACACCTCTCAGTGATCTCTCCTGGGTAGGCAAGATGAGCCAACCGTTCCACTTTCGCCGCAAACTGTTGTAGAGACTCAGCACTCTTCTGTACCCGTGTTCGTAGCTCTACTTGGTACATCTGCTTCCGGTGTTCACTACCATACTTGCGCTGAACGGCATTCATCAAGCTTTCATAGCAGTCTCGCTCACTTTCTGAGATAGTTTGAAGCACATCAGCGGCAGCACCTTTCAATGAAACGGTTAATGCAGCCACTTTTCCGCGAGCACTCCAACCATTTGTGCTAGCGGTAGTCTCAAACTGCATTCTGAAGACACTAAATGTCGTGGTTCCATCATAGGTAGGAGGCTTTAGTTTTATTGAGGATAAAGCTGGTACAAGCAATGCACCTTCCCGTAGTAGGTGAATTCTTTGCTATATTTGTTGCTTAAATTCGTTCTGCTTTTGCTCGTTTGCAATGAATTTTTGTTCTACAGATTTTTCGAACGATTCCTGCCGTGTCTCAATTTCGCAAACCTTCCTGGCAACCATCTCAGACATTTCTTTCATCTGCTGTGAGTTTTGTTCCGCTAATAGAGCAAGTCGTATTTCACTCTGCTGTAACTGTTCTTTGACATCCTCTCTGATAGCTTGCTTGAGGGATTCAGCACTCTTTTCAACGTCCTGTTTGACGGATGCGACACTCTTTTCGACGGTTTGAGCATTTTGTTGTAACTGCTGTTGCATCTTCTCATCTCTCTGCTGCATTCTCTCTTCGGCTGCTTGAGAACTTTGATGTAACTGCTGCATATCCTGTTTGAAGGATTGTATTATCCCGATGAGTACACTCATGTCAAAGTTACCCGTGTTCGTTTCTTGCGGTGTTTCTTCGTGTCGAGATGTCGTTGGCTCTTCACATTGGAATTCATGCTCATCGACGTCTACACCCTGCTCCTCTAAGGCGCTTCTTAATCGCACCTGCAGCTCCGCTTTAAGCCCTTGTGTTTGCAAATTTAAACGCTCAAGCTCCTTCTTGAGCTGCTCCAATCTCAGTTTTTCAAATTTAATCATGTTTATTACAGATACACAATCCCACTTCTGACACCAATTGTTACAAAATTGCCCTCCTGACAATTCCTCTAACTCTCCGTACTCGGACTCGTACCACTGGATTGTGTTGTAATCAAACAATCGCTGGTTAAATTAAAATAATTAGCTTTATTAAATTATTGCTATTTACACATTTAATATTAGGCTTAAAGTTTACTTAGTTATTATTTGCACTTTATTTCACAAACCATTAGTCACTTTATTTAATAAGTAATTTCATCACTTTATTTAATAATGAATTTCATCACTTTGCAAAATTACAAATACTGCTAATACTGCTGCTTCGATTAAAATGCCTGATGTACACACTTTTACGGTCTCTGATCTACTGTATTCGACTTTGAACAGTCTTGTCGCTTTTATAGTTTTCGAATGGTTGAGGTAGAAACTTCCACGCTATTCTCGTATTTTCTAGAAGCTTCTATCCTCTTAGACAGAAGTCGAGAATATTCTTTTTGATATTACCGACAGATGGTTCTTGAATAAGCTTTTACTCGAATAGTTCGCATCTTGACTCACAGGGGGCACTCATTCTCCATATGGGATCCTAAAAGTATGCAATCCCTTTTCACTGAGCTATCACGTTTCATTATATTGAAACGTGATTGCATATTAGTGAAACGGAATTGCATACTTTTAGGATCCCATCTGGAGTTTGAGAATGAGTGCACCACCCTGTGTGTTATTTAGTCAAGACACAATCTATTCGAATAAAAGCTTCTTTCGTTGTAGAGATTGTGGTGTGAAGAAATATTTCGATAGTAAGAACTTCCTGTATAAAGTTCTAGAAACATCGAGAAAATTCTACACTACTGTAGAATTTTCTACCGCAACCATTCGAAACTATAAAAGCACAAGACTCTGCAAAGTAAAAGACATTCGACATTCGAACAGAGATCGTGACAGTGTGTACATCGAGCATTATAATGGAAGCAGCAGTATTTGTAATTGTGCAAAGTGATGAAATTCATTGTGAAATAAAGTACAAATTAATATTATTTTAATTTAACCAGCGATTGTTTGATTACTACACGATCCAGTGGTACGAATCCGAGTACAGAGAGTTAGAGTAAATTGTCAGGAGGGCAATTTCGTAACAGAGTAAATTGTCGGGAGGGCAATTTCGTAACAATATTAAAGGTGAGTAGTGATAATCCTGCGAAATCAGTTTCGCATCAGGAGAGACTATTATCCCAAGGATTAGTGCATATACATGAAAAGGAAGTTATATTGAGATCCAACGAAATTGGTTTCGTACCTTGAGAAGCTTCTATCTACAATGCACAAATATAATATAAAAGATTTAGCGCTAATTGAAGAAGATGTTGTATTTGAACATGTGTCTAAAGAAAAGTTTAAAAGAATGTATGAAATGCTGAAACAAAAATTTAAAAAAATATAGACTCTCAATTGAATATACTAATATATAAAAACCCTCGTAGAATATTAGAGAAAGAAGAACAAATTAGGCTAATCGAATAATAGCATAATACACCAGTTGGAGGTCATTTTGGAATAAGAAAAACAGTTTTGAGTCTTAAACAAAAGTACGTTTGGAAAAACATGATAAAAATGGTAAAGCAATTTGTTTCAATGTACAGGAGCTGTGCATTAACTAAACAAACTAAGCACACAAAAGAACAATTAGTCCATACAGATATGCCAAGTACGAGTTTCGTAACAATTTCTATTGATACTGTAGGTCCGTTAAAAATCTCGAATAATTATAGATACATTTTGATAATACAATGCGACTTAACCAAATACATTTTAGCCTATCGTATGGAAAGCTGAGAAGCCAAGACAATAACTTCAACACTAGTAGATCAATTTACATTAAAGTACTGTAGTTTCAAAATTTTAAAATCAGACAGAGGAACGGAATTCACTGAATGAATGGATAGAATTTGTAAGTTACTAGGTATTAAGCAAAACTTTTCCACACCGTATCATCATCAAACTCTCGGTTCGGTTGAACGTAATCACAGAGTATTAAACTAATACATGTTAATGTTCACAGACAATTATGACTGGGACAGATGGATATCATATTATACATTTGCGTATAATACTACACCGCATGTAGATACTGGTTATACACCACATAAATTACCGAATCAGATACAAGAAAACGTCTCAAAAACCCATAATTTAGAAGATTATTTAAGTGAATTAAGAATTAGGTTAAAGACATCATTAAATAAACCAAGACAATTTTTAAAAATAATAAAAGAAATAATAAGATTTAAAAGTAAGGAAGGAATTAATCCATTAAATTTTTAAATAGGAGATTTAGTTATGGTAAAAGTAGGATATAGAAAGAAATATCAAAAACCATACCATGGTCCATATAAAGTCATCAAAATAAAAGATGTTAATACTATAATAGAAATGAAGGGGAATTTGAAAGAATTCCATAGCAATATGTTAAAAAAATATATATAGATGATTTACTAAACAATATATTACAACTAATTAAATTAGAGTTTGGGAAAAAATATTATAAAAAAAAAATGAATTTTTTTAAAATAATAACTTTTTGCTTAAGGGTAGGGGTGTAGTGTGCACTCTTAAGTTATAACATGCTGAACATAACACACACACACTTCTAAATGCTTTACTCAATTCAGTACAAATAACGCTACTTTTCAAACCCTTGGAAAATCTATCTATCACGCGGCAAGAAAACTCCAGCATATTAGTTATACAGTTGACTTTCCGGGTAGGAATTCATGCTGCTGGGAACTCATAAACGTATGAGCATAAAACAAAACTTGGAATGTTACTATTGCCTCCAATAACGTAGGAAGAATACAAAGATTTCGCAAACCCACCATATTTAAGATTTCACGCCCGAATTATGCAGCGGTAAAATATATGACTATCTCCACATGTAGGAAAAATGACCATATATAAGGGAAGTATTAAAGAGCGAAGCGGAGAGACAATCTCAATGCAACACTGCTTAAGAATAAGTCGGGACCTGAAGTAAAAGATGATTTCAGCTAAGACAAATGCTTGAGCACAATGTCCTCATCAATAATAGGTTGATTCACAATGGCGCGCTGTATAGAGATATGTTAATCGGCCATTTTATATTCTCCAGTAGAGTAGTTGGACTTAAAATAATCAACGAAAACAGATACGCAATTATCCCTGACGACTTTGTCATTATACTTTATCGAAGATAAGATGGCCGTGGTTACTCTGGAGAACGTTCTTCGATTCTCTTAGGGTTTCTAAAAGGGTTTGGGTCTATTGTTCCCAGACACACTGAAGATTGTCCAACTATAGTCCGAAAAGGACCTTCTGTTGGACACCCCCCAGTTCACCACCTGGATTGTTGTGGTGTCTGTTAACAGAGTTAGGTCTAACGCTTCTTTCCACCCGTTGTTACTCGCCGAGCTAGGAAATGTGAAAGCAGGTGTGCACCCCCTATTGCATAGAATGAGATTGGAGCTGTTAATAAAATCAAAAAGTGTCTCACCCCATTCATTATCCTCGGTGGTGCCCCAAAGCGTATGTCTCGCGTTGGGGTCGCATCCAAGAAGTAGAGGAGTACCTTTAGCGGTTAAGCTAGCCGTTAACAACGCAACTTATTGCGGTGGTGCGTCCCTGTTATGCGTCATATATGCTGATGATATCACCAGTCCCGGTCCGGTTGCCACTCCCATTTTAACAACTGTTAAATCACCTATGCTATACTGAGGACTGAGAAAAGCGTTAATATTGCTCTTTAATAGGATACATGACCTTGACTTGCCACCATCTTTTGCGTATAGAGTTAAAAAGTTGTGCAGTTTGAGCCCCATGATATTAGTACCTCGGACCCATGGCTCCTGGACGACGCCTATGTTCACATCCTTGTCACCTAGGAAGACAGCAGGATTATTCGAGGCATTCCTAGAATACTGTAGGGTAATCTGCATAACCTTCAACATCGGTAGCTGGTTGTTGTGATGTTCCTACTCATGGTTTTGCTGCATTCAGCTGTTTGTTGGTCTCCTCCAACTCTCCTGCTTCATCCCAATCCTCGGAAGGTCGGAAGATTTTCAGCTTGGCGTACCTGACACCGACCTTCATTTTGTTGTCGGTGGTTTCTAGCGCCTTCACAGACTCCTCTTTTATGGAGAGCAAAAGGGACATGCTATTTTTCTGGGGATCTTCGTCTTTAATAACTACCCAATGGTATGATGGTACTGTCGGATTTTGCCGCTGTAGGAACTGAAGTATCTTCCCATGCTCAACCTTCATTCCGAATAATCAGATACGGGCTCTCGGTCTCCTGGGAATTTTCCGAGCTGGGATAAGTTTGACCCTCGAACCCTCCCATGCATCGCTTATTATTTCCACGCAACTGCCAAGGAATTCCTTGGAGGACATATCGTCATACCTAAACAACCTACATCCGCGAAGAACCTCAGAAGAATCATAGCCAGATGGATATGTCTCCAGATTGGAGAGGAGCTATTCCATCACCATCTCTGTGAATCTGTGTTCAATCTCCCCCCAAATCAATCTCCAGCACCTTCTTGTCGCTGTTGGTGTTCGTGTCAACAAGCGCCAGCTGCAGCTCTCATCCCGAACCACATCGCTGTAATTCTGTTTTACGCTTGTTGATGGTGCATCGGAATTTGAGACTTTGGCAATTTAGGATTCTTGCGAAAGGAGAGCCATCTCATCCTGAGACCGATTTCGTTGCTTTGTTCGGTTTCGGATGTGTAATTAGGTACTCCTCGTACTCATCAACCACTGCCTGGTGTTTCCTTTTATCTGCCTGGTCATATTCATGCACCGTGCGACCCACCTCATTCCTAGCAATCTTGCCAAGTATGAAGAGGGCCTTTTGGTACTGATTCTTCCTAACCAGTGCGTCCGGTGTTGCTTTTCTCGGTTTAGACGTTAGACACCTTTGCCGCTACCGATACTACTGTTGCCAATCGTGTACTGCTACTGCTTCCACTAGTTGACACTGTTGTTTTAAACGCTGTAGACTGCCTGCTATCACCGATAACGGATTCCTGGCTAGAAGCCAGCAGTTCGTATTCGGAGCTTATGCCGAGCTCCATGTTGGTAAGTCTGTCCGTGTGTGTTATGTTATCGAAATTATTTTTGGTTTTTCTTGACATGGTATGTTTCGTATGGTCTCGCACTCTATTTGGTCTCAGACCAGATGGGGCTGTGCGACCTTACAAGTCAGAGTGCATGAAGACCTATGAGAAAACAAAGGAAAAGAAAAGGTTAGCCGTGGCAGTGTCGCATACGATGGTGAAGCCAACCTCCAAGTCCGAGATTGCTTGATATCGGACAGGCTCCGAACGAAGAAAGCCTATTAATATCCCATGGCTGCCAAACTCACCCATTATTTCCGATTCGATTAACACCTTGGGTTATGGGAGGTTTTTACTTGAAGAGAGCTTGCTCCGTCCGCCCGGACTATCATAGCCAGCCGGCCGACGGGAAACCCAAGTTCCCTATCTAACTTTAACAGAACACGAGACAGCCGTTACCAGTCACCACCACGTGCAGCTGATAAACCACACCACCATCAGAACACCCAATTACAGCACATACTTCACGTACATGTTGATCCCCTTTAGTGGCTGATAACCTGACGACCAAATGACAGGGGAGTATACTTTGACCACTTTTGTACCTCTTATACACCCAAATGATTCACCAACGGGTAAACAGCTGACTGCATCTACGTTTGCAGATGATACCGTTCGCATAAAGATTCCAGCATTGTCTCACGAAACTAAAGGATCACATCAGACGTGTAGAAGAGTGGCTCTCTCATTTTAGAAGTCAATAACTGTAGAAACAGCCTTTGAAATCAATATACTAGTATGATTTTGTTTAAAACTTTTCGCACCCCTCATTCCGAGTAATGTATACTTTTACATTAGCGTTAACAATTATGACTAACTTAGGGCTGTTTTCGCTTTTACTTGGATTTTATTATTTGACATTTATTTATTTATTATTTTCTATCATCAAATACCTACTGACCCCGGCAAGTTTTGCTCCGCCTCAACAAATAAAATAAAATATAGGGTTTTTTTTTTTAGACATGTGGGTTTCAAGCAGATATAAAACGCATATAATTTAATGTTATGGCCAAGAATTTAGCTTTATTATAAAGATAATAACAATCCATCGGATTGTGGGTGCAAAGGGGTTGTACGAGCTTTGCGTATGCCCATCAATTCACTCATTTCCCTGAATATTGTTGACTCGAAATTTCTGCCTTGATCCGAGTGCAACTCGAGGGGAGCTCCGAATCTGCAGACCCAATTATTGATAAATGCATCTGCAACGGTCTTAGCTTCTTGATCGGGAATGGGGTATACTTCTGGCCATTTACTAAAATAGTCGATTACGACGAGAACATATTTGTTGCCGGAATCTCTAATTGGAAATGGACCTGCTATGTCCATTGCAATACGCTCAAATGGCGCTCCCACGTTGTATAAATGCATCTTCCCCTGACTGCGACGGCTCGGTCCCTTGGCAGCTGTACACTTTTCACAAGCACTAATCCAGTCAACTACCGATTGCTGGCAACCAACCCAATAAAATCGTGTTTTAATTTTCTCGACTGTTTTTGTTATTCCCAAATGCCCTCCGCTTGGCCCACTATGGTATTCCTTGAGAATTTCGCTTATTCTTGCCTTGGGTACCACAATCAAGTTCTTCGTGGTTTTTCCATCTTCGCTCTCCCACAGGCGGAATAGGCATCCATCTTGCAGCTTTAAGCTATTCCATTGAGCCCAATATGATTTAGTTATGGGACTTTCAGTCGAGATTTCGTTCCAATCAGGCCGTTTTCCTTCAATCTTACTTGATACGATTTTTGCCAAATCTGGGTCATTTCGTTGTTCTTCTTTTACCTTTTCCGCTGTCCATCCATCGTCTGGTAAAACTGCCATTAAGCGCACATCGACTACTCCTTCTTTCCCTTCAGCTTTAGAACAGTGCTTACATTCCATACTGCAAGGACGTCGTGATAGTGCATCAGCATTCCCGTGGCTTCCGCCTCTGCGATGTTCTATTGTGAAATCGTAGCTTTGGAGTCTCTCAATCCATCTCGCAACCTGACCTTCGGGATTTTTGAACTGTAATAGCCAGCGCAGAGCAGCGTGATCCGTTCTCAACAACAACTTTTGTCCATACAAGTACTTGTTAAAGTGCTTCACGCACTGCATAACCGCCAAAAGTTCTCTCCGTGTTACACAGTAATTTCGCTCTGGCTTTGATAAGATCTTGCTGAAGTAGGCTATTACTCTTTCATGTCCGTCAAGGAGTGTAATGTAGATCGCCTCCTCGTGGTGCACTCTGGATAGCGCTAAATGGTCTAGAATGGTGGAGAAGGCCCTTTTCAGGATCTACAGGGAGATCCTGAGGGCCAATCCTGGCCCATCACCTGTATGCCGGGACGCGGGATGGTATCAGGGGCACGTGAAGCTCATCGCGTGCTCAGATGAGCGCTCGGCTGAGCTTTATAAGATGGCCATCTCAATGGTTGGCGAAATCTGGCCGGGGGCCAAGCTCTCAGCTGTTCCCAGAGACCAGATCCCGAACCGCCCGCGTTCTAGGGCCTGGGTACCGGCAGAGCACTCCTCGCCGGAAGAAATTCTGGAGTTGCTGAGGCTCAGCAATTACGACCTCCCCACGGATGACTGGAAGGTTGCTAAAATAAGCGAGCCCAAGGGTAACTCTCGAGAGATAATCATTATTCTTAATGAGGACTCTCTAGCTCCTATTAATGCCAAAAAGGGAGAGATCAACTATGGTTTTAGTTCGATCTCGCTCAAGGTCTATAGGAGCGACAACCAGGGTGCATACAAGCCCCCCATTCAGGCCGAACCGGATCTCACCTTCGATGATGGAGAGAGTTACGCTTCGGCCTCAGAATCGGTAGGCAGTTTCTGCGGACGTCCGATAACCAATATCGACGACGTTGGTGATTCTCCTCTGTCAGAAGAGGAGGCAGCCAACGTGACGATGATGGCCACCTCCGGGAATGGTGAGGGTATTACAGATTAACCTTCACCATTCCATGGCTGCCTCAGCAGCCCTGATCCTCCACCTGACTCAAAAAGGAGAGGAACTCATACTGGTCTAAGAACAGTATTCGTGCAGGATCGAGGTAAACCCAGAGCCTGTATTCTCGTTAAGAACAATATTAACGCTCTTCTTCTTCACAGGTTTAGCGACAAGGATAATGTAGCCATGGTTATTTCCACCAACACCATGGCTATATGGATCGTCAGCAGCTACATGGCGCATGACCACGGGCTGACGCCGCCTCCGGATGCTGTAAGGCTACTGGTAGAGGAGGCTAATAGAAAGCACATCCCGGAAGTCATCGGGGCCGATGCCAATGCCCATCACGAGGTGTGGGGCAGCACGGATACCAACGAGCGGGGTGAGTCACTCTTTGATTTTATTATTACTAACGACTTAGTAATTACTAACAGGGGGAGAGAGCCAACCTTCATTGCATCAAATAGAAGGGAGGTTCTCGATCTAACTCTTGGTAATAATCACTCGTCTCACCTTATTTCGAGCTGGCGCGTTCTGCAGGAATGCTCCTTCTCGGACCACTGTTACATCTGTTTTAGAATTGCGATCTCAGATACGTCAGATACGGCTGAGCGCAAAAGACACACTAACAGGAAAAGAACTGACTGGACACGATTCCAGACCATTATGGAGTCGGGCCTGCAGTCGACTCCTCCCACGATCAACAATCACCTCGATATAGATCGAGCGGTTGAAACCATTACAGCACTATTTAACTCTGCTGCCAAATCAGCCTGCAACTTCCCGAAACCAAGAGGAAAAACAAAACCCCCTTGGTGGAATTCGGAAATTGCCGAGCTACGAAAAGTATGTCGCAAGCTCTTCAACAGAGCCAAAGCCACTAATGACTGGCTCCCTTTCAAAGACAAACAAAGGGAACTCAAGTATATGGTTAGGAGATCCAAACGAGCGTCTTGGCGTGACTTCTGTGGCAACATAGAAAGCTCGTCCGAGACAAGTAGACTCCGGAGGATTCTCAATACCACCCCTCGGGCTCTGGAATGCATTCAGAGATCGGACGGTACCTGGACCGACTCTGAAACCGACACTTTGGACGCCCTAATAGAAACACACTTCCCGGGGAATGAAATCTTTGTGGATTGCAGGTCTTTTAACACCAACCACTCTTTAAGTCACTCAACCCAATTTCAATTGACCAACACGCATATCCAGTGGGCCATCAACAGCTTTAAGCCTTTTAAATCTCCCGGGCCTGATGGTATCATTCCCGCGGACATTCAGCACACTGCAAGTGCGGTTGCGCCCTGGCTACTGCATATTTACAATGCATGCCTAAGATGGTCGTACATTCCCATAAGCTGGAGAGAAGCTCGAGTAGTTTTCATCCCTAAAGCGGGAAAGTCGACCCACACCAAGCCTAAGGACTATAGGCCAATTAGCCTGTCCTCCTTTCTTTTGAAAACACTGGAAAGAGTCCTTGATATACATATCAGGAGCTCTATCAATTCCACGTGCCTTTCCAAATCACAACATGCCTACACTAAAGGCAAGTCTGTAGAAACAGCGCTTCACGTGCTCATTGAGCAAGTAGAGAAATCTCTTGCCAACAAAGAATATACCCTTGCAGTATTTCTCGATATAGAAGGGGCATTCAACAATATTTGTCCCTCCGCCATCACGAAATCCTTGGTAAACCTGAACCTGGACCCCAGCTTGGTTAGGTTCATCGAACAGCTACTGAAAACACGCGTCATTAGCTCCTCAATAGGAAACGTACATGCTAAAAGGACTGTCAAGAGAGGTACTCCACAAGGCGGTGTGCTCTCACCCCTCATATGGAACTTGACGGTGAACACACTACTTAGGAGATTAGATCAGACCGGCTGCAACACTATAGCTTATGCGGACGACATTGCTATCTCTGTTTCCGGTAAATATCTGTCAACACTATCAGAAAAGCTAAACTACACTCTTAGCATTCTGTCCCAATGGTGTCTCGAAGTTGGCCTAGATGTCAACCCTTCCAAAACTGAGGTCATGCTCTTCACCAGGAAGCACAAAATACCAAGTTTTGACCTACCCAAACTTAATGGGAACACGCTTAGCCTAAGCAATAGCGTCAAGTATCTAGGTTTGATCCTGGACCCTAAGCTCTATTGGAAAGCAAATTTGGCGGAGAGGGTACGTAAAGCCACGTGTGCTCTGTACTGCTGCAAGAGGGCCGTGGGTACAACATGGGGCGTCCAACCTCGAACCATGTCCTGGCTCTATGCGGCGGTGGTTGAGCCGTACTTTCTCTACGGCGCTGTCTTCTGGTGGCCCGCAACCGACAAGGCGGCGAACCTAAAACCTCTTGACAAGGTTAGAAGAACAGCAGCGGTTATGATAACAGGGGCTTTGCGTACCACCTCCACCAAAGCTCTATTTGCATTCCTACATTGGTTGCCCACTAGGCTTCTGGTTAGGCAACAAGCAAAATGCTCGGCAACCAGACTCAATTCTATATCGCCTTGGACTAGACTGAATCTGGGCCACGCCAATATTCTGATGCAAGACACGCCCGTACAGGCGGACGTTGACTATACGTGCTCTACACTTAATCTAAACCACGGGTTCGACACTTACATTCCTAGTAGAGAGGAATGGTCTAACAATTTAGTGGTCACTGGCAGTTCCATTGACATATATACGGATGGCTCCAAACTGGAGAATAAGGTCGGTTGCGGAATCTTCTCCAGAAAACTTGGCATCAAGCTCTCCTATCGTCTCCCTGACCATTGCAGCGTCTTTCAGGCGGAAGTAATGGCAATATTCCAAGCGTCCAAGTGGCTTATTCGAAATGAAGTATGCGATGTGTTGATACGCATATTCACGGACAGTCAGGCGGCAGTCAAGTCACTGGCTGGTGTTTTCACTACCTCTAAGCTTGTACTCGACTGCCGCTCCTCCCTGAACGTCGTTTCAGGTAACTCACAAGTTCACATATGCTGGGTGCCTGGACATAGCGACATTCCAGGAAACTGCGAGGCCGATGAATTGGCCAAAATAGGTACGCTACTCCCTGACATCTCCCCCTCCTTTGATGTAGGTGTCCCACTGGCCACGGTCAAATGGGCCATAAAACATGACTACCTTGAGGCAGCTAAAAAAGCCTGGGTAAATGAACATACCTGTAGTGTTGCCAGACAAACCTGGAGCACTATCGACATTAAGCGTACTAGTCAGCTACTCAATATCAGCAGGAACTCCGTCGGCACTATAATAAATGTGCTCACGGGACACTGCCTGATCGGGAAACACGCTGAAAGATTAGCACTGCCCCACAATGACTTCTGTCGCAGCTGTGGCTCTGAGGAGGAGGAAGAAACAGTACTTCATCTCATGTGTCAGTGCCCAGCTCTGGCCAGGCGTAGATTAAAATTCCTAGGCTCATCTTTCTTCACTTCCTTAACCGAACTATCTTCCATCAACATCAAGGACATAGCCAGGTTCATTTCGGAATCACTGTGGTTCCCAAAATTCTAGACGGGGGAGTCGCGTCGTCACAGTGTGGTACCACAACGAGCCATTCTATGTGCTTAAGTGTGCTTTTTGCGACAAAGGCTGCCACTCCTACCTACCTACCCTACCATGTCCGTCAATAACTTGCGACAGGACACCTCCAATCCCGAATCCACTTGCATCTGTATCCAAGATAAATTTTTCGCCAGGTATTGGATACGCAAGGATCGGAGCTGTACACAATAGCTCTTTCAATCTGTTGAATGCCTTCTCCTGTTCGCTTTTCCACTTAAAAGGACAATTTTTCCTCGTTAATGCATGCAGACTACCAGCCACGTCTGCAAAGCCTGGAACAAAGCGTCTGTAATAGGTGCAAAGACCCAAGAAGCTGCGTAGCTCATGCAAACTAGTTGGTATTGGCCACTCCCTTACTGAGTCTATCTTATCTGGATCTGTGTGTACTCCTTCAGGTGTGACTTTATGTCCAAGGTACTTGACTTCTTTCTTGAAGAACGAGCATTTCTTTGCGCTCAGCTTCAACCCTGAAGCAACTAATCGCATCAATACTTCTTCCAAATTCTTCAAGTGGTCCTCGAAGTCCTTTCCCATAACGATGATGTCATCTAAGTACATCTTGGAGACGTGTTTCATACTGTTCGGACGTGTTTTTGTACGCTCAGTGTTTGATTGGATTTACATATTTCTCAAATATTATTTTGTTGTATTAATATTATCAATTAAATCAAAATAATCTCGAGGAATTTAACAGTTCGTTTAATAAATTAAATACATATATGAAATATAATTCAAAAAGTAAACACTAAAAAAATATAATCATAAATATATACATAAAGCTCCTCATAGAGAGCGTCGGCACTCGGTGCATATACCCGTTGCACCAAGCAATAACACTACAACAATACAATACGGCATATTATCGGCAACAACAATGCCACTAGCAGAGTCATCATCGGTGTCAGTAGTAGCGTCGGCAACAGCAGCGACCTCAACAGAAAAGTCGATCCCAGCAACTGTCGCTACAGGAAAGAGCGCGATGACTTTCGTCGAAACAACAACGAAGGCAAGGCAGCCCAGCATAGCGCCGTCACCAAACTCAGCAGCAGTAAGGAGTCCAGCAACAATGCCTCTGCAGGCGGTAATAAACGGTGAGGTAAAGAAAATAAAAAAGTGGCGGTAGTGCAGACTGGTATTGACCGCTACATAAACATTAATATTAAAAGAAAGATAAGTCCACAAAAGGTCATGGGCGTCGCCAAAAGGGCAAACACAACAAACTCAGGTGCTCCTCTGGAGAATAACAGATTTGCACTTCTTAGTGTAGAGAATTCTACTACTACATCGAAAGGTGAACCTGTAGTAGCGAGCGTAGTTCTAATCAATTAGTATTGAACATCGCAAATATTATAGGCACAAATAATTTTCACATTATGCCTCTTAGAAAAGGTAGCATTGAGGAGACAAAGATACAGGCATATAGTGAAAAGCACTATCGTGATATTATAAATTTTTTAACGGGGAACAAGAAAAATTATTATTCCTATCAGCTAAAGAGCTCAAAAGGCCTTGTTATTGTTTTAAAAGGAATCGAAGCCACAGTAGATTCTGTCGATATTAAAGAGGCTCTTGAAGAGCAAGGGTTCCCCGTTAAGGTTGTGATAAATATTGTGAATAGAAATAAGGTTCCACAACCTATATTTAAAGTTGAACTGCTCCCCAACTCAACCCAGCTTAAAAAGAACGAGACGCACCCAATATATAACCTAAGATATCTTTTACACCGCAGAATTACGGTTGAAGAACCGCACAAACGTAACGGCCCAATACAATGTATGAATTGTCAAGAATTCGGCCACTTTAAATCGTACTGCACTCTGCGCAGTGTTTGTGTAGTTTTCGGTGATCTCCACCCTACAAGTACTTGCACCTTAGCTAAAACTGACACATCCGCAAAGAAATGTAGTAACTGTGGTGGTAGCCACACGGCAAATTACAGAGGTTGCCCTGCATATAAAGATCTAAAATCAAAACTGTCGCAGAGTATACAATTAAAACGTAACTTATCCCCAAATCCTATTTATATCCAGCCTGCCACCTCAAATCCTCAGATAGGTGACCCTATTATGCAAAAACCTAATTCTGGTCAAGCAACCTACGCAAGTGTTCTGCAGGGTAACGTACGGCAAGTTAACAATAACAATGTATCTAATAGTGGAGTAGAAGCCATGATCCTAAATCTTACTCAGTGTATGACTCAATTCATGTCTACAGTGCAAAATATGCTACAAGATTTAATTAAAGCTCAAAATCAGATGATTCAAACTCTTGTAAATAAAAAATTAGTTTGGTAAAAATATGTTTATGGAACGCAAACGGTGTTAACCAGCATAAACTAGCCCTTAATATGTTTCTACATGACCACGAAATTGATGTTATGCTTTTGTCTGAAACACATCTCACAAACAAATACAACTTTCATCTCCCAGGCTTCAAATTTTATAACACAAATCATCCTGATGGTAAGGCACATGGCGGTACGGCTATTCTAATCAGAAATCGGCTTAAGCATCATCTTATGCAATCGCATTCGATGCAATGGATGCAAGCTACATCAGTATCTATTAAAAATCGTGGCAAAGACCTGACGCTTTCAGCTATATACTGCCCACCCCGTTTTACTGTAACAGAAACTCAATTTAAAGAACTTTTTGATTCCCTTGGTGATAGATTTCTAGCTGGCGGTGATTATAATGCGAAACATAAACACTGGGGCTCTCGCCTAATTAATCCAAAAGGCCGACAATTGTACAATGCAATAACTAACAGACATAGTAAATACGATTTTGTCTCACCAGGACAGCCCACTTATTGGCCAACAGACCCAAAGAAAATTCCTGATCTTATTGATTTTGCTATTTCTAAAAATATAGATAGGTCTTTAGTATCAGCGGAAACCTGTGTCGATCTGTCCTCTGATCACTCGCCTGTAATAATCAACCTTTATGAACAACCAGAATATACAAGCCCACAGTTTCGCCTAGGGACCAACCAAACCGATTGGTTAAAATACAAAAAGTATATTAGTAGTCATATCTCTACAAGAGTTGAGGTAAAACATGCAGATGATATAGATAATAATATTGATATTTTCAACTCCATGCTAGCGACTGCAGCCGTAGTGGCAACGCCAAAAAATACTTCTAGAAAGTGCAAGTATGCCTGTACAAATAGCCAAATTGAAAAACTTGTAGCACAGAAACGACGGCTGCGCCGAGAATGGCAGAAACATCGCTCACCCATCTCTAAATACAATCTTAAAGCAGCCGAAAGGGCGCTTAAAGATGCTCTTACAAAGGAGGAAGATAAAAACCTGAAAGAGTACCTGAAGAAGGTAACCCCAAATTCTACCGAAAGGTATTCCCTTTGGAAGGCATCTAAAAACTTTAAGCCTCCAATGGAAGGTGTAAAACCTATAAGAAACCCGAACGGCGCGTGGGCTCAAAGCGATCAAGAAAAAGCACTCTGCTTTACACAACATCTATGCAACGTGTTCCAGCCGAATATGGCTACAAACTCCTTTGCACTGCCTGCCTTACCTTGCAGTACTGAGATTGCTCAGCCTATTAAAATTTCCCTTCCAGAAATAACCAAACAAATTAAACAACTGAATCCAAAAAAATCACCTGGATTCGATAATATTACCCCGAAAATGCTAAAACAGTTACTAGATTCTGCATCAGCATTTCTCTGTAAGCTTTTTAACGCAATCTTGGGCATCGGTTACTATCCGAATGCATGGAAGAAGTCTCAGGTATGTATGATACCTAAACCTGGAAGAGACGTAACGCTACCGTCATCATATAGACCTATCAGCCTGTTGCCTTGCCTTTCCAAATTGTTTGAGAAACTACTATTAAATAAACTATCTGCTTTTCTTCATGAACATTGCGTAATACCGCAACACCAATTCGGTTTTCGCGAAAAGCACAGCACTATTGAGCAAGTCAATCGAATTTCAAATGAAATAAGAAAAGCATTTGAACTCGGGGAGTTTTGCTCTGCAATATTCCTTGACGTGACTCAAGCATTTGATAAGGTATGGCATCAAGGACTGATGTTCAAAATCAAAAAGTTTCTCCCAAAAAGCTATCATAAAATTCTTGAGTCTTATTTATCCAATAGACGTTTCAGGGTAAAAGTAAACGAATTCATTTCCGAAGATTTTCCAATTTTAGCCGGTGTGCCCCAAGGTAGCGTTCTAGGCCCTACATTATATGTAATATTCACATCTGATACTCCTATAAGTGAAAGCACGCTAATTTCAACATTTGCGGATGATACCGCCATACTCAGTTGCAATAAATGTCCGATAAAGGCGTCGAGAGCTCTACAAGAGCACTTAGTTAGGGTAGAAGAATGGTTAGGAATGTGGCGTATAAAAGTCAATGAGCAAAAAAGCAAAAACGTAACATTCTCTTTGAGGCCTGGTACGTGTCCAGCCATTCGGCTCAATAATATTGAGATTCCACAAGCTAATGAAGTCACCTATCTCGGCATTCATTTAGACAGGCGCTTAACTTGGCGTACACACATTTCAACTAAAATTTTAAATATGAAGTTGAAGGTCGCCAAGCTGCATTGGCTAATAAACCACAAATCTACCTTAAGCCTAGAATACAAAAGCCTCCTATACAATGCAGTTATTAAGCCGATATGGTTGTACGGGATTCAACTGTGGGGTAATGCATCCGCTTCTAACATTGCCATAATTCAAAGGTTTCAGTCGAAGATACTTAGGTTAATAACAGGTGCTCCATGGTACATGCGTAACGAAAATATTCACAAAGACCTGAAAATACCAACAGTTATCACAGAAATAAATGCTAGAAAGCAGATATACATAGCAAAACTGAAAAATCACCCGAATCCACTAGCTAAATCCCTCGCAAAACCGATAAGCCGATCCCGCCTGCAGAGAAGAGACCTTCCGGCCTTTTGAAGAGCGAAGCAGAACCGAAATTTTGATGGCCAAATACAATTTGGGTTAAAATTATTTTTAGTGACTAGTTTTAAGATTTGATATACTTATTGTTAGGCTTAATTTAAGCAAATTCAATAAATAATAAATTCTTGTAATAAAAATAAAAAAAAATCTAAGTACACCAGACACGTTTTCCAGTGGACCCTTTAGCACATGTTTCATTAGGCGTTCAAATGTAGCTGGAGCATTACACAGACCGAATGGCATCACCAAAAATTGCCATAGTCCATCGCCGGCACTGAATGCTGTCTTTTCCTTGTCTTGTTCGTCTACTGCCACTTGCCAATATCCGCTTTGTAAATCCAGCGTTGAGAACCAATTTGAACCAGAAAGTGTGTCTGACGTATCGTCGATTCGAGGTAATGGATAACTATCTTTCTTCGTTACCTCATTTAGTTTACGATAATCTACACAGAAACGTGTGGAGCCATCCTTCTTCTTGACTAATACCACTGGAGAACTCCAGGGGCTCGCTGATGGCTCTATGACGTTGTTCTGATGCATTTCCTTCAGCAATGCATTCACCTCTTCTCTCTTTGCCAGAGGTACTCTTCTTGACGCTTGACGAATGGGTTTGGCATCACCAGTGTTGATTGTGTGTTTCACCATCTTTGTTCTGCCTTCGTTTTTACCCTTTTCAGCAAATACTGACCAATGTCTTGCCAAAAGTTGGCTGGCAGTCTTCCTCTACTCTGTGGATTTTGGCCCATATGACTGCCTCTGACTTTGCTGGGATTTTTGTCCGCCCCGATAGAATGGCTTGTCGGATACCTCCATACTTATCCTCACCAACGGATAACGGTATTTCGGTGTTCGCATACTTCAACATTCGGCATTTCAAATCTAGGGTGAATCCATTCCGAATCATAAAATCCACACCTAAGATTAATTCGTGCACAATATCCGCAACTACAAACTCGTGCGTCACTGTTGTGGTGCCGATAGTTATTTTCCGTGTAACTTTTCCCAGTACCGGTGCATCATCTCCAGTTACCGTACGCATCTTATTCCCAAAAGCGGCTCGATTCCCCGAACGAGATCCCTTCTAATTATGGAATGTGATGCACCCGTATCCAATGTTACCACGATTTTTCTTTCATTTACTACGCTGTCGATAGTTAGGCTGTTGTTTTTCCGTGCCATCTGAGAAACGAAGATTCTGGGGCTACATGTTGTGGGAGTCAGATCAAGCCCCTCGAGACTGACTCCATCTAGTTTGTCGACGGCTTTTCAACATTTTCTGATTCCCTATTTTGGAATCTGACTTGCTTTGGAGTCTTACCGGTGAGCGTGCTCTAGAACGTTTCCGTCTCGATTGGCAATTACGGGCCATGTGTCCGACCTCTCCGCAGGTGAAGCATTTGCCCGTGAAACTTTGGCCGCTTTGGACTTGTACCTGACGGGCTCTGTATACTGGCTGGCACACCAAGGCTGCTGTCTCTGAAGTTAAAGCGCTAACTACTGTCTCCATATATGTAGCTTTCGGATTAGTTATCGCAGATCGCTTTATCTCCGCATCGCGAATGCCATATACAAAGGTGTCCATCATAGACCTCTCAGTGATCTCTCCTGGGTAGGCAAGATGAGCCAACCGCTCCACTTCCGCCGCAAACTGTTGAAGAGACTCACCACTCTTTTGTACACGTGTTCGTAGCTCTACTTGGTACATCTGCTTCAGGTGTTCACTGCCATACTTGCGCTGAACGGCATTCATCAAGCTTTCATAGCAGTCTCGCTCACTTTCTGATATATTTTGAAGCACATCAGCGGCAGAACCTTTCAATGAAACGGTTAATGCAGCCACTTTTTCGCGAGCACTCCAACCATTTGTGCTAGCGGTAGTCTCAAACTCCATTCTGAAGACGCTAAATGTCGTGGTTCCATCATAGGTAGGAGGCTTCAGTTTTATTGAGTATAAAGCTGGCACATGCAATGCACCTTCCCGTAGTAGGTGAATTCTTTGCTATATTTGTTGCTTAAATTTGTTCTGCTTTTGCTCGTTCGCAATGAATTTTTGTTCTACAGATTTTTCGAACGATTCCTGCCGTGTCTCAATTTCACAAACCTTCCTGTCTACCATATCAGACATTTCTTTCATCTGCTGTGAGTTTTGTTCCGCTAATAGAGCAAGTCGTGTTTCACTCTGCTCTAACCGCTGCTGCAACTTGTCATCGCTTTTCTGTAGCTGCTGTTCCAACTGTTCTTTAACATCCTCTTTGACAGCTTGTGCATTTTGCTGTAATCGCAACTGCATCTTCTCATCGGCTGCTTGAGAATTTTGTTGTAACTGCTGCTGCATATCCTGTTTAAAGGATTGCATTATCCCGATAAGTGCGTTCATGTCAAAGTTACCCGCATTAGTTTCTTGCGGTTTCTCTTCGTATCTAGATGTCGTTGGCTCTTCACATTGGAATTCATGCTCATCGACATCTATACCCTGCTCCTCTAAAGCGCTTCTTAGTCTCACCTGCAGCTCCGCTTTAAGCCCTTGTGTTTGCAAATTTAAGCGCTCAAGCTCCTTCTTGAGCTGCTCCAATCTCAGTTTTTCAAATTTAACCATGTTTATTACAGATACACAATCCCACTTCTGACACCAATTGTTACGAAATTGCCCTCTTGACAATTTACTCTGTTACAAAATTGCCCTCCTGATAATTCCTCTAACTCTCTGTACTCGGACTCGTACCACTGGATTGTGTAGTAATCAAACAATCGCTGGTTAAATTAAAATAATTAGCTTTATTTAATTATTGCTATTTACACATTTAATATTAGGCTTAAAGTTTACTTAGTTATTATTTGCACTTTATTTCACAAACCATTAGTCACTTTATTTACTAATGAATTTCATCACATTACACAATTACAAATACTGCTGCTTTAATTATAATGCCTGATGTACACACTGTTACGGTCTCTGATCTACTGTATTCGACTTTGAACAGTCTTGTCGGTTTTATAGTTTTCGAATGGTTGGTGTAGAAACTTCTAAGCCATTCTCGTACTTTCTAGAATTTTCGATCCATTTCGACAGAAGTCGAGAATATTCTTTTTGATATTACCGACAGATGGTTCTTGAAAAAGTTTTTACAAGAGCACTTAGTTAGGGTAGAAGAATGGTTAGGAATGTGGCGTATAAAAGTCAATGAGCAAAAAAGCAAAAACGTAACATTCTCTTTGAGGCCTGGTACGTGTCCAGCCATTCGGCTCAATAATATTGAGATTCCACAAGCTAATGAAGTCACCTATCTCGGCATTCATTTAGACAGGCGCTTAACTTGGCGTACACACATTTCAACTAAAATTTTAAATATGAAGTTGAAGGTCGCCAAGCTGCATTGGCTAATAAACCACAAATCTACCTTAAGCCTAGAATACAAAAGCCTCCTATACAATGCAGTTATTAAGCCGATATGGTTGTACGGGATTCAACAGTGGGGTAATGCATCCGCTTCTAACATTGCCATAATTCAAAGGTTTCAGTCGAAGATACTTAGGTTAATAACAGGTGCTCCATGGTACATGCGTAACTAAAATATTCACAAAGACCTGAAAATACCAACAGTTATCACAGAAATAAATGCTAGAAAGCAGATATACATAGCAAAACTGAAAATCACCCGAATCCACTAGCTAAATCCCTCGCAAAACCGATAAGCCGATCCCGCCTGCAGAGAAGAGACCTTCCGGCCTTTTGAAGAGCGAAGCAGAACCGAAATTTTGATGGCCAAATACAATTTGGGTTAAAATTATTTTTAGTGACTAGTTTTAAGATTTGATATACTTATTGTTAGGCTTAATTTAAGCAAATTCAATAAATAATAAATTCTTGTAATAAAAATAAAAAAAAATCTAAGTACACCAGACACGTTTTCCAGTGGACCCTTTAGCACATGTTTCATTAGGCGTTCAAATGTAGCTGGAGCATTACACAGACCGAATGGCATCTCCAAAAATTGCCATAGTCCATCGCCGGCACTGAATGCTGTCTTTTCCTTGTCTTGTTCGTCTACTGCCATTTGCCAATATCCGCTTTGTAAATCCAGCGTTGAGAACCAATTTGAACCAGAAAGTGTGTCTGACGTATCGTCGATTCGAGGTAATGGATAACTATCTTTCTTCGTTACCTCATTTAGTTTACGATAATCTACACAGAAACGTGTGGAGCCATCCTTCTTCTTGACTAATACCACTGGAGAACTCCAGGGGCTCGCTGATGGCTCTATGACGTTGTTCTGATGCATTTCCTTCAGCAATGCATTCACCTCTTCTCTCTTTGCCAGAGGTACTCTTCTTGACGCTTGACGAATGGGTTTGGCATCACCAGTGTTGATTGTGTGTTTCACCATCTTTGTTCTGCCTTCGTTTTTACCCTTTTCAGCAAATACTGACCAATGTCTTGCCAAAAGTTGGCTGGCAGTCTTCCTCTACTCTGTGGATTTTGGCCCATATGACTGCCTCTGACTTTGCTGGGATTTTTGTCCGCCGCGATACAATGGCTTGTCGGATACCTCCATACTTATCCTCACCAACGGATAACGGTATTTCGGTGTTCGCATACTTCAACATTCGGCATTTCAAATCTAGGGTGAATCCATTCCGAATCATAAAATCCACACCTAAGATTAATTCGTCCACAATATCCGCAACTACAAACTCGTGCGTCACTGTTGTGGTGCCGATAGTTATTTTCCGTGTAACTTTTCCCAGTACCGGTGCATCATCTCCAGTTACCGTACGCATCTTATTCCCAAAAGCGGCTCGATTCCCCGAACGAGATACCTTCTAATTATGGAATGTGATGCACCCGTATCCAATGTTACCACGATTTTTCTTTCATTTACTACGCTGTCGATAATTAGGCTGTTGTTTTTCCGTGCCATCTGAGAAACGAAGATTCTGGGGCTACATGTTGTGGGAGTCAGATCAAGCCCCTCGAGACTGACTCCATCTAGTTTGTCGACGGCTTTTCAACATTTTCTGATTCCCTATTTTGGAATCTGACTTGCTTTGGAGGTCTTACCGGTGAGCGTGCTCTAGAACGTTTCCGTCTCGATTGGCAATTACGGGCCATGTGTCCGACCTCTCCGCAGGTGAAGCATTTGCCCGTGAAACTTTGGCCGCTTTGGACTTGTACCTGACGGGCTCTGTATACTGGCTGGCACACCAAGGCTGCTGTCTCTGAAGTTAAAGCGCTAACTACTGTCTCCATATATGTAGCTTTCGGATTAGTTATCGCAGATCGCTTTATCTCCGCATCGCGAATGCCATATACAAAGGTGTCCATCATAGACCTCTCAGTGATCTCTCCTGGGTAGGCAAGATGAGCCAACCGCTCCACTTCCGCCGCAAACTGTTGAAGAGACTCACCACTCTTTTGTACACGTGTTCGTAGCTCTACTTGGTACATCTGCTTCAGGTGTTCACTGCCATACTTGCGCTGAACGGCATTCATCAAGCTTTCATAGCAGTCTCGCTCACTTTCTGATATATTTTGAAGCACATCAGCGGCAGAACCTTTCAATGAAACCGTTAATGCAGCCACTTTTTCGCGAGCACTCCAACCATTTGTGCTAGCGGTAGTCTCAAACTCCATTCTGAAGACGCTAAATGTCGTGGTTCCATCATAGGTAGGAGGCTTCAGTTTTATTGAGTATAAAGCTGGCACATGCAATGCACCTTCCCGTAGTAGGTGAATTCTTTGCTATATTTGTTGCTTAAATTCGTTCTGCTTTTGCTCGTTCGCAATGAATTTTTGTTCTACAGATTTTTCGAACGATTCCTGCCGTGTCTCAATTTCACAAACCTTCCTGTCTACCATATCAGACATTTCTTTCATCTGCTGTGAGTTTTGTTCCGCTAATAGAGCAAGTCGTGTTTCACTCTGCTCTAACCGCTGCTGCAACTTGTCATCGCTTTTCTGTAGCTGCTGTTCCAACTGTTCTTTAACATCCTCTTTGACAGCTTGTGCATTTTGCTGTAATCGCAACTGCATCTTCTCATCGGCTGCTTGAGAATTTTGTTGTAACTGCTGCTGCATATCCTGTTTAAAGGATTGCATTATCCCGATAAGTGCGCTCATGTCAAAGTTACCCGCATTAGTTTCTTGCGGTTTCTCTTCGTATCTAGATGTCGTTGGCTCTTCACATTGGAATTCATGCTCATCGACATCTATACCCTGCTCCTCTAAAGCGCTTCTTAGTCTCACCTGCAGCTCCGCTTTAAGCCCTTGTGTTTGCAAATTTAAGCGCTCAAGCTCCTTCTTGAGCTGCTCCAATCTCAGTTTTTCAAATTTAACCATGTTTATTACAGATACACAATCCCACTTCTGACACCAATTGTTACGAAATTGCCCTCTTGACAATTTACTCTGTTACAAAATTGCCCTCCTGACAATTCCTCTAACTCTCTGTACTCGGACTCGTACCACTGGATTGTGTAGTAATCAAACAATCGCTGGTTAAATTAAAATAATTAGCTTTATTTAATTATTGCTATTTACACATTTAATATTAGGCTTAAAGTTTACTTAGTTATTATTTGCACTTTATTTCACAAACCATTAGTCACTTTATTTACTAATGAATTTCATCACATTACACAATTACAAATACTGCTGCTTTAATTATAATGCCTGATGTACACACTGTTACGGTCTCTGATCTACTGTATTCGACTTTGAACAGTCTTGTCGCTTTTATAGTTTTCGAATGGTTCGTGTAGAAACTTCCACGCTATTCTCGTACTTTCTAGAATTTTCGATCCATTTCGACAGATGTCGAGAATATTCTTTTTGATATTACCGACAGATGGTTCTTGAAAAAGTTTTTATTCGAATAGTTCGCATCTGGACTCACAGGGGGCACTCATTCCCCAGATGGGATCCTAAAAGTATGCAATCCCATTTCACTGATATGCAATCACGTTTCAATATGCTCTAATTTCAAATGGGGATTAATTCGAAATTTTCATTCATACATAAAATCCTGCTTATGTACGAGTTTGCTCAAAAAGTATCGCGAATTTTATGTTTTTTCAAGAATTATTTGTTTGTTCATTAGTATCTATTTTGTCTCCTTGAAAGTACTCCCCATCAGACATTATACACTTGTGATAACGATTTTTCCAATCCTCGAAGCATTTTGAAAAATAATTATTTTTATCTTGTTGAGCTACTCCTTCAATGCCGTCTTTATCTCCTCAATCGTGGCGTAGCGTCGTCCTTTCATGGGCCTTTTCAGTGTCGGGAACAAGAAAAAATCACAGGGGGCCAGGTCTGGGGAATACGGTGGCTGCGGCATTATTACAGTGTTGTTTTTCGCCAAAAATTCGCGCACAAGTAATGATGTGTGAGCAGTGGCATTATCATGATGCAAAAGCCAATTTTTGTTCTTCCACAAATCCGGGCGTTTCTGGCGGATTGCTTCTCGCAAATTGCGCATTACTTGAAGATAATATTCCTTATTTACCGTTTTACCCTGCGACAAGAATTCATAATGCACCACGCCCCTGCAATCAAAGAAAACTGTCAGTAAAACCTTCACATTCGATCGAACTTGGCGTGCTTTTTTCGGTCTTGGCTCATGCGGCAGCTTCTATTGGGATGATTGAGCTTTGGTTTCTACGTCACAACCCATGATTCGTCACCAGTTATGATTCTCTGCAGCAAATTTGGGTCGTTAAGGACAGATTCCAACAACTCCTGAGCAATGTTAATGCGATGCTGTTTTTGATCGAAATTGAGTAATTTTGGTACGAATTTTGCGGCGACCCGCCTCATGCCAAAACTTTTGGTGATAATCGAATGACACGAGCCAATCGATATATTTAGGTCCTCAGCAACTCCTCTGATATATATATATATATATATATATATATATATATATATATATATATATATATATATATATATATATATATATATATATATATATATATATATATATATATATATATATATATATATATATATATATATATATATATATATATATATATATATATATATATATATATATATATATATATATATATATATATATATATATATATATATATATATATATATATATATATATATATATATATATATATATATATATATATATATGTTAGCAGCACCAGATTCCGACATCTCGATATCCATAAAGCCACATGGTTGTCCCCTGATCAACACACGCGGAACCAAATTGATATTGTTATAATAGACGGAACACATGCTTTCAGCGTGCTAGATGCCCGTACGTTCTGCGGAGTCAATATTGACTCTGACCATTATTTTGTTGCAACCAAGATACACATGCGATTATGCAATGCGAATAAAGCACGCTCTGGAACGCAAAGAAAGCTGGACCGCGCTAAGCTCCAATTACAACGGACATCTGAGGTATATTCCGCTAAACGCTAGGAACTGCTCCACCAACCTGACACTTTACCCGACGATTCCGGCGGACTTTGGGCGCACATATCCCGGCTCATGCGTACTACCACCGCAGAGAGAACCATTGGCTTCAGACGCCCGCCACCACGAAATCAATGGAATGATTAGGAGTGTCGCGAAGCTACTGGAGTGAAAAATGCCGCCTACTAACGCTGCAGTGTCCGTGTTGGATTTGCCTGACATCCCATCCGTGTTGGATTTGCCTGACATCCCATCGGACGCGTCCCCAGGTGGCGGATAGGGGGACCTTTGGTAGGCAAATGACATTACTTCTGAACCTCTTAGGAGGGGCGGGAGTTATGGCTGTCTGTCTATCACAATGATGGTATAGAGAATGGGTACCATCCGCGGACCAAACTGGCTAGGGAGGAGTCCCGAACAAAAACCACTGTCTGGCGATGGACAAAAAAATATTTATTACTCCAGGTGGAACCCACGCATGTGGAAATCCACCCGCTTCGGCGGCAGGGGCACGGATTCTGGAGGTCCCAACCATCGCTAAAGTCTCTCGCCTTTATCAGCGAGAGCGCATCCTGGAGGAGACGGGGATTGTTACCGCAATCTCTTCTTCTTCAGAGACGGAGGAACGTACCCTGGATCCAGAGGGCCTGCGTCGGGAAGTCACCACAGTGGCGGAACGACCTACCAATGGTTCTAGGGTAACGAGAACACAAGCGAGGAGACAGAGAAAGAAGCGGCTTGATAGGCTCGTGCAGGAGAAATCCTCACGTGGCTCTGCCGGCCCTTCTGTGTCGACTCCCTCCAAAAGGCCCAGGTCGGCGGAAGTGACACCCACGGAAGCCACCGAGCCTGCGGAGGGATTGACCGCTCCGAAAGCTCGCTCGCGAGGTAAGCGGCGGAAGATTGTTGCTGAAAACAGCATTCCCACCTGCCCTGCAGCTGTTACTGCTGGTGGCGCCACGACCCCAAAGGGTACGAGCGAAACCTCGGTGGCGGCTAATGTGGCGGGGAAGAATGTTGCCAATAAGCTGCAACTTGCCCAGCCCCTCGTATCCAGCAAAACCATCTGCCCGGCGAAATCTCTGCCAGTGGCGGGTGGTGAGCTGGACTTTCGCCCAAGCACTTCCAAAGGTGCAGCCAAGCCATCGTACAGCGAGAAGGCTAACGGCCCGCAACCAATGGCGGTGATTGGGAAGCTGGGGCCTGACCATCAGCTGACTGATGCAGAAATAAAACACTGCAAAGGTCATCTGATGCGTCGCGTCATTGCCTCCGGTCCTGAAGCTAATGCGAGGGGCTATGAGACAAAGGACGGCACTCTACAGGTGTCGTGCGCGTCTCAGGCCAACTTTGATTGGCTCAGGGGTGCAGTCAAGGACGTGCCCCCCATGGGGACCACTCGCTTCGCGGTCTATAGCGAAGCAGGCGTGTCCCTCAGGAAGGCCATCTGCTGGATTCCGGATCCCGATCTGACGACCACAGATGTCCTTTCTTGTCTGCGTGCTCAGAACCCTGGCATCAACACGAGGCTTTGGAGAGTTCTTTCGCACACCAGGGGTAGCAACCGGGATGGTAAAGAAGGTGCTAGTCTTGTGGTGCGAGTGGACGAGGCCACTGTTGATGTCATGGTTTCTCGGTACCGGAGCCGTCTGAGTCTCTTCTTTGGGACTGTGACCTTTCATGTCTTTCCCGGATGAGTGGCTCGGACGATTCTCGTAGCTATCGTCCTTTGACGGTAACGCAGATCAACTTGCAGCATTCTAAAGCCGCTACTGTACTCCTAAGTAGACGACTCACCCAGCTGCACACATCACCTCACATAACAACAGTACAAGAGCCCTGGGTCTTTAGGGGTCGCCTCTGTGGCCTTGGCTTGTTGAAAGGGGCCACGATATTATATGACAGAAACTCGATTAGACCAAGAGCCGGCCTTATAATATCATCCCATCTCGCAGCGACCTGCCTTGACGCATTCTGTTGTCAGGATCTGGTTGCGGCAGAGATTGGTTTTAAGAGTATGCACGGATGGTCGAGGTTTGTGATTGCATCTGCTTACTTTCCTTACGATGCTTTGGAGGCGCCACCACCTGGGAAGGTCGCTACTCTCGTGGGGTTCTGTGAGCGGCGCGGTCTTGGTCTGGTTCTTTGCTGCGATGCTAATGCCCAGCATACGATCTGGGGCAGCAGCAAGTGCAATGAGCGGGGCTCTCGACTTTTCGAGTATATTGCCTCCTCCAGCCTGAGCATCCACAATGTAGGCAGGCAGCCTACTTTTGTGACTGCGAGAAGGCAGGAGGTAATTGACGTCACCCTGTCAAATCCAAGACTGGGGTGGTCGATCAACAACTGGAGGGTCCTCGCTGAAGACTCGTGCTCGGACCACAGATACATTGAGTTTCAGTGTGGCGAGCGGGCGCAGATGCCATTGCCCACCAGAAACCCAAGAAAAACAGACTGGCCGAAGTTCAGGGAGGCACTGCGTAGCAATCACGTGACGCCACTGAGACTTCGCAAGGAGCAGAACATTGAGGCGGCTGTTGAGCATCTCAACACCGCTCTAACAAACTGCTTCGAGCTAGCCTGCCCAATTAGACCTCCTCTTAGCCGGACTCCTGTTCCATGGTGGAACCGAGAGCTTCAGGTGCTGAGGCGTGAGTCTAGAAAACTCCTCAACCGGGCCCTCAAGACGAATCTTGACGAGGACTGGGAACGATATCGACGTGTTCAGAGGGACTACAAGAAGCTAATTCGGGACTCGAAAAGGACTTCTTTTAGAGACTTCTGCAGTGATATCGAATCCCTGAGTGACACGGCAAAACTGGTGAAAGTCCTGAAAAAGGACCAAACCGCTAAGCTGGGGTCGCTCAGGAAACCTGATGGCTCCTATACGGAGAGGCAAAGTGAGACACTCAGCTTGCTGTTGGAGTCACACTTTCCAGGAAATCAGTCAACAACCACCTTTGGTCGGAAATGTTGTCAGGGCAGCTGCGCCCTCTCGACATGATTGGTATGTCGCCAGAACTGTGGCGAATGAGACTGCTATTAGATTTGCTATCAAATCCTTTGACAACTTCAAGTCGCCCGGACTGGATGGCATATATCCGATTGTGTTGAAGGAAGGCATTGAGCTAGTGATGGCAACACTGAAGAAGATCTTCACTGCATGTCTCGCACTGGCCTATGTACCACGCTCTTGGAGGATGGTGAGGGTTGCCTTCATTCCTAAGGTTGGAAGAGACGACTACACCAATCCCAAGAGCTTCAGACCTATTAGTATGACCTCGTTCATGCTAAAAAGTTTAGAACGGCTGGTGGAGCTTCGCATGCGTAGGGAGTCTCTGAAGACGCATCCACTGTCTCCATTTCAGCATGCCTATCAAAGCGGAAAATCCTGCGAGACGGCTCTGCAAAACCTTGTTGGAAGGATAGAGCGAGCCATCGACAGGAAAGAATACGCAATAGGCGTCTTTGTGGACATAGAGGGTGCGTTTGACAATGTTACTTTCGACAGTATGTGCGGCTCTGCTAGGCGGCATGGCGTAGACCGGGTCCTAGTAAATTGGATACGTTCAATGCTGGCCCAGAGAATCATAACGGTGCGGGCGGAGGAAGATTTGCTGGTGTCGTCTGGGGTTAATAGAGGCTGTCCCCAAGGTGGGGTACTGTCTCCATTGCTCTGGTGCATGGTAATCGATCCCCTGCTTAACGCCATTAATGACTCGGGGGTATACGCTCAGGCATATGCGGATGATGTTGGCTATCTTGTGACAGGTCCATCCCTTATGATTGTCTGCAGAAGGGTGCAGAGTACTCTGGATATGATTGACACTTGGTGCAGTGCGAATGGGCTATCGGCTAATCCTGTCAAGACTGGTATTGTCCTCTTTACCAGAAGGAGAAAGCTTGATGGACTTATTCTGCCTACACTGAAAGGAGTCACTATCCAGCTATCCAAGGAAATCAAATATCTTGGAGTCATCCTTGATAACAAACTTCTTTGGAAAACACATGTCGAACTGAAGACATCCAAAGCACTGTCAGTTTTTTGGCAGTGTAAGGGAATATTTGGTAAGACATGGGGTCTTTCCCCTAGTAAGGTCCTATGGATCTATACAGCTATGGTAAGACCTATTATCACCTATGCATCGATGGTTTGGATGAGCAGACTCTCTCTTGTAGGGGTCAAAAAAGCTCTATCAAAACTACAACGTGCTGTGGCCATATGTTGTACCGGAGCATTTCCGACTACTCCAGGCCCGGCACTTGATGCTTTGGTGAATCTCCCGCCACTAGATGTCTTCATCCGCGGAGAGGCCATTAAGGCCATCTGCAGAGTGAAACATAGTGGCCACTGGTATGGGGTGTGCTCGATGTTGGACGACGGCGCAGGCACTGACATCGATTCTGCAATCCTGTCTATGCCCCCGGACTCCATGTCGTCAACCGTCATACTAGAAAAGCGGTACAATGTGTTGCTGCCAGAGGCTCGTTCATGGTTAGATCCCGATAACGAGCCCGGCAAACACTGCTGCCGTATTTTCACTGATGGCTCCAGGACCGAAGAAGGTTCAGGTTCTGGTATCTTCGTGGAATCCTGTGGGACCCGTCGGTTCTTTGCCCTTGGTCTGCATGCGTCTGTGTTTCAGGCGGAGGTGTATGCGATACTTGAGGCGATGGACTTTGTTGTGGAAAACAGGTGGAAAGGCAAATCTATTTGTGTCTGCAGTGACAGCCAAGCTGCGCTCATGGCCTTGGATAGTCCGACCACCACTTCCACGATAGTCAGGTCCTGCAAATCCAGGCTAAATTGTGTTGGAAAACATAATAGTCTGACGTTGACTTGGGTTCCGGGACACGCTGGCATTGCGGGTAACGAGACCTCTGACTCCTTGGCCAGGATGGGCTCCGAGGCTGTTTTTATTGGCCCTGAGCCTGTTCTGCCACTCCCTTCCGCTGCCATCAAAGCCACTGCAAACAAGTGGGTTGTTTCGACCCACAAGCGAGCATGGCGGGCTGAGAGAGGCTGCGGATGGACGAAAATTATGCTACCTGCTATCTCTGACCGATGGTCACGGTTCCTTCTATCTTTAGGTAGGAGGGACTGCAGGCTGTTGGTTGGCGTGATGACAGGGCACTTTCTATGGGCTAGGCACATGGAAAGGATTGGCATATCAGACAGTGCGCTGTGCCCAGCCTGTGGAGAGGAAGACGAGACGGCGGACCATTTTCTTTGCGTCTGCCCTGCCTTTGCTCGAATCAGTTTCGGGATTTTTGGCACTGATGTGCTGAGGAGTAACCAACTTGGCTCCGTGGCACCACAGGATCTACTTCTACTTCTTCGGAGGTCGGGTAGATTTAAAACAGAGTAAAAGGGAACCTTAAGTGCAGTACAATGGATATATACTTTGTCTGAGTGCTGCGCTTACTAGATTGTTCCGACAAAAAAAAAAAAACAAAAAAAAAACGCTGCAGTGTGCTGTAACGCGAGCCGTGCGTGAAAATTGGAGGGTGAAGAGAACGGAAGAGAGGCGCCTTTTTATACGGAAGATATGGATATCTATCCCGGTACATCTCAAGTTCCTCGCACTGATGCTCGAAAATTCTATCAACAGATCAGGCGTCTGACCCAAGGTTTTAAGTCCGGAACATCTACATGTAGAGATGAAACTGGGAATCTGGTTACGGATACGCAGTGCACACTGAGATTACGGAGGGAACATTTCTCTAAATTACTTGCAGGCGACGATGCCACCAATACCGCCTTTGGAGAATTAAACCAGTTTTTCAACCAGCCAGCCGCGATGAGGCCCGAGTTGCTACTGAACGACTAAAGAACAAAAAAGTGCTGAATTGTTTACGGCCGGAGGCGATCAGATGATATGGTGCTTGCATCAGCTCTACAGTAAAATATGGCTAGAAGAAAGCATACTCGACGATTGGAATCTCAGTGTCCTCTGTCCTGCATTGAAAAAAGACGACCCGATAACGTGCGCCAACTACCGGAGAATCAGTCTTATTGCCATCTCTTGTAAGGCTCTGTCTAGCGTACTGTGTGATAGACTAAAACCATATGTCAACACTTTTATTGGATCGTATCAGTGCGGTTTTAGACCTGGAAAGTCCACCATTGACCACAACTTCACGCTGCGCAAAATCGTGGAGAGAATTTTCGGGAAAAAGATCCAGACCCATCATCTCTTTGTCGACTATAAACCTGCTTGCGATATCCTGATAAGGGATTGCCTATATGCCACCATGTCTGAATTCGGTATTCCTACAAAGCTAATGCTCTGTAGAATGACATTAAGCAATACGTCCAGCTCTGTCAAAGCTCCAAACCATTTAATACCGTGCGAGGTTTCAGACAAGGTAATCCACTGTCTTGAGACCTCTTCAATGTCACCATGGAAGGGGTACTGCGGCAGACCGGTGTGTATCGGAATGGAACTATTTTCTACAAGTCTCCATCTCCTCGCATTTACTGATGACATCGACATCATTGGACATTGCAAGCGAGATATTACTGTTGTATTTTCCGCATTGAAAAAGAATCAGTGAAAGTGGGTATGACGGTGAACGAGGGCTAGACAAAGCATATGCTGTCCTCCAGCAGGTATTATCGGGTTTAGGATCCCATGCTACAGTGGACAACTGTACTCCGCCACTAACACGGAAAACAACGTTAGCCTGGAGATTAAACGAAGAAACACACTTGCTAATAGGTGTTAATATGAGCTCAGTAAGCAAATGTGTAGTAGAGCCCTCTCTCGACCGACAAAACCGACACTCTACAAGACGCTCATCCTATCCGTGCTGCTCTGTGGCGCAGAAGCATGGGTCATGTCTGATGCTGCCGCGCCGAGAGTGTTCGCGAGGAAAATTCTTCAGTAAATCTTCTGTCCTGTTTGTCCAAGTTGCAAAGATTTTATTTCCAGCCTTCCCTTCTAAGAATAAGTTCGTATTTAGAATGGTATTGTCAGAATCGGGATACATGCGTAGATTATTTCTTAAAAGTGCTCAGATAGAAATCATGCATAAAGCTTTTATGACCCGTGAGAGTTCTACATAATAGACTGTTTTGGAAACTCGAGATACTCATGCAAAGGCATTATATGTATTCGAAGTTCGAAGACATGATACCTTTCATTTTTGTGGCCGTGTGTTCCGGATATGAGGGTTTTCTGAAGATGGCAGGTAAATAACTGTTTCCAGAGAAGCGTCTACAAGATTCTCCTTAAGCATTTTTTAAAAATTTTAATAACTGAGTGAAGAAGATTCTTAATCCTTATTACTTGATTGAAATGTTTCCTAACGGTTATCTTTGATGACTGCGGTTCCCCATTCCACAAATTAATTAATGATATTGTCCATATACTTGTAGGGAGGCAATAATGGACATTTATCTGGCATATATACTCGTACGTGGCATAATCGCATTTATAAAGGCGAGTTGGTGTCTTCGGTACTGCGCTTCTGAACCAATGTCAGAAGCGCAGTAACAAAGCTACCGTATGTGGGTGGCATATAAATGCATGTTCCACTTCAATCATCTGTTTTAATTGTGCCCGTAAAAGTTTCAATAGATGCCGATAGCCCTGGCAGTTAGTGCTTTTATTCAGTATAATTTTAATTCGGTTATTAGTAAATAAAAAAGTTATAATTTCCATTTTTATTTAAAAATTCACATAATAACAAAATGAAACAAAAATCATCTGATATAAATGCGACTTGAAAATGCGCACTTTTGCTTCAACTATATCAAATATCAAATATATGCTGTTGCTTTTAGTTGGACTAATATGGTAAATAGACGAGTAAATTTAAGAACTGACGATACTGACATTGTGATAGGATAGTAGTATTTAAAGAGCCAGTTGTTATTCTCTTTCTGGTTTAATGGCTGCGGAGTCTTGGAAATTGAAAATTAAAATAACTTTTACTTTTGGAAGTTGTAGAATTAATCATTATAGTTCAATATAAATTTGCTTAGATTTTTGTATTTATTTGTATTTCTTTCCATTTGATTCAATAGTTTAACATTCTTTCAAATATTTGTAATAATTTAATATATAGTATTTAATTAGATTAATGTATAAACTAACATTAACATTAACATAAATTACAATTTTATATTTATACCTACAGATATAGTTCTTCATGTATATGTGAATATGAGTGTATGTGGTTATGATTAATGCGACCAAGTCAAAAAATCAAAAATATAGAATTAGAGGAAAAATTTAAATGCCCAAATAGAAATAAGCTGTGTAAACATTTAAGGTTGTAAATTTTTGTTACTGAACCATGTTTCTATGGATGGTTGCCGCATGTTCCTTTTTGCAGTATTTGTTGGTAGCAAAAGGATGTCGTATGTTTTTTCTTTCCATTCGAATTACAATTATGTGCAACATTTTTATACAAAATTTTTTTTCGGAATATTGTAAAATGTGGAGTAACACGACAAGTAGTAATGTATAATAAATCTTAAACTTAAATAATAAACCTCAAACTTCAATAACAACTATGTATATGTATGGAAATGTGTATGTTACTATATAGGAAGGGGTTAAGTTTTTCATAATGAATGTCATATTTTTGTTTGGAGTGATTTTTGCGATAAAAGTGATAAAAATATTTTAATCAAACATATAACAAAAAAAGCACTGTTTTGATATTGAACATGTGTAGGAAGAATACGGTAATTGGAATAAATTTGGTAAATAAATACTATATTAATTGAAATATTTTGAAAAGAAAACAGTGAAGCATTGGAACACGAAATCCATGATGAGCCTGCAGCTTATTTTATTTACTTCTTCCTCTGTCAATTTCTTTATTTTGCGTTTATTCTCCATTTTAATTTAAACTAAAACAATCAACGGCCAAGCAATCAAATATGAAAATTAACGAATCTCAAATTAAAATAGCTGGTATTAAAGTGCTTTTGCCATGCTACGCAATTTACTATAGGGGTGACGTAGATCACTCCCAAGGAGCATATGGCTACCGGGAACAAAAACTATTAAAGTAGAAATATTTAAAAAAAACATTCTGGGATAGAAATAAATATGGTTATGGACTTAGATGAATTGAAAATGAAGAGGAGCATTTCGTTGGCCAATTCACTAGCAAAGGGAGTAAATTAACTTGAAGGACAACATACAATATGGTGCATCGCAAATTTCTACTAATAATATAGATAATAGAACTATGACACAGTTATTTATACACGCCAATTTCTTTGCTTCAGGGTAGACCAATAGAGTTTACGAGGTATGATTGGCATATCCTGCTGCAAAACTATGATTTATGTTGCATCAGTGAGTACGTAGCTTTAGATCGACAATCTTAATACAAAAGCTTCCAACTGTTTAAATATGGGTTTTCTTTTTGTGCATACTTAATAGCTATGTGTTTATATGGGGCATAAATAAAAGTTCTATAAAAATAAAAATTATTGATAAATTAAAGTCTCCGTTGAAATTTTGTTTCAGCAAATATGTTTAAGACTTTCTTAAAACAACGCTGGAAATAGAGACTATTTAGTTTATGTTCACTTCTTGAAATTATAAGGTGGTGATTAGCAGCAAATGATTAATATCAACAACAAAAAAAAAGTGTGAAAAATCTATAGATAAAAACGTGTGCTCTTACTTTACCTTCTACAATATTCCATTTTGGCAAGACTATGTATTCTATAAATTATATGCACATTTTTGCTAAATTGATTGAAGCCACACACTTGTTCATAATTCATATAATTTGACAAATAACGTTTATAATATTTAATTTGGAAAAATATCATTATACAACTGTTACGGATATAATTCGGGTACAAAAATATAAAACTGTACAGGCTTGTAGAATCGTTGCACATAGAGTGAGATTATCACCACTTATTGAAAGGCGGGATAGTATAAGGGTGTTCGATTGCATTATTGTGAATATAATATTTCTACTCGAGTATATAGTAATTCACTAAATTTAAGAAAATACTTTCATGTTTGTTTGTTCGTAAATATGGTTGCGTTAGTGTAAATTTTTGCATGAGTAAATATTGTATAATATTAAAATCTAAAATACTTGTTTGTACATTTCAGAATTAGTTTACTAAATAATTAATAAATTATGTTACGTAAAAGCACTGGTTACGCATATATCTTAATAACTCAGAACACGCAGGGTCATCAAGCGGTTTGTTGCCTCTTGATGGCCTTTCGGGTTCCCTTACTCATCGCCAGCATCAACATATTTTTCATATCAGCATAATTGTGCATTTTTTGTTCCATCGATCAAATGTGAATAATTTATATTAGTTTGTTTATATATAAAATTAAATGCCGGCTGCCTCTTGTTCATCAATGTAAAGCTCCTTTATAATTCAGAAGGAAATAAAGTAGCGTGCTGTTCGCTTGCGGCCCATATTGCAGATTTTGAAATGGCAAGGTGACATATCTAGAAATGTTAAGGAAAAATTTTATAAATATATTACGATTTTATCTAATTTATAATACGAGTACAAAAAACAATAGTTATATTCTAGATTAAGGCTGTAAGCTAGTGGACCTAAATTTTGTGAAAAACCCTTATTGTTTTTGTACATGGTATAATAATAATAATTTACGATTTTTTGAATTTAGGTCAACTCACACAATGCCTAAATGAGTTTTAAGCTACAAATAAATTGTTTGCCAAAATGTCAAATTTTTAAAAGTGTACACAAACTCATAAAACTGCCGATATGTTGAAGCTTCCACATTTTGAAGCTCGCTTTTTATCCGATTCAGTAGCAAAAAAGTTTAATGTTGAGCAGAATAAATTCTATCAAGTTCTGAAAATGGGTTTTAAAGAGGTGATTGTATAGTTCAAAACATCCACATAAATCAAAATATTATGAAGTGTTGTTTTATGTTGATTCAATTACAAGAAGAAAATTATATAAATTCGATATTTTATTTATTCTCCAAATGAGTCATTTACGAGATACTCAAAATCCATTTGAAGTCAGTGTAGAACGGTTTAATAATAATAAACAAATTAAAGTAAAATTTCAAATGTTTGCATTTGTCCAATTTGTATCCTTTGCCGCAATCATAATAGTTGTAATACCAGTCAGTGCTCATTATATCTTTTAAAATTTTTAAGTAAGAAATATACAAATTGTTTCGGCATGAACTCTTTCTATATTCCATCATAAGCAGTGACAATAAATGATCAGCGTCACTTTCTGGGCCGTGCCTGTCCATCCGTCTTTGGACAAATTTCTTCCACATCGTTGAAAAAGTCGGACTGAATTTTGAAGAATCGTAGCCTGGACCAGAACCAGATAACTATATAAACCCTATCGGAATAGGACTATTTTCAGTTCACATCACCTTGGTTTGACTCACAATTCCCCTTAATTTTTATGAATGTGGTTTCTACTGGATTTTGAAGTTGTATTAGTGGTTTTCGGTGCTAAGTTCAACAGTTCCATTACACTGACTATATTTTATTTAGAATGAGATTGAGAAGAAAATTATTTCATAGCTTTTTAAGAATAGTGTGAAAGTTTGCGAGTTAATCCATGGCGATATTGTTTCTATATAACACAATACTAAACATTATCTTTGTAGGCATGTTTTTCGCAATAAGGAATCTGTGTTAGTTGTGGGTGTAACATTAGAGTATACTCTCATTTTCTGAACGTAGACGTAGCATAGAACCATTGTACACTACTGCAAGATTTTACTCATATATCATCAGAAGCATAGCTACGCTAATTTTCAGTGGGGCTTCCAAAGTTGATTATATCCGAAGGAGGCGTGTCCTTTATTTGATCGAACCCTTTTCTAGTGACTTATATACCGTCAGTACACATATTCTCAGTAAATTTTATCCACAAAATTTGATAAAGGACGTAAGTTTTATACATATTTCAATAGTGGGCCCCTTTTTATTGGTCTTTACTTGGTGGTAAATAAAACAGCGCTCTGAACATTCATGTGAAATTTCGTTGATGAATTTTGTTTATCGATCCAATATATGTACCCCATATTTTGCAAATAAACTAGTGTGGAACCAATGTATATTAGTACTGTATTAATCACCGCCAATAGCTATGTTAATTTTAATGTTAGTTATTAAAGTTTTTTATATGGGCGTGGCCATTATCTGATCAACCTCATTCTTGCATTTGGCTATACAATGTCGATATGCTTCTTTACACATTTGAAACATAAATATCTTATAGATCTTTAATTATGAATCAGAAAATATGTACCACTCATTTAGCATAGTGTCTAGTAGAACCCATATAATTGCTAAATTGTGTCACTATACCCTCAATTGAACCGAAGTTATAACCATTTTAAAAAATATTCTGTCATTTATTGATTGGGTTCTACGAATACCTTTAATACATATACATTGATATAGACATATATATTTATTGCTAATAATTTTTCTTGAAATCTTATAGTATATAATTCAATCCATTATATAGGTTCTGATTCCTATTTCTACTGATAATTCCCTTATAGTTTGTACATATACATAAGGTCTTTCTTACACTACTGAACATATGTACGAAATTATTTATTTATTGCAACTAACTTACATTATTATCTGTGGCAGATACGAATATTTCTGCAGGGCTGGGTTTTTAAAATGTTTGCTTTATTTTTTTCGTAGTGAATTTTTGTACCGAGTCTGTTGTGGAAATCATTTAGAACTCTTATAATAAAGTTTTGTAGCAGCAATCTCTGTAGTATGCACTTACATTCTGAAACTAAGCGGAAAATGCTTTTTCGTGTTTCATTTCAATAAGCGAAAACAGTTTTCATTTAATTTATGATTCCTTCTATATGAGAACACATTTTGAACTCTCTCTTTGGTACTAAATTGGCAAACATTTCGTCAAGCATCTACAAATTGAATATCTTTGCGCCTCAACCGTCGACTTTTCTATTTTTTTATAAAGCCATCTCAATTTTTTTAATATCACTACAATTTCTTTATTTTCTTCAATATTGTAAATCCAATCCAGAAATTCGCCCTCACCATCTTTACATTTTAATTGATATTATGGGTGAAACAATAATATTTTCTTTCGGGAAACACTGCGTAAATTTTCAGTTTTCAAATTTTTTTTAGTAAATTAGTTGTTTAGTTAATTTCACATATTCTTTGCCAATTTCATACACTTTTCGCAATAAAATTCACAATATTGTATTTGACAGTGGAATAAACAATGTACTTGTGTATTGAAAAATGTCGTACTTTCACAAGCTCCGATTTTATTGTACAATGCAGAATTATGTATACCGTTAATCAAGTCCGCCACATAAAACTTTCCATCTTAAACCAAATTTTCAATTTTCACAGCATTTTTGGTCGCATAGTAGCTTCACATAAATTTCCAAATAGAAATTTTGCTATTCTCGTATGATTTTCCTTAGGAATATGCATTATGCACTATACCAAACGCACCGCAATTTACACCGAAAACAATATTAGCCTGGAGATTAAATTAAGAATCACTCTTGCTAATAGGTGTTACTATGAGCAAATGTGTAGTAGAGCCCTCTCTCGACCGACAAAACTGACACTTATCCTGTTCATGCTGCTCTATGGTGTAGAAGCGTGTGTCGTGTGGCAAACTGATGCTGCCGCGCCGAGGGTGATCGAGAGGAACATTTTTCGTGAAATCTTCGGTCCTGTTTGTGCTGGTGACGACTACCGTATTCGGATGAACCACGAACTTAGGCTGATATTGACATAGTCAGATGCATCACTATATAACGTCTGCGCTGGCCTTGACAAGTCGACCGTATGGACAAAGAAGCTCCAGCGAAGTGTTCGAAGCGCAAATCGCTGGACGACGACGTAGAGGACGACCATGCCTCCGATGGAAGGACCAAGTCGAGGAAGCCCTAACCATGTTTGGTATATTGGATTGGAGAAGACGCACGCAAAGGAGAGGCGCCTGGCGACCGCTGTTAAGTTCGGCCGTAACCCGACACATTCTGTGATTAAGCCAACTAAAAAGAAGAACGTAACGCAATTCAGCTGCCCTCGATTTCGTTTCTACTCACCAGAACCAAGTGAATTAGCAAAAGTGGGCCACATTCATAGTCTGCTATTTATGAGCAAATAATTGATTTCCATAATTGATTGCGTTTATTGTACACATGCATATATATGGTGGGCCATCGTATGATTTTTTTTTATATTACATGTAATTTTGAATAAGGAAATATCCAATTACATTAAGTGGTTTCTGATCTATCTCAGTACTTCCTGTTGAATCCGTTTAGAAATAAGATTCCTGGAGATATTTCCTCGGTTGCAGGTATGTGGTGATCATTGGTTGTACTACAATTCAATGGATGACCTTTAAGTAGCTTCGGTATACAACTTGAATTACTAATATCATTTAAAATATGTTGCTTATATATCAATATATCATTCATATTCTTACAGCTAGATAAAGTTTCAAAAATTTGGTCTTTACATATTATTATTTCTTCATGTTCAATTTTCATTACTTTATTATTTATTCTTATTGGTTTAACAATAATGGCCTTACATATTTCTTTGTTCGTAATGGTATGCTTATAATGTAAATAATAGTAGAATGATTTGATACTACCTTAATGTCGCTAAATTCTATTTCTTCGATTAGATTTAAGTATGGTATATTTTCTTTCTCAAAAATTTCTTCCTCTATTTTTAATTCCTTATTTGATAATATATGCGAATTTATTATTCCGGCATTTGCCCATTGTATTGAATAATCTATATTAATTAATTCTTCTTTTAAAATGTATAGTTTTCTTATAATATTGTTTTTTTTTCCTTTTTTAGGATGTCTTTTGATCCTATAGTATTTAAAATTGTATTTGTTACATTTGTTATTATGTTAATATTTTCAATTATAGATTTATTAATAATTACTTGTCTATCATTATTCTCTAATGCATTATTTATTTTATCGCTTATAATTCTAAAATCATCTTGATCTGGGGAATCGGCAATCTATATTCCGTTATACCGTTCCTAGTATCTCTATTGCTCTTTCATTTCTTTTCGGGAATATTTGGGATAATAGGGATTTACAGGTTTCTAGTTCATGTGATAGGAATAGAAAACTGGGGTCTTTTTTATTATGTCGTATCTTATTTCTTGGTCAAGCTCTCTTATTGCGTTGTTATATTGATCGGTGTCAATGATGTGAATTAGTTTGAACGATCATGTTTGCAATTTGGCAAGTACAGTGTCTATTGTAAGTAATTGGGATATGCCATGCAGGTGAAGAACCAAGAAAGTATTATTTATTTTAATATATTAGTTATAAACCTATGTATAATGCGTATCGTTCTATGCTTTCTTGTTCCTTACTGTATATAATAGACATTAATTACAGTTTTAAAAAAAAATAATTATAATAATTCTTCTAATTATAATTCTTTAATTTTTTATACGGCTTTAATGAACCGTTTTGCCAGATTCTGTTGTAACCGTTGAAGATTTGTCTTCTTTTATTATTTCTTCCTTGTAGCGGGTGGTAAGTTTATTACCGTAACATTTGTTCATTTTTACAAAGATTATCTGTCCGTTAGTGTATGATTTAAAGGGTTCGCGGGTTTTATTGTGAAATTCTAAATCTTTTATTTGTTTTTGTGTTAGTTTCTGTATATTGTTTTGTCTTGCATTTTCATAATCATCGGGGTTCGTATAAATTCTGCGACCAAGGAATGTTTCAATTGGTTTTTGTCCTGTGGTTGAGTGTATGGAATAATTATATTCATAAACTGCCCTGTCGAGTAATTCTTCAAATGATTGGTGTGCATTTTCTGACTTAAGACATCGTAGGATTTCGGAGACGGTTGAATAGAAGCGTTCAACTTGACCGTTTGATGTGCTAATGTGGGGTGGTGTCCTGTAAATGTCTATTTTAAGTTCAGCTAACATATGGGTTATTGAATTTGAGTTAAGGGAATTTTCGTTACCTATTATGATGTGTTGTGGGACTCCGAAATAAAAAATTATCTGTCGAAGTGGTTCTCTATTGTGTGGCACGAGATTTTCGTAGTCTCGCTTGAGCATATTTGGAGAATTTATCTATGGCCGTTAAAATTAGTTTTTTTATCTGTTATGTAAATATCTATATGCACAATTTGACCGGGATATTCAGGAATTGGGGTTGATTGAATTTCTGGATTCTTTGGATGGCTGCCGTATTTGTTTTCTGAGCATATTCTACATTGTTTAACCGTTCTTTTGATTCTTTCTAACATTTTGGGGAAATAAAATTTTTCCAATAATTGTTTCTTATTCTCTATTGCATTTCGGTGAGCTTTTTTGATTTTCCTGCTGTTCATCTGTCGTAAGGTCTTCAACTAGTGATTGCGTGTATCTGGATTTGTAATTATTGAAACGAGGGGATAAAATTGTTGTATTTGACCCATTATTCCTTCGGAGGTGATTATGCCGTTGCTGACTGAACGGTTCAAGTAACTCTTTAATATTGGTATTAGATTATCTATTACGTAATTAGATTTAATTATAATAAATGGAATTTAGAATCGGTAGCTGTCTGGTTGTCCTGTTAATATCCAAATTTGATTCTTAAAGACATTTATAGGGGCATTTATGGTTGGGATTAAATTGTGTGATGAACTATCGTCTGAGTGTGTGACAATAGATAAGGAATTTACTTCAAAAGGTAGTGATAATGTATCCGCAACAATATTAGCTTTACCGGGTTTGTATTTAATTTCATAAATATATTCGTCTAATATTGCTTTCCATCTTTTTAATTTTGAGTTGTTGTTTTTAGTGCTGAGTGCGTATGCAAGGGCTGGTGGTCCGTGCAAATAATAATTGTTGCTTTTCCATACAGATAGTTTTTTAGGGAATTGAGTGCCCAAATAATGGCGAGCATTTCTCTTTCACTAGTTGCGCAGTGTGCCTCTCTTTTGCTGAAAGAAGAGAGGCTTTACGCTTTGCTCTAAAACTGCTCCTGTTGCGTATTTGAAAGCGTCTGTCGTGAGAATGAATTATTTTTGTAGTCTGGGTATTGTAGAATAACGTCTTCAGAAATTAATGCCGATTTAGTTTTATTGAATGCCTCCTTTGCTTCTTCATTCAGTTGTATACACACTTTTTCACATATTTTTTGAAATTCTGCTTTCCTCTTCACGTAGAAGGTTTGTTAGTAGTTTTGTTAATGAACGCATCCTTTTATAAAGCGTCTGTAATATCCTTATAGGTCTAAGAATGATCTTAAGTGTTTGTGGTTTTTAGGGTATTGAAAATTAGCTACTGATTGAACCTTGGTGGGGTTAGTTGAGATGCCTTCTGAGGAATCAAATAAACGTAAAAATTCGACTTTTGGTTTCAAAAACTCACATTTGTCTATTTGAAGCTTCCTATTTGTCAATATGCTCAATATGTAATTCTTCGTCCTTGCTAAATATGATTATGTCGTCAATATAGACATAACATATCTTACCTATAAACTGTCTTAAAATGTGGTCTAGTGTTCGCTGGAATATTGCAGGTGCGTTCTTAAGTCCAAATGACAATCTTGTGAACTCGAATTTGCCATTGTTCACGGAAAAATCTGTCTTCTCAACATCAGATTCCGTTAGAGGAATCTGGTGGAAACCACTTTTTAAGTCAATTGCGGAAAATATTCTGTTGTTGCCTAGTTGGGCCAGTACTTCATTGATTTCTGGTATAGGATACCTGTCAGAAATAGTATCACTATTCAATTTTCTATAATCTATTACGATTCTGAATTTTTTCTCGCCCAATGCATCTTTTTTGGGTACTACCCATATTGAGGAATTATTCGGATCTGGATGGCTTTATTATACCGTCTGCTAGAAATTTGTGTACCTGTACTTCTATTTCTTCCTTAAGGGATATGGGATTTGTATACCTTTTTGAATATACTGGTGTATCAGAGTTAGTGCGAATTTCTGCAACTACTTCTGTGGTGTATGTCAATTTCTCCCTAGGTTCCGAAAATAAATAACGATGTTTTTGTATAAGTCTTTGCATTTCTTGTTTATCTTATGTACTCGTATTGAGGAATTATTCGGATCTGGATGACTTTATTATACCGTCTGCTAGCAATTTGTGTACCTGTCTTTCTATTTCTTCCTTTAGGGATATGGGATTTGTATACCTTTTTGAATATACTGGTGTATCAGAGTTAGTGCGAATTTCTGCAACTAATTTTGTGGTGTATGTCAATTTCTCATTAGGTTCCGAAAATAAATAACGATATTTTTGTATAAGTCTTTGCATTTCTTGTTTATCTTGTGTGTTTCTCTCGGATTTGTATTGAATTAACGTTTTGTGTTGTGTACTGTCTTAATCGGACATTTTCGATATAGTCAAGAAATTGTCTTTTGTGTGAATGACTGCAGAAAGTTGTTTTAAACTACCGTTTCCTAGTTTGCCATGAAATGTCGTTAAGGTAGGTAAAAGGAAAAACTTTAATTGATTTTTAAGATTAAAAAGATTTAAGTATGTGTGGTGCGTAATCTTCAGTTTACCTCCTACTGAATTTGCATAAAAATTATCGTTATTTTCTATTATTTTCTTTGCTTAATTTGGCTGGATGTAATTTTTTTTTTAACCTGTGTCTATTAAAATTTTTAATAAAGGGTTTTTCAAAAGAAACGCTAGAAAAGTAAATCGATAGTGACAGCAAACGACGCCATATTTTTTCCCGCACTTTTGGCATTTCTCTTCAGTAAGGTTTGCCATTTCATCATGCAGAGATATACGAGCCAACAACGAGTCGAAATTATTAAAATTGATATTTCTCCACTCCTTGTTTTGCATTCGAAGTAAGGAAGTGAAGAAATATTCATTCTAAAAAATGAACGCCCGTTATATGGAGAGTTTCATGATGGTTTGAGCTGTGGTTATAATCCGAAAAATTTTGTTCGTTACGCTCGCAGTAGTTTGTTTTTTCCAGAGAGATTATGGGACTAAAATCTTCTGGATTTTCTTGGGAGCAATTTTTGTGATAATTTCTTTGTATTTTATAAGAGGGGTTTGAAAAGTTTGTATTGGGTCCTTCCTGTCGTTTTCCTGGATATCGGAAGTTTGGTCGGTTGGTATAATTTAATCCATTGGTTCTGGTTTCGGTAACGGTTTTAGTGCTACTGGTCTTGCTGGTGGATTATTATAGGGATTGTATTGTGGTCCATGGAATGGTTGAGAGGGTCGTTGCATAAATTGTTGGGGTCGGTGTACATTCGGTGAAAATCTTTGTTGCATTCTTGGTATATATGCGAGTTCTGCATGGAATTGTTGTTGAGGAGTCTGTGTGTAATTTTCCGTTTGTCTTTGGAAATATTGTCGTGGGTATTGTTGTGTTAAGGGTAAATATGGTTTATCTGATCACTAAGGTGGGTTTTGATGATGACTGTTTGTGTGAGTTGCTCTAAAATTTTGATTTTCTAATTTCAAACATAGGTGTAGGGCTTCAAGTAAACCTGACGGTTCTTTCATTCCTATTAGTCTTGCAAGATCTTCCAAAACTCCTCTCACAAAAGTGTCTAATCCTTTTTCTCGGTAGGTTTTCGAAAGGATTTCTGTGGATTCGAAACTCATCTCCATACAGGAAATTTTGTTAAGGATTAATGACAGATGAGAATATAGTTGAGCATAGAAATTTTGTATTGACTGGCGTCCTTGGATAAGACACGTCATCTAGTGTTCTAAAGTCCTAAAGTACCTTTTATCTGCATAGTGTGCAGTTAAGCATTTGGAAATGGCTTCCCAATTCAATGGAGTATTGTATAACTCGATTATAGCATCAGCTTTCCCTTTTATTTTATTTCTTATAACATTTAAAATTCCAATGTATTTTGGAGAGCCTGTCAAATTTTCATAAATTTTTTAAAATACGTTCAGTGCTTTTCTTCCAACTACTGAATTCAGTTGGGTTCCCACTAAATTCCCGAAGTGATCTAACTACATCTGGGATTTTGTCCATGTCCGACAGATTGTCTCTAAAACGTTCATCAATTGTTTGGTCAGTTATTGGTATTGGAGTTGTGTTGTCTTTTATTAGATTCGCTCATTCCGGCGTTGCTTGTGGGATAGATGCAGGATTGCAGGTAGTGGGATGGGATGATTTGGTATTACTTAACACTGGAGTCTAATTAAGTTACTTGGATTTGACATTTTTCTTATTTTAATTTTTTCCTTTTTTTTAAATTTTGTGTTTCAATAATTTGTATGTACTACTAACAATTAAAAAATGTAAGTATTATAATCACTTTTTTGTATATTTTTGGTTTTAAATCTCTTCTATCCTGGAGGGTCCCTTTTTTTAGTGAATCGCAGGATTGAGATTGTGTTATAAACCAGAGGGTCCCTTGGTGGTGAATCGCGGTTTGTCTTTAGTATTTTTATTGGCAGATATAAGCTCTTATTTATTTCATTCGTTATTATTTAATTTTTTATAAGCTGTAGGGTCCCTTGGTTGGTGAATCGCAGCTTCAATATTGGTATTATTTTTGTTTATATTATTTCTTACAATATATTATAAATATATTTTCTTTTCTGTGTCTATTATATTAGAAAAAATAATTTTAATATTAATTATAATCTTTTTTTCTTATTAATTTTTATTCGTATCCTTAAATATACTAGTTGTATTTTACTTACATAAAAATATTACTCTTCATTTTATTTTGAATTTTCCTTTGTGTGGTAGTCCTATTGATTGAAGTTTTTGGTTTTCCTCTTCCGGGGCGGCAGTTCTGGCAGAACTTGAACTCCTTTTTAGCTTTTGCTTACTTGGGGGCCTCAGATTTCCCGCAAGGATACATTTTTTATCGGTCAGGTGAAGTGTTGCTCCAATGGTGATCCAGATTGCAATAATTTTTGGGTTGGCTCTTTTTTGCACTTGTCTTAATTTAAGGACAACTTGGTACGTTCCCTTTATTTACTGTCTTTTCACATTTCACACTTTTACTTTTGCAGCAACCGTTCTGCCTTCACTGTCCTGTACCCATCTTTTGCTCGGGCGCCAATAAAATTATATTTTGCCGTAAAGACAAAAAAAAAAAATACAATTTATATTTTTAGTTGGTGGCAGGTCACATCTTTATTTTTAAAATGCTAATTTACAACTGAGAACCTAATTCAACCTACTTAGCTCTAAACCTTGCTACCGTTGTGATCATGTCGAAATTGTTATTGAGGTTTCCCACGGGAAGCGGCGTAGGCCTGTCGTCAGCGTTATTATGCTTCCGCGTGTTGCATCGTTGCTAGTATTTGATATAAGTATTTGAATAGGCAGGTATATTTATGAGTAAATAGCGTAAATGGTGTTAACTTATTCATACATACATACAAATGTACATATTTGTGGTTCGATCATTTTGGCAGGCAGCGAATTGTGTCATAAACGGCATGAAATGAAAATAAAAGCATCTTCATGTCTCGCATTGGATTTTATGTGCGGTCTTGCTTCTTTAAATATAAAGTAGAGCAGAATTCAATTTGTCATGAAATTTTGGATATTTCAATATTTTCACAATGGACATATATCAGCACAGTTTATTCTATCGATCGTATATTTCTTATTTTGCTTTAGCAGCATGCGATTAAACATTTTTTGCGTCTATCCGAAGATAGGATAATTATCCACAAAATACCATTTTGCTAAAATTAATGTTTTTTTAATATTAATATGCTCGCTAGTTGCCTATTCCATCAGAAAATTTATCTAAAATATTATTAGTCTCAACAAAGTCAATTTGTTTAAAAGTTTTTGTTACATTGTCAGATCCGCTTGAAATATGTACTACACACACATTCTATTACAACACAGTAAAAATTTATAATGCGCTCTGCTGACGTGCTCTTACGAAGCGCTTCACCGTCCTTGCAGAAAACGCTACATTTGTAGGGCTCTGTTGCAGCACTTTTCGTAGCGATTGCAATGCACAATATAGAAGAAACGAAACACAAAAAATAAGCGAAAGAAAAGAATTCATGGAAATAATGAAGTAAAATTTTACTTTTCTTAAGAAAGTTTAATTGAAAGCACGTGTTTTGTAAATTGTCAAAATTTTGTCTAAATTCTGCAGATCTTTTTCACATAGGTGAATATATTATATCAATTTATATATACGAGTATATATACATATCTATATAAAAAAATATTGTGTAAAAGTTAAGTGAAAAAAAAATATGAGCTATGTATGTATAAATTTCTGGGGTACAGCAAGAGATATTTTAAAAGACTGGTCGCACAGGAAAGTGAAGAAATCTGTAAAAAGCTTCCCGAAGTCAACTTTTTTAGTGAAATTGTATTTTGTAAGTATAAAAATATTCTCATTATAGTTGCAGTTAATAGACCGGAAATGTCATTAGATAAATACGAAAAAGCTTTGAAAACTGCATTCCGTTCCATTAAAAACAAGATTTACCAAAAGAACAGTGAAAAAAAAATTAAACTTGAAATAAATTTCTTTCTCAAACCAAATATGTCTATTTAATTATTAAAAAATTTTTTTTCCATTTTTTCACAAAATAATAATGTTAAAAAAAAATTTGCTTGCGCTTTAATAGCACTTCAATCACAATGACATTAGAGCGCTACTTTTTTATATTTTCTACAATGAGGGTAAAGCGCTCCACTCTCGCTACTTTTTTTATATTTTCTACAATGAGGGTAAAGCGCTCCACTCTCGCTGATGACCTGACAATGTAAAAAAATGCGCTATGCATAGTCAGAACCAGAGAATATGAGAAATGAAACTTACTTATGCATTCACAGAATACACTTGTATTGCTGGCAATTTTTTCGCCACTGGATGTAAACAAACCTATTTTTCATTCCCCACTGGATGTAAACATTGGGGTGAGTTTCGGAGGAAACGCTATTTGGGGTTGTCGTTCGTTAATATTTTAATACTATTCTCATTCCAAAAAGTACCAAATTCAATTTAGTGAATACTATTTCTGATTAATAATTTTAATCATTACTAATATTAAGTACACTACTCTATATGCTAAAATAAATTTATTATTACTATTATTTAATTTTTATATTAATTTATAATTTGTTTGGCTTGTTTATTCTTTTTAATGAACTTAATGCCAACAAAAGTACAAAAAATTAAAGAAAATATTTATCTATTATCATAAAACCATGTTGTTAAACTTACTTTAAATGTTTAGTAATAAATATAAGAGAAAAAAGCAACATAATTCTGTACGTATATTTAATTAAATAAATGTTATATAATTTGTTTTTGTTTTAACTATTTTTGAGGGCATTCTAATATCAATTAAAAGCTAAAAATCTAATGAATACACAATATATTCTAGGCAAATTACAATGTATTAGTCAAATTATGAAATACCAAAGCAGAAAGCAGTATATAAATATATGAATTCTGCGGAATTTTGTAAATGAAAATATATATATTTTCCTTCTGCGAAAGCATGTCTATATTTAACAGTGTATTCAGAATTTTTTAAAATACTAATTTGCATCTAAATAGATTTGATAGTTTATATAATTACGTTATTTTGTTTATTATTATTGAGAATTCATTTCACAAACACCCAATTAGCTAAATTACAAATAACAAAAAACAAAGACCATGTAGCGTACAAAATCTTATCTACATGGAATTACTGAACACGTTGTCAAAATTGCTACCATTTAATGAATCGCTCAGTGCCGTGTATGAAAGCAATACTATAATATAGTGTAATTTTATTACTATAGTCTTGCAAGAAACATTTAATTAAATACGTTGACTTCTTTTAGTTAAATATTGCTTCAGAATTTATCAAAAAACTATATAAAAATCAAACAATTTAATATCAGAATAATAATAAAAAAATTCTTAACAACAAATTAAGAAAAATAATCGTAATGGGCAATCCAGGTCGAGCTCGGAGAAAAAGTTCACCATTTTCGATTCTGACGTCCGGTGCCTTAAACGGAATCTAAAGCATTTAATATTTTGTAGAGTGAAGTAGTGATTTTAAAAGTGATAGAAGTGTAATTTCAGAAGCAGTGAGTTATAATTATAAATTATTTATGAATTTGTAATTGAAGATAAACTTATTATTACAGAGCAAATATTTAGATGTCTGAACAGAGCAAGTGTGTCCTTCGATGCAATGGGTGGCAAAAGTGCTTCAAATTACCTAAGGAAGGTCCGGATTTAAGGTATTAAAATATATGTTTTTTGTTTGTTAAAATGTCTTGTATTATAGTGCTGAATTTGGCTTAGTAGATGTAATACGTATTTCCTTTTTGCGTGTGTTACTTAGTTTGTTTAGAAAAAAAGAAAGGTATTTTATTGTATGTATATATATTAAAGTTTTCCCAGTAAACTATTGATTTACAGTCAGAATAATATTGATTTATATAGGCAGATTAATACAAATTAAGATATTTCCTTATTTTAAAATAGGAGGGCCAAATGGATGAAGATTTTGGGTGCGGTTTTTCCGGAAAAAATAATTTATTTATGTAGATATAGATTTATTTTTAGATATGTAATGTATAAAAAAAGCTAACTGTGCATTAATATATATATATGGAACTGGACCAAACAAAAATTTTAAATTGTTGCATACAAATTTTTCTTATTATTATTTTGTATTATATTTTTATTCCGTTTTACTAATAAAAAATACTATGAAGTGATAAACTATTTTATTCTGATTGTTCCTTTTTTTCTTTTCCTACTACAATTTCGTAATATGAAATTTTTAGTACAATGGCACCCGTTTTTTCGAGGTGAACTCACATATAGTGTATATGTTTTTTTTTCATACGGTATGGTCAGAACGGAGCGCTTTAGTGCATTTTCCGAGCGCTATAACAGCGCTAATGAAGTGCTCGGTTTTCTATAATTTAAATTATAGCACTCGTAAGTACATGAATATGTACATATGTATGTATGTATGAACATTGATCTTCCGAATTTCCATAGAATATGATTTTGTGTTTGAAATAAATTTTATGAACTTTAGTTTGTAGTAATAAATGCATATATCATAATTTCTAGTAATAAATGCATATAAACTGATTTACAAAGGTTTGTAGATAAAACCCTATATAATACAGAGACCTACCTACATATCACATTTATATCTTGTGGAAAAATGTAGTTCAACCATAATTGTATTCCAACGAATAATAAAGCCTTTCGAATCGAAAATTATAATAATTTGAAATATATAAAAAATTATTTAAAATATTTAAAATCCATGGAAATTGGCAATTTTTATGAGGACAAATAATTTTTAGTAAAACATATTTTAATAAATGAAGAATCTTTTTGCACATTACATTTGACAGTTACTTCAAAAAAAGTCTACATATGAGCAGGGCTTACCCCAGTCAACTTGCCTGCATGTTTTTTCACAAACGCCACTCGAAATACTACAACCGCCATGTACCACCCGCTTTAGGTACAACCAAAATAGACGAGATGTAACGGTAGCGATTGGACGAACGTCTGCACCCGTTACGTCGATTTTGACATTTAACCCAAAATGTGAAGCTATCAAACTATGGATGGCTTTTTACATTAATTCCGAAACTCATTCCTCACAGCGGCGATTAAATTGTAGCAAAATTCTGTCATTTTAATTTTAATATTTTTACAAAATAACAATCGTGTCAACAAAGTAGCTGCTGTGACGAGTAACAGACGTTTGCAGTTCGGTTCTTAAGCGGCCCCGACACGATGCTGCATTGCTTACATCTTAAGGGCCGACCAAAATAGACGAGACGAAACGTGACGAGTAAGTTCGGGCATATGTGAATGAATACTAATGGCCAAAATGGCCATACGTATTTGATCGAAACTGAACGAAACATTTAGACGTGACGATCGGGTCCGTAAGAGCCGAACTGCAAACGTCTGCTACTCGTCACAACCTCTTCTTTGTTGACAGAATTGTTGTTTTTTAAAGAAATTAAAATTAAAATGACGGAATTTTGCTACAATTTAATCGCCGCTGTGGGGGATGAGCTCGGAATTTATGTAAAAAGCCATCCATTGATGCGGTTGATAGCGTCACATTTTGGGTTAAATGTCAAAATCGACGTAACGAGTGCAGACGCTCGTCAAATCGCTATCGTTACGTCTCGTCTATTTTGGTCCTACCTTCACTCATATGTGTGTGCAGTATCTTTGCACCGACACGTTACTGCATACTCTTCAATCATTCATTTTTCGTTTACTCTTTCGGTGTGCGGACGACAATGTCAGATGCGGATAAAATAATTTTGACTGCGGTTGCGGTTGTTGAAAAACAAAAGCAACGAAAAAAAGAATTTGGATGGAAAATGAAATACTCATAAAAATTTTCTCATCAAAATTTAGTGGTAAATTCAATAAATTCGATGAGAAATGTTTTTCTCCGCTTTTCGCCATGACGTCCGTACGCTATGAAATTGTGTTTCGAATGACGTATTGACTGAACACACCGCATGCAGTAAGCAAAATGCAAATCATTTGGATTTTGCTTACCGCATGGCTTCAGTCATTGTATGTGAGACTCATTCATAGCAATTTCACTAATACATATTTACGATTCTGTACATCATGCAGTATGGTGTCGGGGCCGCTTTACGGAACCGAACGTCACATCTAAAAGTTTCGTTCAGTTTCGATGAAATACGTGCGGCCATTTTGGCTATTAACATTGATTCACATATGCTTGAACTTGTTCGTTACGTCTCGTCTATTTTGGTTAAGGCCCGTATATAATAACGCGAGAGACCGAGACGAGAAAGAGACCGAGTCTCGGGCGAGATGTCAAAAAGAATTTGTACCAAAGGATTGTAAGTGGCAATATACAATAATGCGTGATGCGATACGGCGAGACGAGGCATATCTAAAAAAATAAGAAATTCCTCGCACTCTCGTCCGACACAATTTGCCAAAGTAATCAATTGTTTTGTAATACGCATTTGTTTATTTCTGTTTTGCTGTTTGTGGCTCCGCGTTTATTTTATTTATTAAAAAATTTCAAAATAATAAGTTTTTAGTAGTTTTGTAACACTTTTGCTTTTGTGGACATATGTCTCGCACTTTGCTTATTGTATATTACAATGCGAGACAGTACAAAACGAGATCTTCGCCGAGACTCTGTCTCGCTCACGTCTCGGTCTCTCGCATTATTGCATTCGGGCCTTTAGCCCTTTTGACGTGGAGACTTGGGTTATGGAAACTAACAAAAAAGTGCAGACTTCTTACTGCTTCATGCTTCTTTGTGTGTGTCAACTTGTCTTTGGACGTGTATGCACTTATATAGGAAATACTTTGAATCAAATAAAGTCTTTTGACCTACATTCATAAATATTATTTGGGAATTCTTTTGAGTTTTATTTTCAAATTATTTGCTGTCATAAGTTCTTCTATGCAACAGCATGTTTTTTAAAATATTATAACAATATTAATTTAATTATAATAATTGAAATTCATATTTATTTTGTAAATAATGTATTTTTATAAAATAAATAAAAAAAATGTTAATACATCTGCAAAACTCTTCCTTTTCCTACCATAACAATAAAATCCAATCTAACAATTCACTTAATATAGCATATGCGGAGATACAACTTCCTTAAATTTCACATATTCATGGACGAACGAAATGTTTGATTGGATTAGCTTTTGTGAAGTTTCTTCAGACGAAATGTAGCAATCTTCACAATCAAAAGCATTACAAAACTAACGCCAACAAAGGTATTGAAATCGCACAAATACTAACACAATTTCATGCTCACATGATTTTATGTATGGGAGTTAAGAACCGTTATGACAATTTTTAGAAAAAATAATTATATGACTGCAGTATTCTGCTATAGTAGCAGCAATTAATTTTGGTTCAGTTAAATTATTTAATTCTGGCTAATTTACGTTAAAATAGTAAACTATTCTTATTATTTTTTATAACAATAATTATTAGTTTGCTTTAAAAAAAGATTAACAATTGAAAAATATTAAAAAATACATTTCTCAGCTGGCTTGCAACCGGCATCATAAATTTGACAGACCAACGCTTTGCCGCTTGCACTACTAATGCTTGTAAATACCTTAGTAATTTTGCGACATTTTAGTGAGTCAAATAGTTTGCTAGGCGTCATTATATCCAACAGCAGAACGTTTATTGAAGTCTGTGCCTTTGCCCAACATTGGCCACGTTGCAGTTTCATGTACGGAAATATTCAAAATGAAATGATAATAGTAATTTATATATTAAAATATATATTGTAAATCGCAACAAATATTTGTACAAAAAAATTCATTTTAATAATTTAGAATTTTTTAGAAATTTTATAAATTTTTTGTTTGCTGAGCGCAATTTATTAGCTTAAAACCAATCTGGATTTCAATACAACTCCACCAAGACGATCGGTCAAACACGCTCCATGGACTTTAAGCGCAGAATCATTTATCGATAAACTAGCAAGGTATGGTAAGGGAGGCACAAACTCTACAGTCAACAAGCAGCTCTTCCTAGATACTATTACACCAGTCAAAGGAAATAATTGGTCTCCGATTTTCACTGATGGTTCAAAAAAATCAGGAGTACGTTTGCTTTCGCAGTCGTAGCTGAGAATGGAACATATGTATATTTCCAGAGATTTATTACCGCATGGATCGAGCGTTCCTGAAGCAGAAGCGCATTATCCAGCCTACAATGGATTGAAAACACAAATTGAAAATACGTCGTCTGCACTGACAGTCGATTAGTCTATGAACAAAAAACTATTCTAACAGTTTAAGAGTTTATAGAAAATATACAACAATTGCTCACTGTAATGAAAAATAAAGTAAAAAATTATGTGGATACCAGGACACTCAGGTATATATGGAAACGAGCTAGCTGACTTAGAAGCTAAAGATGCACTAAACTCCATTAGAATATTTTAAGCCATTCTCCATAAAAAGTATTATTATTTCTTCCAGGAGATACATATACAAAAAATTAAACGGTGAATGGGTACGATATGACCACCATTATAAAAGGATCAACCCTCCAAGAGTCACCATGAACAAATGCTACACGCGACTTCGATTGGGTCACATGCTAATAACCCACAAACATATTTTTAAGAAGGAACCTCAACACCGATGTTGCTTCTGCAATAATTCACCTCTCACCATCTCGGATCTACTTTCTGCCTGTCCCTCCATTTCCACCATCCTAACCTTAGTATTCCAAAATAAAAATCATTTAGAAATTCTTTCATCCGCCTCTCATGAAAATATTTATACAATATACAACAACTAAGAATTGAATATATAATATAAATTCAATTGAATTTTCTTTTTTTCTTATTATATACAATCTCAATAATCATAAACCAATAATTTTAATAGTAATTAATTTTAATAAAATAAATAAAATAAATTGAAATTTTATATTAAATTCACTGTTAACATGCCGTTATAATAATTTTGAGTATAAAAATCAAATCGAATCAAAAGAGAGACAACAGTTACAACACAACAAAATGCTAAGAATGACACAAATCATTCGAATGTCTCGCTCGATCCGTAGTTCTCCTTTTTTACTTTGCTTTTTTTTGGTAAAAAAATATAAAAAGTGCAATTGAGGGAGACGTAAGTTAATTTTTTTTTATAGAAATTGTTAATTGGAATTAAATATTAAGTATACAAAATAATTTTTTTATATATATTATATAGTTATAAGCTGTGTTTCTTGCGACACGAGTGTGATTAAAATGTCCGCTTATGCATACATATTGAGCGTTTAGTTAAAGAAAGCTGTTCATATTCGCTTGTTGTTTACCGCCTCAAAACCATTTTGTTGCTGCCAAAACCATTTGGTTGTCTATTGTGAACGAGAAAAAGTATAAACCAAGAATAAACCATTGTAATTATATAAAAAGCTGTAATTATATAAAATGGTTGTAACCGAAATAATCACATACATATAATATTTTCGTGTATTAATTAATATTTACACATTTAAAGTTAAATTATCAACGCTGGCTCAGGATTTTCCATTTTTAATTTTTCCTTTTTCTACACACAGCTATTATAGTTATCTTTAAATAGCTCAGTACTAATGAGCGATGCTTTGAACAGCTGTGTGGAATTGAATTTTTCGGCAATAAAATCAAAAATTCTAAGCAGAGAGTACCAACTATGGACGTAGTACTGTTTGGAGTATTTTTGGAAAAAGTAAGACTGAAGCTGCGTGCAGAACTTGTTGGAATATATACAATTACAATCTAAATAGCACAGCCAATTTAGTAACACATAAGTGCTCTAAAAATTTAAAACACAATGTCCCTATTTTTAAGACAGAAGTTAGTGCTGATTTGAAACATGTTGGAGCACATATAGGTGATTACAAATTTCCTTTCCTTTCAAATGGTACAATATACGGGTCTACAGAAATTTTCGGAATTTCTTATATCGATTGGCGTAAAGCAGGGATGTCCAAGAAAAATTGATCCGGAGCTAGAGAAAGTAACACGTCTCACTTACTCTCCCACCAAAAACAAAAATGAATTCGACTATAAGTACACACTTGCATTCATGTCAATGTAAACGCTCGATAACGCCAATAAAAAATATTTGCATTGAGTTGCGTATAAACTGTACAAATTTGAACGCGCCAGCATTAATAATATAATACTGCTAGAAAATGGCAAATTTCAACAAATTATGTTAAATTAAGTTCAAAAAAATTTAATTAAACTATGTTTTTATATATATATATATATATATATATATATATATATATAAATATATATATATATATATATATATATATATATATATATATATATATATACATATGTATATATATATATTTATTTTTATATGTATATATATTTATATATATGTATATATATTTATATATATATATATATATATATATATATATATATATATATATATATATATATATATATATATATATATATATATATATATATATATATATATATATATATATATATGTTAAACTAAATTTAACAGCTGAATTTCAACAACGGTTCTTGTACCGAGTTGATTATAAAGTTGATACCAGGCACGTAAACCTTGGTATCGTTGAAAAAGGACCTAATGTCAACAGCGGTGCTTGTACCGAGTTGATGGTGGGTTTGACAACAGGCACATAAACCTTGGTGTCGGAGAAGGAGAATCAATCAATGTTAAGTTAAAATGAAAAGACTCACAGTTAACTCTTACTGATTGACTGACTTTTGGATGTGCCAATCGTGGGTATTTATTCATTTTTCTATATACATATATTACATATAATTTGGCTATACATATTAGGTATTATTGAATTGACAGCATAACCATGAAATGTGCATTATTGACAAATTTGCAAGCTGGCCTTGAATTGAGTTTCTCAGCGTATTGCACTTGATATCATGTTTCATCCAGTACAATGCCTTCGCTGATGTAGTATATATTGGAGTTTTTGTCAACAATGCAAATTCCATCGTTAAGCTGGCAAGGTTTGCTTAACACAAGCCTAATTGTATGCAAAAGAAGATGTTATGCATTAAAAGTTTGAATGTTACATACCTCCCAATGAGGTTTGCACATTAACTGTTAATGCAATTAACATTTCTCCCGCGCGTTGAGCACAGCTCAACCTATATAAGATTCTCTATTGGTTGGTGGCGAGGGCGAGGCTGCGGCACCGTATCTGTTGACGTGATGATTTCTGGCACATTCACGCCACGTTGACTTCGTATTTTCCATATGAGCCCAGTAATTAAAAGTATCACGGACAGGAACAGTGCGGTAGAACTGACCGCATGGTGGTAATAGTCTGGTGGTTGAATTTTGTGCAGTGTCATCAGTTTTTCCTTGGCCAGAGCATTGTGTAATTCTGTGAGATTCTTCAGTTGTGTTGTGTAAGTGATCGCGTTGATTTTCTGCAATAGTGGGGTTATTTGTTCACTATTAGATAATTCTGTAATTTTTCCTAGGCTTGTGCGTGATGCTGTTAACGCAGTGGACACGGATTCTTGCCCTTGTATTGAGATTGCATTGTGTTTCAGCACACATTCTGGCTGAAGTGTCAGTAGTCCTGAGCCTTTCAGTGTCAACGGGATGATTTCCTTGCCGCAGACTGCAGTGGCTCGTGAAGTTGACTGAATTGCATAAATCCATTGATCTTTTTTCTTCAATGGTAGCCACGTAATGTTATTGGCCACAGGTTTTAGTTTACAATTTGGTTGAGTGTTGTTGTTAAACAAATTGATTTCGCAGGAACACATCTCAGCCTCATAGCTGTACCGGATTGGCACATTTGAACATACGTATTCAATTTGATTGATTCGCTCACATGATGCAAAGTCGTCGGAGCTAATTCGGAGGTATTGATCGCGAGCAGCATTTGTGGCCAGAAAGGTGGTGCATGTATCAATTGCCACCATAGTGTTGTTGATCCAATTTGGTACCGAAATGAGCAGAAAGAGTTCAAATCGGTCATGTTCCACCAACCGTAATGTAATCTTAAACACAACATGGTCCTGAGTGAGTCCTCCCTTGACCTTCATTATCCTATACAGTTGTATTAAGTCCTCTTGATTTGCAGGTAGTTCTACTGATGATGGCAGGTGGAGTTTAATTTTGTCAACTTCGGTGTGCAATTGCTCGGGAGTTAAAAGTAGCGGATTGAATTTACCATGGTGAGTGTCTGTGAGAACATCCAGTATAGCTGACTGTGTACGTTGTAAATCGGTTGCGATTAGAGTTAGTTGAATTGACAGAGCGTTGAATAGTTCCAACAATTTCGATTGTTGCAGCTCTTCGTCTTCTTTCTGCAATTGATTCCACATTTGATTCACTTGTTGGTCAAATTCATCAAATTTTGTCTTAACCGCTATCTGATCCTGCTTTATGATGTTGACGGTGGAATCAATGATGGATGTTTGATTCTTCAGCAGATGTAGCAGATTGGACTCGTTTTCTTTGACGTTTAATATTGTCCTTGACATCTTTTTGGAATACTCTGAATCTAACACGCCAAATAGTGTATGTGCAAGGTTTCCAACGAGATTTACTGCCCCTCTCCTGTTGCGACTGCTTCTTATCAGATTATTATCTACACGCAATTCTCCTTCAAGTCGATCGAAGCTGTCAGTTAGATGACTACAAGTGTAGTTTTGTTTAATCTTTCGGCAAAGTTGACGTAGGGTGCTGGTACCGTTGAACAGCGTTGATGCTTCTGTCCAATATGGTTTCAGATCGTAGTATACGAGCAAGTTCCATTCGGTAGATGAAATAGCTACTGATCCTATATTTTCGAAGTGGATGCCAAGTTTTGAACCAAAACGATTAACTTGCACTGGAGATCCCAATATTATTGGTAACATCATTATTGTGACTAGCAATGCCAAACCATTAGTGATTGCTGGTATTATTCTTCTCCTTTTTGGCACTGGTTGCTCTTCTGGATCTACTTCGATGTCGTCATGATCTGCCGAGAATAATGGTGCCAGTCTTTGAATTGCTCTTTTAAATATGCCCCTTTGTGTTTTTACGTCGCACACTCTTACTAAGCCATCGTCACCCTTGTACACCTTAACAATTCGCCCTAGAGGCCATTGGAGCACTGGTAAGTTATCTTCTTTGACGATTACCATAGTATTTGGCTCTATGGTGCTAGTTGGACCCTTCCATTTGTGTCGTTGCTGAAGTTGGTGAAGGTACTCGTGTGACCAACGTTTCCAGAACTCGTATTTAAGGTGTGTCACCAATTTCCATCTAGTTTGTAGGGATACCTTGGATTCTGACATGTTCCTATCTATCTGTGAAGTTAACGGTTCGCCTATCAAGAAGTGTCCCGGAGTTAGCGCTGTTAGGTCATCTGGATCTGTTGACATTGGGGTAAGCGGTAGAGAATTCAAAATTCCCTCGATCTCCACGACGATGGTTTCGAGTTCTTCGTAGGTCAGTGATGCCGTCGATACACTTCGTAGTAGCAAATGCTTGGCGGATTTAACAGCTGCTTCCCATAAGCCTCCAAAATGTGGAGCTCTAGGAGGAATAAATTTGAAGTTTATTCCACGGTCGCTGCATGATCTCGTGGTATTTTCTCGTGAGGTGTTTGAGAAGATGACATCGTTTAGCTCCTTCAGATTGTTACTTGCGCCGACGAAATTGGTTGCGTTGTCACAATAGATAGTGTCACACCGTCCGCGGCGAGACGTGAAGCGTTTCAGCGCTCCGATAAATGCTTCGGTCGTCAATTCGGTTACAACCTCTAGGTGAACTGCCTTTGTTGCGAAACAGGAAAATACTGCGATGTAAGCCTTGTGTGGCTTCTTTCCACGAATTTTATAGTGCACCCAAAATGGTCCGCAATAATCCACTCCACTATGGACAAACGGGCGAGCTGGAGTGACTCTGGTTGCTGGCAAATTTCCCATCACTTGAGTGAATAACTTAGGCTTGGATCTGGTGCAGCGCACGCAATTTTGTACAACGTTTCGGGCCATTATTTTTCCTTGTATTATCCAAAATCGTTGCCTTGACGCTGATAGCAAACCTTGTGGACCACAATGCAAATTATTCTCATGCATCATGACGAGAATCATTCTGGAGATATGGTCATTGTATGGCAGCAACATGGGATGTTTTGCGTCATAGCTCAAGTTAGATGCTTCTAGCCGTCCTCCAACTCTTAGGATACCTTGGTCATCAATAAACGGTGACAAATTACTGATATCGCTAGTGTTATTGACAGTTGAGTGACGCTCTAAGTTTTTAATGTCATCGTAAAAGGCTCTTCCTTGGGTACCCTTGACAATCAATGTCAATGATGCCTCCATTTCTTCAGCTGTTGGTGCTATTGTAGGGTGGGACACCTTGTTTCTTAATACTTTCACATAACGAATGACATATGCTACAATTCTTTGCAGGCGTCGAAATGAGTTCCTGTGATTGATTTCTTCCCAGAAAGTTGTTGTCTCTTTCGAATTGAGTGTTAGAGCTGCACTCGTCTGCCGCCTGAGTTCCAAGGGACATTGTTCTCGTGGAGGTTGAAGTGGCCAAATTGTCATAGATCCGTGCAGGAACTTAGGTCCATATAGCCAAAACAGGTTGTCTACCAATTTAGCTGCTGTCACGCCTCTTGATACCAGATCTGCGGGATTGTCTTGGGACGGCACGTTACGCCATTGTTGTGGATTAGTTGCTTGCTGAATAGCCGAAATTCGGTTTGCCACGAATGTGTGGTAGTGTGCTGATTCTGCATTTATCCATCCCAGCACCGCTGTGGAATCAGACCAAAAATGCGTTGTAACGCTTTTGAAGAATGGGCTTTCATGGAGCTTCTGCATCAATTCCACGGCGATCTTAGCAGCGCACAATTCCAGTCTTGGTAATGTTACTTGCTTTGTTGGAGCTACTCGTGATTTTGCGCATAGGAAGCGAACGATTATCTGGTTTTGGGAATCTTGTGTTCGCATGTATGCTACCGCTCCATAGGCACGTTCTGATGCGTCAGCGAAAATGTGTACTTGGGGGTCCTTGGGTACTGTGCGACCGAAGACGTGGCGTGGCACGCTGATGGTTTCTAACTTCTGAAAGTCCTTTTTGAAGGTTAGCCATGTTTTGTGAAGTGGTGCTGGAAGGTCTGTGTCCCAGTCTATTTTAAGTTTCCATAGTTGTTGAAGGAATACTTTTGCTGTGGTCGTAACTGGCGACGAAGCCAAGGGGATCGAAAATACGTGAAATATCTGCTAAGGCTGAACGCTTTGTTATCCTACCGGATTCTACTACACCAACCTTGACCTTAAAGTCATCATTAGAAGGGCTCCAAATCAATCCCATTGTTTTGATGTTGTCGTCCAGTGTGTCACCGAATTCCATATTTACTTCACGGTCCGTGACTGGAATTTCTTCTAGTAACCTTGGGTGATTCGCGCACCATTTCCGTAAATTGAAACCCGCGGAACTAAGCATGAGTCGAAGTTGCCGCTGTATTTCACATGCAGTGGAGAGATGATCAGATCCGCTCAACACATCATCGACATAAAAATTGGATTTTACGACTTCTGCTCCTAGTTGATATTTGTTGGCTTGATCGTCAGCCAGAGCCTGAAGTGTGCGGATAGCCAAATACGGTGCAGATGTTGTACCGTAGGTGACTGTCGTGAGCTGATAACACTTCATGGGATGTGAGGGATCCTCTCTCCACCAGATTAGTTGGAACTTTTGATCGTCTTTATCTACTCGCACTTGTCGATACATCTTTTCAATGTCGGTTGTAAAGACAAATCGAGGGAGCCGGAAACGCAAAAGAATAGTGAACACATCTTCCTGGATCGTTGGTCCTGTTGCCAGAAGATTGTTTAAAGAGACATTTGTTGATGTTTTGGCTGAAGCATCGAATACGACTCTTAGCTTTGTCGTTGAGCTGTCTGGCTTCAAAACGGCATGATGTGGAAGAAAGTAGTGGGAACTCTTGATGCTAGTTATATCAATATCTTCCATATGACCAAGCTTCTCGTATTCTCGCATGAAGGCTACATATTGGGCCTAGAATTCAGGAATCTTTATCATTTTTCGTTCAATTGTCATGAACCGTTGCAGAGCTAACTTCTGCGATTCTCCCAGTTGGTTTGGAGTGGTTTGGAACGGTAATTTCACTATGAAGCGCCCATTGATATCACGTTGATAATTTTGCAGAAAATGTTCTTCACAGCGACGCTCGGCGGTTGTAAACTTACAGCTCGGTGAATCACATCCTTCAAGTTGCCAGAATTTTTCAAGAGTGTCGTTGAGGGAACCATTCTCCTGACCAGTGTAGTCTGCACATGTTGCTGTTTTTGTTGAGCTTTGGCCAATTTTTCCACTTATCACCCAACCAAGCGTTGTGTTTTGCATGACTGGGAGCTCAGAGGAAAGTTTGATTTGGCCCATTTCTATGAGGTCGTAATACAGCTCTGCGCCCAAGAGAACATCGATTTTTCCTGGTTGATGAAAGTCCGGATCAGCCAGTTGGAGACCCTTAGGAATCGGCCATTTTGTAACGTTTAGCTGCTGAGCTGGTTGAGTTGGAACAATGCTTGGCAGCACAAATGCCTTGAAGTCGGCTGCAAAGTTGCTTGTTCGAGATTCCAGTTTCATGTTAGCGCGGTGCGTAGCTCTTCTTTGGGCATTCCCAATACCTTCAATGCACAACGAAGCCTCGATTGGATATATGCCTAGTCTTTTAATGACACGCTCGGAGACGATGTTGATTTGTGATCCTGAGTCGAGAATGGCTCTGAATTCACCCGATCGTCCATTCGCAGCTGTTATTCTGATTTTAGCTGTTCCCAACAAGACATAACAGCTTCGATGTGTAGGCATGATGTCGGTGGCTGCTGATGCCACTGCGGTATTGGACAGAGTTGTATTTGATTTTAAATTGATTGCTGTTGATCGGCTTCCTCTTGTGGTCTGCTCCCGTGCTTCTAGATGCAACAACGTGTTGTGTTTTCTATTGCATTTGGTGCAGTTGCCTGACAAGCAAGATTTGGCATTGTGCCCACCTTTCAGACAGTTTACACAGTAGTTTGCTTTTTGGACTGTGTTTAACCGCTGACTTGGCGTCATTTTGAGAAAATCTTGATATTGAAATAGCGCATGATGTTGGTTGCATGTGATGCATGCTGGACCTGTTGGCACTGAAACACTTAACGCCTGGTAGGCCCTTGATCGCCCTTGTTCTGCCGCATCCTTGTTGAGTCTTCCTCCTAAAGCTTCCAATGACTGGAATCTAAGTTCAAGGAATTTCAGGAATTCGTTTACAGATGGTATCTCCTTCGGCTGTTTTAAGGATTGCTCCCATAATGCTTGAGTGGTTTTGTGCAGGTTTTGGGTTAATATGTACAGCAGAATGGAGTCCCAGCTGTCGGTGCTCACTCCTAGACCTTGTAGAGTCATGAGGCACTCCTTGGTAGTGTCGTGGAGGAACTTAATCGCTGATGCCTGATCGTTGTTGATTGTCGGTTGGGAGAGCAGTCTGCTTAACGTTGCGTTTATCAGCAGCCGAGGGTTTTCATATCGATCCTTGACCACCGCCCATGCAGCCTCGTAATCATTTGTCGATGCTGTGAAGTGCCGAATTAGTTCTTCCGCCTGACCGGATAAACTGGACTTCAAGAACCACATCTTTTGGCAAGCTGGAATTGGTTGTTTGTCGACCAACTCCATAAATAGATCGTGGAACTGCCTCCACTTGTGGTAGCTGCCATCGAATTTTGGTAGTTCAACCTTGGGAAGTTTTAGACCTGATGTCGTCATATTGGCTGTTTGCCTGTTGACTGCTGTTGGAGAGGCTTGCATAATTGATGCCGCTGATTCTCGAGCCATATCTTGAAGCTGCACAATCTGTGCAGTGATTGCTTGCTCAATCGGGGCAAAACCCTCGTAGTCGTATGAGCTGGGCTCATCAGATAACCAGATCCTTTGGTGCAGGTCCTGGGCAGATTTCCAATGCATTTCTACTGTCTTCGCCTGCATTGCATAATAGTGCGACGTTTGTTGTGTCACACTATTAAGCACTTGGCTAAGTAGTTTGCTAGCTGTGTCTATTGACTTCTTTTGTTTGTCAATTAGTGAGCATAGCTGACTTGACGGACTTCTGGGGGCAGCTATCATGGTGCTTGATTCGCTTTGTCTGGTGGCTGGCTGCGGCGACCATACTGTTTTGAGTACCTCCGGTGCAGCCTTTGAGGTTGATGCTGCCTGGAGACGTTTGATGGCCTGTACTGCTCTGTCCATCTCATCGCGTGCTTCTCGGTATTTCGTGCGAATGGCAGTGTGTAAATCCTTCACGAAATATGGGTGGTCGACTTCCTTGCCATGTTGGTCGCGGATGGTATTGTCGAGTTTGTCAAACTGTACCCACAATTCATCCAGCTCCTTGGCTTTTGTTGTTATGACATCTATTGTTCTGCGCTCTTGTGGCGCCTTCCTTTAATTGGCTATAGCTTTTTGTAGAGCCAGTGCAAGTTCATCTTGCCTCAATGATAGTTCATCCATTCCCATGATGCTGACGTATCGTGTTTTTGAATGCTATGTGCAGGATTCGTTGTTGTCGTCTGCTGGTTACCGGCTAATGCTGACTTGATTGTTGTCGTCTGCTGGTTACAGGACACTTGATAGCTTGATGATGTATATGATGTCTGAGGTCTTCTGCAGGTTACTAGCTTAGGACTTGATTGATGAATGTGGATACTACCTGGTAGCTGTTTGCTGCCTACTGAAGGATGTTTCAATGATCAGTGGATCGATGGATACTTGGCACTTGAACCAGTTATCCTTTCCGTCTGATACTCAGAAGGTTGCAAACGTCGGGGTCACCAAAATGTTAAACTAAATTTAACAGCTGAATTTCAACAACGGTTCTTGTACCGAGTTGATTATAAAGTTGATACCAGGCACGTAAACCTTGGTATCGTTGAAAAAGGACCTAATGTCAACAGCGGTGCTTGTACCGAGTTGATGGTGGGTTTGACAACAGGCACATAAACCTTGGTGTCGGAGAAGGAGAATCAATCAATGTTAAGTTAAAATGAAAAGACTCACAGTTAACTCTTACTGATTGACTGACTTTTGGATGTGCCAATCGTGGGTATTTATTCATTTTTCTATATACATATATTACATATAATTTGGCTATACATATTAGGTATTATTGAATTGACAGCATAACCATGAAATGTGCATTATTGACAAATTTGCAAGCTGGCCTTGAATTGAGTTTCTCAGCGTATTGCACTTGATATCATGTTTCATCCAGTACAATGCCTTCGCTGATGTAGTATATATTGGAGTTTTTGTCAACAATGCAAATTCCATCGTTAAGCTGGCAAGGTTTGCTTAACACAAGCCTAATTGTATGCAAAAGAAGATGTTATGCATTAAAAGTTTGAATGTTACATACCTCCCAATGAGGTTTGCACATTAACTGTTAATGCAATTAACAATATATATATATATATATATATATATATATATATATATATATATATATATATATATATATATATATATATATTTGGCTGCTCGCGTGCTCAACGTAGCGTTGCCAATAAAAGACAGAAATACTTGTTATATCGTATATATAATATATGATAAAAATACGTTCCTGCGAATTTATTTGTTATATCGTACATATAATATATGAAATACGTTTCTGCAAATTTCTAGAGATTGTGTTAAGTCCAGTAATTAATATAACCTTTAATTGCACAAAACGCTCTATAACACGTCACCACAGCTTCAGCACAGAAAAAGAAAGAGGGTTGAATGAAAGGCCGGAGACACGAAGTGTGTTGTTCAGCAGCCAACACAGGCTAGTTCCGGTTGCCCATAAACACGCTGTGCGACAGCGACAGCGACAGCGTGTAAATAGATGGCGCGCGGAAGTAGCGTCTGCTTGCGTTGGCGTACCCGACAACTGGGTGAGGGTAGTGGTGTCGCCACATATACGAGTATATATATATATAAGTCACGTCAGCAACAAAAGTAATACAAACAAACTTCCTTTCGTAAGCAGCGCTGGCTAAACGAATTTTTTTATTTCCAAATATCAAATTTCAATGCGTGTATTTGGAAATTGTTCCAAAAGTTTTGTTCTCTTTCTATATTTTGTTTAAAGCTTTACGACTGGAACTTGCAAGATCAGCAAAGCTCCAATCCGTAAGGCATGAAGTATGTTAGTTTTTAGACCATAAGTCAGTCTTAAGCAAGATATCAAAAATAAAGGTTTAACATATTCAAACAAAAAAAAAAGTTTCTGTTATTTCTTCTAAAATAAAAGTGCAACAGTGAGCCGAAAAAAACTGGCGGAGTCGGCAACGAATCTATAAAAACAAAAAATTGTTAAGTAAAATTTTAACAATTCAACACAAACTTGTGAAACTAAAAATTAACAATTCGACGTAAAACAAAAAGTTGTTAATCTGTAAACCTGGAAGCCCGCAGAAGAAAACTTAGAGAGGTGTCCGTGGATAAACGACGCCAAGTGGAATTTTCCTATTAATCGGAACACCTCAATAAGCAATAAGAAGAAGGAAATCAGAAACAGGAACAACAAAAGAACAGACACATTGTACCATTCAATAAAAGTCCAGAACAACAAGAAGAGGAATGTCAGCATTAAGAACAAAAACAGGACAGACACAACGCAACAATCAACACAAGTCAACAAGTGATCAACGAAACAAAGATGACGCAAGCATAAGTAAATATTGACCCACTCAAATATTTGAGTCGCTTAGAGTTTTGATGGAAACGCAGAAAAATTAAATATATTCGTAGAATTAGTGGATACTTTTAGCTGTTTATAATGAGTTAAATCAGCTTATATTTTTTGATATAATTAAAAGTGGACTAGGTGGAAAGGCGCGAAGCTATTGAAATCCATAGCTCAATCAAAGTTTGGGAGGATTTAAAAAAACTATTATATTATAACTTTGGAGGCAAATTAAGTATCGATCAAGTATATGACGAATTAAGATCCTTATCGTTCAAAACAAATTGTTTTGTATATTCTAACGATCTTAATGCAATGTTGCGAAGATTAAATACTAAAACTAAAATAGAGGGAGGCAGTGAAAGAGAACTTAAGCAAAATTGTAAAGCAGCACTTAGATTATTTATAAGTAAGATACCGGAGCCAATGAAGGGAATTCCATGTTGTAGAAATCCAAATGATTTGAAAGAAGCGATGACAATTCTGCACGAAACTGGTTATGTTTTTAATCAAAGCAGAATTCTCAAAATAATTTTAAAAGCAACAAACAAAATAGAATTTATGAAAATAACTAACTATAAACACAATAAAAATAATTCTTATAAGCAAACTATAAGTCAACAAGATACTAACAATCAATCACGTTACACTCATAAAAACTATAATAGTAATAACTCCGGTACACGATATAATGATAATCATAATCAAGGCACACATTATAACACTAATAATCGTGAAAGATTTAGAAATAACCACAACTACAATCCAAGAGTTTATAATAATCGTAACAGTGAAAATGTAGTACATTTAGGAATCAGAATACTTATCTCGGTATAATACAAAATAATAATAACAATACAACAGAGCCAATGGCCCTTGACCCGTCAATAATTAATGGGAGAATTTATAATATTGAACAAAATTTTCAATTAAAAGCCTCGGAACCTCAATCTTACCCTATATAATAATCACTACACCCATACGAAAAATAAGGTTTTTAAAAGATACTGGTGCAACATCGAGTATAGTGAACCCAGTAGTTTGCAATCGGAAACGGCAAATGCCATTAGAAAAACCAATTAAATTAAAAACTATCGATAATAAAATTAATATTTTAAAAAAAGTAAAGATACCACCTTTTAAAGAATTTAACCAGTTAAATGACAATGCTGAGTTCTTGGAATACCAATATCATTCTAAATATGATGGTTTAATGGGGAACAATATTCTAAAGCCATTAAATATTATAACCAGTTACGAGAAAAAAATGTTAGAAACCGATAATGCTAAGATTAAATTATATCTGGATAGGTCAGAAAAAGAATATGAAGAATTTATAGATTTTTTTAAAGAAGAAGTAAATTTTCACGATGAAATTGGTATTCGAAACTAAATAAGAACTGATCATTTAAATAATGAAGAAAAATTTAGAGCATTGGAAGTAGTCAAAGAATTTTCAAATGTATTTTTTCAGTAATACAGACTTAGACTTAATATTCACGCATGTTATTAAGCACTCGATTAAAACAACCACTGAAACTCCAATATACGTTAAAAGTTACAGGTATCCAGAAATACATAAAGATGAAGTCAAAAGGCAATTTAACGAGATGCTTAACTAGGGCATTATTCGACCTAGTAATTCGCCATATTCGTCACCAATATGGATAGTACCAAAGAAGCTTGATGCTTCCGGTAAACAGAAATGGAGAATGGTAGTGGACTATAGAAAGGTAAATCAAGTCTCAATTAATGACAAATATCCAATTCCCAATATGGAAGATATTTTTGATAAACTAGGGAGATCAATGTATTTCACAACCTTAGACCTGGTGAAGGGGTTTCACTAAGTAGAATTAGAAAACGATGATATATAAAAAAAACTGTTTTCTCAACGGAATTCGGTCATTAAGAATTCACACGCATGCCGTTTGGGTTAAAAAATGCCCGGCTACTTTTCAAAGGCTGATGAATTCAGTCTTAGCAGAGTTTTTAGGTACAACTTGCCTGGTATATTTAGATGACATTATAATATTCTCGACTAGCTTGGATAAACACTTCGTCTCTTTACGAAAAATATTACAAAACTGAAATGTAATCTTAAGGTCCAGAGAAACTTAAAGAGAAACCGAATTTTTAGGGCACATTGTCACTACAAAAGGGATAAACCAAACCGAAACTAGATAGAGACCATATTAAAATACAAACTCCCAAAAACAACCAAACAAATTAAATCATTCTTAGGTATTACAGGGGGTTGAAGCGTCAGTTTCGTTGAAGCGTAAGTTTTCGCAGGATGGGAATAAGCGATTATAGTTCTGGGAACATTAGCCTCTATCCCATCTAGACCGATAGTGCGTGGCGAAGAGTCACATCCTGCCGAGGTAACCCTGCTATTTATAACAGAATACTACGGATCTAGACTGAGGAGCCAATAAACACCTCCCCGGATACAGGGTGTGGAGGAGCAAACCTCTATAAAAAACCTCTGGGTTGAAGAAAGATGTCATACGACCCGTGTCGATGTTCAGCCTGGCTGGGGACCCAGGTCAAAAAATAGCCCAGACTCTAACGGAGTGCTCCGGATACTTGGCGTTCTCCAGTTCTATCTAGCCTTACTCACGCACATGGACCTCTCTTGTCCGATACTCGTGGGACCATATATGTCATTTAACCCAAAAAATTCAAAACCAAAGGAGGGCGGTCCTCCCAAAAAACCGACAGAGGCGATCCTGTCTACCGCAATACAAGGGTGGTAGACAGATCGATAGCAGCAGGAGGCAGAGGGGGCTTAAGCGTTAGGGCTGGTCCCAGCACGAGTGCTGGTAGCAAGTGACGGGGAGGCTTGGGAAAACCGGTCTCTCGTTTCTTTCAGAGGGGTGCTGAAGGAAGAAACCCGGAGGGGGTGGTAAAAACCCAAACGCTGTCTGCGGTCAGGGGGCGGGGGGCTGCCCCGGGGATCAATCGGCAGCAGACAGTAAGGGGCCAGCAGCTCAAAGAAGGTTGCTGAGGTAGGCCCGGGGGGTTGTTTATACCCGTCCGTCCGTCAAAGCAGGCCTTTTACGAAAAGAAGGTGGCCTCCAAGGTCTTGACAAAATATGAAGCTCTACCAACTGACCAGATCAATGAGGAGCAGGTCAAATCGGCAGAGTGGAGGTGGGTGGATCAAGCGATTGCCGAAGTCTACCTCCAGGTCTTAGAAGAAAACCCTGGACACCCCCCCTTCTGTCACGATGCGGGCTGGTATCAGGCCAGGGCCAAGCTTATCGCATGCGATGACAGCAGGTCAGCCAACCTATACAAGATCGCGGTAAGCAAGTTTGGCGAGATTTGGCCGGGAGCCAGGCTTGAGGCCGTCAGCAGGGAAGAAGTTCCCAGCAGACCCAGAGCCCGGGTCTGGATCCCAGCTAAGCCAGCTGAACCGGCAAAAATAGATGAGATCTTTAGATCGTATAATAGAGAGCTGCCAACCCATAACTGGAGGGTAGCGAAACTCGCGGAGCCAGTAGAAGGTAGGAGGCAGGTGTTGCTAATACTCAACACTGAGTCCCTTGCCCCACTGGCAGAGAGAAACGGGGTAGTCAGGTTCGGGTTCGTTGACGCGACCGTTCGCGGTTGTGAAGAAGGGTTGTCCAGCAGCCAAAGGTCAACTGACTCAGAGCAGCTGATCGGGGTCGGGCAGCTCTTTGAGGAGGACGTCTTTCTTGACTACACCGAAGAAGAGGAGGACGCGGACGTTACGATGGTGGAGGCAAGAAGGACAGATTCCTATGAAGCTGTTCCAAATCAACCTCCACCATTGTAAACTCGTCTCCGCGAATTTGATGGTCCGCCTGGGTTCCGGTGGTTTTGACGTGGCCCTCATCCAAGAGCCATGGATATGCGGCAGCAAAATCTGCGGTTTGAAGATGAGGGGCTTCAGGATGATAGCCGCTCAGAGCACAGGTAATGTAATGTAATGTAAAGGGAGGTATGGCATGTACTGCGACCTAAAAGATCCATTGTACAACCCTCTGCTAATATAGGATAACCCTATAGAAACTCATCCATCTTTGTTATCCTTAGAAATACTAGGATATCAGCTGGATCTAGCTTTGCTATTTCATTACCTGGTATCAAATATGATCCCCGGATTTTGTATCTGCTATGCATCAGTGATCCACAGCTGCCTAATATGTGCTCTGGCGACTCGGTTTCCTCGTCGCAGAATCTGCACCATGAACTTGAAACGATTCCTAAGTTGCTTAGGTGTCACTTGAGCTTACAGTGAAAAAGCTCGGTCAGTATTCTTAAGCTGTTTTTGGGCAAGTCAATGCTAAATTTGAATCTTTTGCAGTTGTAGTTGCCCAAAAGTAGTTTTGATTGTCTTAGCCCAATATGACTTGCAAAAAGTTCCTGCCTTTTTTGCCTTTCTTGTTCCCTAAGTACTTCTTGCCATACTCCTCTGCCTATCCCACAGTAAGGTTCTGGGCCTATCATTGCCATGGAGGCCCCTTTTCTGGCAAGTTCGTCCGCTTGTTCTTTGCCAATACCCAAGTGGCCAGAGACCCAGCATAAACTAACATTGTTGTACTTTCCCAACTGATTTAATTTCTGTAGACAGTCCCATACTAGCTTAGAGTCCACTTCATACGAGCTTAATGCTCGAATGGCCGCTTGACTGTCAGAAAGTATGGCTATTTCCCGTCCTCTATAGCTTCTGTTTAGATTAAACTGCGCGCATCTTTCGATGGCGAGAATCTCTGCTTGGAAAATACTTGGATATTTACCCATTTGTTCGGAGTATTTGGTTCTAGGTCCAAATACCCCCGCTCCAGTACCACTATCGGTTTTTGACCCATCCGTCTACCACATGATCGTATATTCCATAAAGGAGTACGCAGCGTTTAAATTGCTCCATTCCTTCTTGTAACTTAGTTTTACCACAAAGTGTTTCTCAAAATCAAATTTCTTACTAGTCTTGTTCTGTGGATAATCTAGAAGAGAGTTATTGAGCGGGTTTCTCAGGTTCTAAAGCCCTTTGTATGCCCCGGACCTTGTCTTATCTCCCGACATCCTAATTAAAGTACCTATTGCCACTTTCCGTACAACCAGGGGTTAAGTCCAAGATTACCTCTAGCGCTGCTGTAGGACAGGTGCTCATTGCCCCGGTTATACCTATGCACGCTAGTCTTTGAATTTTTGCCAACTCCATTTGCGTTGACTGAAGTTCAGTTCTATTATGCCATGCGATTGCTCCGTATGTCACTATTGGACGAACCATCATTGTTTACATCCAGTATAAGATACTGGGTTTGCAGCCCCATGTTTTGCCCGCCAGTCTTCTGCATATCATTAGAGCACGCTTGGCCTTTAATGAAATCCTTTCAACATGAGCTTTCCATGTTAATTTGCTGTCTAGAGTTACCCCTAGATACTTAGTTTCGGCTTTGGGTATAATGGTTTCACCCAGAAATTGAATGTCTTTCCATCTCGGAAGCTTCCTTTTACGTAAATGGAACGATTGTGGTTTTAGTAGGATCTATTTTCAATTCTACCGACCTGCACCATTGTCCAACAATACTTAAACCTCTTTGAATAATATCGCAGAGGGTTTCTTCATATTTGCCTCTAGCTATTAAGACGATGTCGTCAGTATAGCCCTGGCAGTCAATGCCCGCCTCGGACAATTTCGTTCGCCCGCCTCCTTGTGGGCAGCCTCTGGTTGTGGTGATAGTTATTGTTTCGCCTCCAGCAGATGTCTCTGCCGTTCTGGTATGAAGAACTTCTGCCATCCAGTTTGATGTCATTGAGTCTACTCCTCTTATATCTAATGCCCTTTTTACTACATCATGTGACGTATTATCGAAGGCTCCTTCTATGTCAAGGAATGCGCAAATAGCTATTTCCCTGTCCTCAAGTGTTTTTTGAATTAGATCTACTAGACTTTTAAGCGCACAGGTAAGCCTCGTACTTGTATATTAGCAAAGGATAACATCTTCTTGCTCCCACAGTTAAGTAATGGCGATACGGTGGCGGCAAGCATTGAGCTGCAAAATAGCAGTCTGTGGGTAGCCTCTGCATATATGCCACATGACAAGGACGCTCCACCGAAGGAGGTTCGGACATTGGTCATGGAGGCAGCCGCAGCCAACAGGAACTTGGTTGTCTCCAGCGACGTAAACGCACACAACACATTGTGGGAAGCTCGAACACTAAGGCAAGAGGTGAGTCAGTTTTAGACTTTATTATAGAAAATAAGCTTAGTGTCCTAAATTTAGGCTCAAAACCGTCTTTCATAACATGGAATAGGAAGCAAGTGTTAGATATTACTCTGACCCTCGATAATTTCGCGAATAATGTAAAAATATGGAGAGTGTCGAATGAAAATTCCTACTCTGACCATCGTTATATAGAATTCGAATTGAACTTCTCAGTATCTCCAGCTAAGACGTATAGAAATATACGGAGAACGGACTGGGGAAAGTATAGGAAGACTCTCAGGGCCTCACTGCCAAGAAATCCCCCGTCTGAAAATAAGCTTAGTGTCCTAAATTTAGGCTCAGAGCCGACGTTTATAACACAAAATAGAAAGGAAGTGTTATATATTACCCTGACCTTCGATAGTTTCGCGAACAATATAAAAAGATGGAGAGTGTACAAGGTGTGGGAATTCCGATGAAGGAGACAGTTAAATATTTGGGACTAGTCCTAGATAGGAAACTTACTTAAAGACTCAGAACACTGGCTGTACATTTCGGTGGTCAGACCTATATTGCTATATGGAATACTGGTATAATGGCCAGCCACTCAGAAACAAAGGTATTTGAGCTTCTGGACAAGGTTCATAGAACGGCTTTTTTATGCATCTCTGGTGCTTTAAGAATCACGCATACTAAAGCTCAACCTACCTACACTAGAGCTGGTAGGGAAACAAGTGGCCGCCACATCAGCACTAAGGCTGAAATGTGCGGCGTTATGGCATGATTGGCAGATTGGTCACTCGACTATTGCGCATACCTGGAGTAGTTCTATCCAACACATTCACCACTCTATACCTAATCTCAACTTCGATAGGCACTTCCAGACATATATTACGTCTACAAGAGACCAATGCCATGGAGAAGGGGGGAACTGAATTTCTACACTGACGGATCCAAACTTGACGATAGAGTCGGTTTTGGAGTTTTCTCAAAAGAGCTGGGACTGGAACTTTCTTTCCGTCTCCCCGGCCACTGTAATGTTTATCAAGCAGAAGTCCTAGCCATAAAGGAGGTAGCCGTCTACTTAAATAGACAAGCCGTAACACAAAATATTATAAATATCTATTCGGATAGCCAGGCGACCATCGTGTCAATGAACTCGGTGGCACTGAAATCAAAGGTTGCTCAGGAATGCCGGGCAGCCCTAAATGATATCAGTACCGTTTTCAGGGTACGCCTTATATGGGTTCCAGGGCATTGGGATATGGAGGGGAACTGTAGGGCTGATGACTTAGCCAGACGGGGTACCAACCTTCCTTTATGTTGGAATACCAATTGCCACCTGTAAACTGATGCTGAAGGATAGGGTCGCGCGACCAACGGGTCTTGGGCACAAGAGGGCACTCACTTAACGATTAGGCTAATGTGGCCGGAAGAAGGAAATCTAGAGACTTGCTTTCCCTATAGAGAGAGAATATCTCTAAGGTCGTGGCTTGTATAACTGGTCACTGGCTGTTCGGCAGACATGCTCTCAGGCTGGAAGTATTCTCTCATGAATACTGCAGAAGCTGTAGGGATGAGGAGGAGGAGGAGACAGTGGAACATATCTTCTGTAGTTGCCCCGCTCTGGCTAGAAGCAGAGCGGGCTCTTTAGGCAAATACGCTTTTAGCTCTCTTACAGAGGTGTCTAGCGCAAAGGTCAAACAAATCCTGCGCTTTATTAGGGTTTCGCAATTGTTCGACGATTGAATCGGAGGTGCGTTGTTGCGCGGTGGTATCAAAATGGACCCATGGTGGTCTGAGTGAGCTGGTCCTTAGACCGGCTGCCACTTTAACCTAACCTAACCTAACCTAAGTATTACAGAGTTTTATAGGAAGTTTATCAAGGATTATTCAAAAATAGCCAAACCTATGACAAACTATTTGAAAAAAGAAAGAAAGCTAAATTTAAATGACCCAGATTATATAGAGAGTTTCAAAGATTTAAAAACACTTTTAACCTCAGAGCCAATACTAAGACTCCCAGATTTTAGTAAAACATTTATTTTAACAACGGACGCGTCGAATTATGCGCTAGGGGCGGTTTTATCTCAAGATGGCCACTCAATTTTCTACGCAAGTCGGACCCTCAATAATCATGAAATCAATTATTCGACGATTGAAAAGGAATTATTGGTCATTGTATGGGCAGTAAAATATTTTAGACCCAACCTGTATGGACGGAAATTTATTCGAACTGACCTTTTAGTACTGACATACCTTTAGTGTGGTTAGGATCATTAAAAGAACCAAACAGCAAACTACAAAGTTGGAAATTCAAATTGGAAGAATTTGACTACAGTATAGAGTATGTGAAAGGTAAAGATAATCAGGTAGCAGACGGACTATCAAGAATAGAAGTTCATAATAATGAAATAGCAAATATTGACAATATCTCAACAGCGGCAACGATAGATAGTTCCGATTAAGACAACACGAATGATATATAGTTCTTATTCCGGTTAATGCATTTAAAATCCAAATTATTTTAAACAAAACAACTACCGAAACGAATAGTCACAAGTTGTACAAACTTTTTAATAAAAAGAGGTTAATTATTAATTTAAATGTATTCAAAGATAAAGATATTGTTGAGATTATGGAAAAATACTTGCCAACTAAAGGTAGTGTCGCAATATTTTCAAATGATGACCATTTATTTGCACAGTTTGAAGATTTATATTTAAAACATTTTAGAAGAAGCAATTTATTAAAGATAATCAAAAGTCCTACATACGAGGGCGGATTGATATTGAAGCTACCTAGCGCTAGATGGCAGCACAAACAAAAAGATTTTTTTTTTTTTTAGAAATTGCGATCTGTCAAACGTCAGCTGTTAAAATTTCACCCAAATTCATACATTAGTTTATTTGTTGTAGTCGTTTGAAGTAAGCAACTTTTGTGTTTCTTGAAAAATGGAAAAAAGCGAATTTCGTGCAGTGATTAAACACTATTATTTGAAAGGGAAAACAGGGAAAGAGACAAAAGAAAAGCTCGATAAACATTACGGTGAGTCTGCTCCGTCAGATTACATGGTAAAATATTGGATTGCTGAATTTAAACGCGGCCGAACAAGCACTGCAACAATACCATCAACAGGAAGGCCAAAAGAGGTGGTTACTAAAGAAAATATCAAGAAAATCCTCGATATCGTTATGAATGATCGCCAAGTCAAGTTGCGTGAGATTGTTGAAATGGTAAACATATCATATGAGCGTGAGTTCAACATTTTGCATGAACATTTGCATATGAAAAGCTATCGTCAAGATGGGTGCCGCGTTTGCTCAGTGTCGAAAAAATGGCTCGCAGGAAAAATATTAATCTCAAACGAAGATGTGATTACCGAAACTAAAGCGTATTTTGAGGGGTTCCCGAAATCGTATTATTCAGATGGTATTAAAAAAGTTGGAATATCGTCGTACTAAGTGTGTCGAAGTAAAAGAAGACTATGTTCAGAAATAAATCTTTGAAAAAAAAAATATTTTTTTCCTACTTAGGTAGCTTCAATATCAATCCGCCCTCGTACTTAACAGATATCGAAGAAGATGAAAGGGCTACATAAATTATAATTCGAAAGCATAATTCATTAAACCACAGGGGAATAAATGAAATATACTCGGAACTCAAAGATACTTACTATGTACCTAACCTTAAGGAAATGATAAGAAAAATCATAAATAACTGCACTATTTGTAATACTTCAAAATATGACAGAAATCCATACAAACCACAATTTAAATTAATGGAAACACCGAAGAAACCAAATGAGAACTTAAATGTTGATATTTGGATTGCAGATAGGCAAACAATGTATTTGTCTGTTATTGCCAAATTTACAAAACACGTAACCATGCATAGGATAAAATGTAGATCATGGGTACACTTGTTAGCAGCAATAGAGTTGAGAATAGCAACGATAGGGACACCAAAGAAAATTATAATTGACGGGGAGCCAGGATTTACAGTATTTCAAATAAAAGATTATTTTAGGCAAAACAATATCGAAATTCATACTACTACAGCCCAAAGGCATACAGGTAATTTATATATCGAAAGATATCATACTACATTAAATGAACATATTTGAATATTTAAGGCAAGAGATGAAACAAAAACAAAAAACTTAAATGACCTAGTATTAACAGCATTATCGATTTTCATTCCACAACAGGTAAAAGACTCTTAGATTTTGTTAATGGCAGCATTAAACCAGAATAATACGAAACCATAGTGAACAAAATTCACACCAAAAAGTTAAAATACGTTCAAAAAGCATATTTAAATAGGAAATATATCGATCTGACTGACGAAAAACACGCTTTCGTAAAATCAAGGAATGTAATTTCAAGAGGATTCAAATTATTACCAAAATATAAGAAAATGGGACACACAATGTTATAGAAGGAGATTATTACAAAGATCGAAAACGAATAAAATATTATAAGGACCAAGTTATCAGGTAATGATGACGATAATTCTGTGCATAATAGTACAAGGGACGATGCAGACAATGCTAATTGAAAGATTGGATGGCAAATTTGGATACGAAGAAATTCAAGTTGAAGAAGTAGATTTATTAACAAAATATGAAATAATTTTACATATTTTTTATCCGAATGAAATACTAAAATTAGTAAAAAAATCTGGAAGTATCAATGGATTCTATAAATTTAGAAGATAAGGAGTTATTAATAAAAAATGAAATAGATTCAATCAAAGAAAAAATCAGAACCATAATGCCACATAGTTTCAAAAGAGGTTTAATTAACATAGGAGGAACCTTAAGTCGTTGGTTATATGGAACAATGGACGACGCCGATAGAAAAGAAATAGAAAACCATTTGTCCATAATAGACAAAAATAACCATAATACAATTGAAGCTATTAACCAGGAAATAAAAATCAAGAACAACTTTGTTGAAATTGTTTGCTTGTAATATAAGCTAAATATAATAATCTGGCAACATCCGTTTTAAAGTAAATGATCACATTTTTCTTTTCTTTTTACTTCTTACTTTGTAACATTCTGTATCATAATTTAGTTCTGAATAAAAACTTTAGCTTCGAACATAACTACAATCCCAACACAGGTTATGGGCCCAGAACGCGTTTCTGTTACCTAAATACAGAAAAGTGGTTCGAAAAAAAATAAAGACATTGTTAAAGTGAATAAATCCACAGTGAATTCAGAACAAAAGAAATAATGAGCGTGTCACACCAAATAGAAAAACTTGGTGAAGACAATTATGATGGTGTATGTCTATGCTTAGCGTACTTATAACCAGAGAATATGAGAAATGAAACTTACTTATGCATTCACAGAATACACTTGTATTGCTGGCAATTTTTTCGCCACTGGATGTAAACAAACCTATTTTTCATTCTCCACTGGATGTAAATAAACTGGTGAGATTCGAAAAAAAACACTATTTGGGGTTGTCGTTCGTTAATATTTTAATACTATTCTCATTCCAAAAAGTACCAAATTCAATTTAGTGAATACTATTTCTGATTAATAATTTTAATCATTACTAATATTAAGTGCACTACTCTATATGCTAAAATAAATTTATTAAAACTATTATTTAATTTTTATATTAATTTAGAATTTTTTTGGCTTGTTTATTCTTTTTAATGAACTTAATGCCAACAAAAGTATAAAAAATTAAAGAAAATATTTATCTATTATCATAAAACCATGTTGTTAAACTTACTTTAAATGTTTAGTAATAAATATAAGAGAAAAAAGCAACATAATTCTGTACGTATATTTAATTAAATAAATGTTATATAATTTGTTTTTGTTTTAACTATTTTTGAGGGCATTCTAATATCAATTAAAAGCTAAAAATCTAATGAATACACAATATATTCTAGGCAAATTACAATGTATTAGTCAAATTATGAAATACCAAAGCAGAAAGCAGTATATAAATATATGAATTCTGCGGAATTTTGTAAATGAAAATATATATATTTTCCTTCTGCGAAAGCATGTCTATATTTAACAGTGTATTCAGAATTTTTTAAAATACTAATTTGCATCTAAATAGATTTGATAGTTTATATAATTACGTTATTTTGTTTATTATTATTGAGAATTCATTTCACAAACACCCAATTAGCTAAATTACAAATAACAAAAAACAAAGACCATGTAGCGTACAAAATCTTATCTACATGGAATTACTGAACACGTTGTCAAAATTGCTACCATTTAATGAATCGCTCAGTGCCGTGTATGAAAGCAATACTATAATATAGTGTAATTTTATTACTATAGTCTTGCAAGAAACATTTAATTAAATACGTTGACTTCTTTTAGTTAAATATTGCTTCAGAATTTATCAAAAAACTATATAAAAATCAAACAATTTAATATCAGAATAATAATAAAAAAATTCTTAACAACAAATTAAGAAAAATAATCGTAATGGGCAATCCAGGTCGAGCTCGGAGAAAAAGTTCACCATTTTCGATTCTGGCGTCCGGTGCCTTAAACGGAATCTAAAGCATTTAATATTTTGTAGAGTGAAGTAGTGATTTTAAAAGTGATAGAAGTGTAATTTCAGAAGCAGTGAGTTATAATTATAAATTATTTATGAATTTGTAATTGAAGATAAACTTATTATTACAGAGCAAATATTTAGATGTCTGAACAGAGCAAGTGTGTCCTTCGATGCAATGGGTGGCAAAAGTGCTTCAAATTACCTAAGGAAGGTCCGGATGGAAGGTAATATTAAAATATATGTTTTTTGATTGTTAAAATGTCTTGAATTATAGTGCTGCATTTGGCTTAGTATATGCGATACATATTTCCTTTTTTCGTGTGTTACTTAGTTTGTTTTGACAAAAAAAGGTATTTTATTGTATGTATGTACATATATTAAAGTTTTCCCAGTAAACTATTGATTTACAGGCAGATTAATATTGATTTATATAGGCAGATTAATGCAAATTAAGATATTTCCTTATTTTAAAATAGGAGGGCCAAATGGATGAAGATCTTGGGTGCGGTTTTTCCGGAAAAAATAATTTATTTATGTAGATATAGATTTATTTTTAGATATGTAATGAATAAAAAAAGCTAACTGTGCATTAATATATATATGGAACAGGACCAAACAAAAATTTTAAATTGTTGCATACAAATTTTTCTTATTATTATTTTGTATTATATTTTTATTCCGTTTTACTAATAAAAAATACTATGAAGTGATAAACTATTTTATTCTGATTGTTCCTTTTTTTCTTTTCCTACTACAATTTCGTAATATGAAATTTTTAGTACAATGGCACCCGTTTTTTCGAGGTGAACTCACATATAGTGTATATGTTTTTTTTTCATACGGTAAAAAATTTGACGTTTAAGTTACGGCCCTATGCTTATAACATCGGAATTATGGAATGTCGTGTGTGGTAAATATGTACTTGTTGAAAAATCCACAAGTGAAGAAACAGAAAAATGGTCTTCAACAGATCAAAAGGCATTGGCATGCATAATATTAAACGTAAAGACGTCAGCACATAAAGTTGTGCGAAACTTCATCAGAGGCATGGAAAAATGTGCATGTGTCAGTCGGACCAGTTCGTAAAGTACAGCTTTACCAAAAACTTTTGCATCTCAATATGAAACAAGGCGAAAATGTGGCTCAATATGTAAATTCCTTTACAGAAATAATCGAAAAGCTGGCTGAACTGGACATCAAAATTATTGATGAGTTAAAAACAATAATGCTTCTCTCCAGTTTGCCAAACTCATTTGAAAATTTTGTTGTTGCTATTGAGACACGGGATCAGCTACCGCTGTTTGAAACGGAAAAACTGAAACTTCTAGAAGAAGGAGCTCGCAAACAAGAAAGAGACGAACGCGAATGTTCGGTCCAAGCAGTTTACGCACACACAAAAGTACAGCAAAGCAGCAGACGTCGTGACGATGGTAACAAAAGATGTGACGATAACAGTCGTTTCTTTGGCAAATGCTTTATGTGTGGGAACTAGGGCATCGTGTGTCAGAGTGTACAAACAAGAAAAATAACACCAAACGAAACACAGGAGGAGAGCAAACAAACTGTTTGATGCATTGCAGTGTCGCCGAGCAGCGAAAAAGTACATGGTGTCTAGACAGCGGCGCAACTTCACATATGTGTTGTAACAGGAGTATGTTTATATCGTTTGCTGAGAAAAAAGCAACAATTATACTGGCGGCCGATAAATTTGTGGAATCACCTGGAATTGGAGCAGTTTATTTTAAAACGGAATACTCAAACATTGAAATGCATGAATTTTTATATGTTCCGACATTACACATGAATTTTTTGTCAGTAAACAAAGCAGCTCAAAACAGTAATTTAACATCATTTGATGAAGCAGAGGCGCTTATCAAAAATAAACAAGGCGAAGTAATGTTACGAGCGGTGTTAAAAGACAACTTGTATCTGTACACAATTCAACCAGAAAGTGTGGTTTATATGTTAAATGAAGTTTCGCTGGCAACAAAGTGGCATAATAGATTTGGACATTTAAATTTCCAAAGCCTTCAGCAGTGAAAAAAATCTAGTTCACGGGTTTCAAATCGAAAACATGCCAATAGAAATAAATTGTGATACGTGTAATCAAGCAAAATTATGTGCTTTGCTGTTCCCGCAGAAGGCTAACCGTGTTACAGAAAGTGTGCTTGAACTAATACATACAGATGTTTGCGGACCGATGAACGTAAAAAGCTCTGCCGGCAATCGATATTTTGTAACATTTATTGACGATTTTTCACGCAAAATCTATGTGTACTTTATGCGCGCCAAAAGTGAGGTTTTCGAAAAGTTCAACTTGTTTAAATCGTACGTTGAGTGACAAACGGGCAAAAAGATAAAGACGTTGCGAAGCGACAATGGCAAAGAATATATCAACAACGATTTCATAAATTATTTAAACAAGTGCGGCATAAAGAGACAGCTGACGGTTCCTTACACGCCTCAGCAAAATGGTGTGGCCGAGCGTGCAAATCGTACTATTGTCGAAATGGCTAAGTCGCTTTTAATTCATGCACAGCTGGAAGAGTTCTTGTGGGCCGAGGCGGTTAATACTGCAGTTTATCTACGCAATAGATGCCCAACAAAAGCTTTAAACCGTAAACCATCAGTCAAACATTTACGAGTTTTTGGATCGCGCGCATTTGCCGTAGATAAGACAAGAAAAAGCAAATTCCAAGCGAAGGGAAAGGAGTATATATTTGTCGGCAACTCTTCTACAGCCAAAGCCTACCGCCTGTATGATCGACATAAACGGGAAATTTTTGAGCGGCGAGATGTAAAATTCGTGGAAGGTTTGGGTTTAAAGAGATGCAAAAATGAAGCCTGTTTGTACGTCAAACATCATCAACAACAATTCAGTTACATTGCAGTCTACGTTGACGATTTAATAATCATCAGCCCAACCGGAGATGAAATCAGCGAAATTAAGGAGATGATCGCTTCCAAGTTTGAGATGCAAGATGGTGGTCAATTAAATTTTTTTCTCGGCATGGAAATTCATCGAGAAGGTAAACAAGGCGCCGTTTACTTGAGCCAAAAGAAATACATCAGGAGACTTCTTGACAGCTATAGTATGCAACACTGTCGTCCGGTCTCGACACCACTTGACCCAGGCTTTCAAGTGGGCTGCAGTAACAATAAATGTGTTAAAGTAAGTGTGCCACAATACCAATCGCTAATTGGTTCTCTTATGTACTTAGCAGTTTTGAGCCGCCCTGACATTATGCACGCTATAAGCAAATTATCACAGCGAAATACCGACCCACATGCCGAGCACGAGGCTGCTGCTAAGCACGTTTTACGATACCTCTCCGGTACCATAAATCTAAGTATCGTATACCGCAAATCAAACGAGCCAGTGGACGGGTTTGCAGATGCAGATTGGGCTAATGACCAGGTAGACAGAAAATCCTACTCTGGCTACACATTTATTTTGGGAAGCAGTGCCTTTTCATGGGCATCATCGAAACAAAGCATCGTCGCATTAAGCAGCACAGAAGCCGAATACGTTGCCTTAACGGCAGCTGCCAAAGAAGCCATTTATTTACGCAGACTACTTGCCGAAATAGGATGGTCGACCTCTGAACCAACGACAATCTATGGGGATAATATAAGTGCACAAAGTATAACTCGAAACCCAGTTCATCATAAACGCACTAAACACATAGATATTAAGTACCATTTTATAAGAAAAAAACTTGAAACAAATGAAATTGAATTAAAATATGTATCAACGGATAATAATGTTGCCGATGTTTTTACCAAATGTTTATGTAAACAAAAGCATAATGGATTTGTTAAAGTTCTTGGTTTAACGTAAACATACTTGTAATCATATAATATGTAGCTTAAGAAGAAGTGTTGAAATTGTTTGCTTGTAATATAAGCTAAATATAATAATCTGGCAACATCCGTTTTAAAGTAAATGATCACATTTTTCTTTTCTTTTTACTTCTTACTTTGTAACATTCTGTATCATAATTTAGTTCTGAATAAAAACTTTAACTTCGAACATAATTAAAATCCCAACAAACTTTAACGAAAGTATAAAGTTGATTAAAAATGCAATAGATACTGACCGTATTCAGATAACAGAAAACCTTAACGCAATAAATAGAGAAGACAAACAAATACTTATGAAAGCGTTAGTGATCGAACAAATTTCACTTTAAATATTATTAAAGAAAAAGTACAGCATATACAAGAAAACATTGCATCAGCTAGATTCGGTATTCTTAACCCCAACATACTAACAGAGGATGTTAGTTTTTAGATCATAAGTCAGTATTAAGCAAGATATCAAAAATAAAGGTTTAACATATTCAAACAAAAAAAAAGTTTCTGTTATTTCTTCTAAAATAAAAGTGCATGTATAATATATATATATATATATATATATATATATATATATATATATATATATATATATATATATATATATATATTTATATATATATATATATATATATATATATATATATATATGTTAACTTATATATATATATATATATATATATATATATATATATATATATATATATATATATATATATATATATATATATATATAAATATATATATATATATATATATATATATATATATATATATATATAAGTTAACATTCCCTCTGCGCATAGAGCACACCAAACAGTGACTTTTGAGGATGTAACGGCGTCTCAACAATGGCTTGTGGATTATCGTCACTCCAAATGCAACAAATTTGTTTATTAACGTATCCATTCAACCAAAAGTGAGCTTCATCGCTGAACAAAATTTTCTTGTGAAAATCGGGATCGGTGGCCATCTCGTTTTGGGCCCATTCACCGAACGTGTGACGCGCTTGATGGGCGTTCGGCCATAAACTTATGAAATGGCAAACCAAACTGAGCATAAATCAAGTGACAGCTGTCAAAAATACCAACTCCGAAAAAGTATTGCCAGATTGAAAGCCACACGTCTAAAAAAAACACCCTTTATATACATTTATAAGTAAAGTTTATTTTTATATATTCTTTAAGAGAGTAACATTTACTTATATTCTGTAAAAATATATAATTAGAACATAAATTTGAAAAAGGGTTTTTTTTTATTTAATCTGCTGTGTTTTAATTACATAAACCTAGATTTAATATTTGTTGAGCGCTTTAAGTGCAAAGTTATTACTGAATTCGGTGCAATTGTCTTTCGAATCAACTGCCTTTCGAGTGAAAAGCATCTTTATTGCAAAATACAATGACTAATAAAGGTAAACGGGCCTCATTCTCTTTAGTGTAGTATAGTGAGTGTAGCTCTTCTTCTTTGTTTACAAAATATTTTGTTCAAACGCTGAGTTACTGTTGTGCAGAGCATCTCGCTGGGTTTTTATAGTGACTTTAAACGCAATGTTAATGAACCGATGCTGGTGTTTAGTTTATTGTCACAATAAAGAAGCGGTCGAATTGACAACGTGTGTTTTTATTTCTCTTAAAATCCGAGTAAAACGAAAGTATTAAGTTCTACCTGCGCACCTTAAATCTACAAATAGACATAGGAACAAGTCGCAACATATGTATGGTTTTTCGAGCCGGATTATTGAAAAAAATAACACAAATTAATTAGTGAAAACGTTACGTTACGGAGACCGCTACCGCCGGTCTGAACATTTTCGTTTAATACCACGCTTTGAAATTAATCTTTGCTAGGCGCATTCGATTCGCCACTGTATCGACGATAGGACAGACTTTTGTATGGAAAAGATAGCGAGTAAATTATACTCGGATTAAACTAGCGAATTTTTAAATCCTCGATAGAAAAATGCTTCCAAATTGAAAATTGCTTGAAAACCAACGAGATTAAAAATTAACCATAAAAATTCCCTGGGATTTTTTATTTTTAGCTGTTTAATTTTGAAGAAAAGAAATTAACTAAAAAAATTAATGTTTGGATTTTGTTTTTTGATCTGTTGATTTAAATTGTATTCAGATGATTAGTTTGCATAAAAAATATAAAGAAAGTAAATGTTTAAAAAAACAGTTGAAACAGTGCTGCCAAGTATACCACTTACTCGAGTGCTGTTTTATTCGCACAACTCGTTACGAGCTCGATACAAGTGACGAATCGAATGCATCTATTGTAAACTACGTAAGTACATAAGTATTTTGTGAAAATCTACGTTTCACGCCGTGTTTTTCATTTTCTTCTTTATTGGTAAATAGTACCAAGTTGGGCTCCGCCAATATTTTCATAACCTCAACGTGTCTTTCTCAACCCACGATAGTTTTTAAAGCGACAATCAAACTGTACGATCACAGCTCCGTGGTGTTTGATACAGCCACGTGCTTAAATTAAATAATTAAAATGTTCAACTTTGTGAATTTCTCATTCATTTACGTTAAAAAGCGTGAATTAATTCGAAATGCAGTTACAAAATACTTGTCGGCAAGCATTAAAACTAACGAGCTATACTTCGGGCGTTCTGTCAGGTTTCAATAGTCAAACAAAAACACACAGTAACTTCAATTTTCCCCAAGAGAGCGAGTGCCTCTCCACAATATTCTCTTCACGAATGAGTTGGTGCCGACGCTGTCATGGAGTCAACAATGTACAACTCCCACAACAACAACAGCAAATATAACTTGCTCTGCAACATCCCACACAGAAAATGCAACTGGAGCTATTGCTTTCACTAGTACAACAAGTACTGCTGTGACCAAATACGATATATTAGGAATATGCAACAATCACCCCTCCAGTACTAAAACGTGTTGCTAGAAACTAGTATCAGCATGTTTATAACAATCAAATGTTTATGAAAAATATTGTTCATGTGGAATGCGACTTTTAAAAGAAATTTAAATTTTCTTAAGGCCCGTATACAATAACATGAAAGCCCGAGACGAGACCGTGACGAGAGCAAGACCCAGTCTTTGACGACATCTCGTTTTGCACTGTCTCGCATTTTAATATACAAACAAAGTACGAGTCCATATTTCCACAAAAGTAAAAGTGCTAAAAAACTATTGAAAACTAAATGATTTGAAATTTTGTATTAAATAAAATAAGCGCGGATCCACAAACAGCCAGACCGAAATAAACAAATGCGTTTTACAACACAGTTGATTGCTTTGACAAATTGTCTCGGACGAGAGTTCGAGGAATTTAAAATTTCTTAGAAATGTCTCGTCTGGTTGCATCACATCACGCATTATTGTATATTGCCACATACCATCCTTTGGTACAAATTCTTGTTGACATCTCGTCCGAGACTCGGTCTCTTTCTCGTGTCGGGCTCTCGCGTTATTGTATTTATGATTAATTTTTCTGTTTAATTTGAATCGGCAGGTTGTTTATCAGCCTGCGGATGAATAAAACTAAACGAATGGAATAATGCGAAAATAACAAAATATTAAGTGAATATTAAATTTAGATACTCTATATTATAAGTATAATAAAATATTGTAATATAGCGTATTTGGTGACAACTGTTTGACCAAGTAGTTAACCACTGCTGTATACTCCTTAGGTGCTTAGTTTAGTACGCTACAAAGTCTTACACAATGGGCTAAATCATATTTTTACATTCCCAAGGAAAGGTGAAGGATATTTCGAAGTTGGTCTAACCCGATTTCAGACTTCTGTTCTCATTATACCCTTTACCTTTAAAATAGGTAAATTGGGTATACTTACTTTGTGCTTTTTAAACCCTTTACCTTTAAAAAAGGTAAATAGGGTATACTAACTTTGTGCTTTTGAGAGGGGTTGCAATTTCAAGAAGGAGGCGTGGTAGGTATGGACATATATATACAGATATGATCAGAATCACTTTCTAAGCAATTTTTATCCGTCCGTCTGTCCGTCTGTGGCCACTTTTTTTCTACACCGTTAGAGCTATCTTAATGAAATTTTGCAAAAGTATAGTCTGGACAAAGATACAGAACCAGATTGCTATAAGGGCCGATTTGGACAAATACCACGCCTACCTCCCATAAAAGCAACTTTTTTCACCTTTTTTAAAATGACTATAACTTCGGTCCAATTGACGGAATCTTGATGTTATTCGGCAGTTATGGAGATGTGGGTCCCACTAAACACTGTGCAAAAAGTGGGCGGTATATATTAACTACCACGCCCACATTAAAAAATATTCATAACTTAAGATCTGGTAGAGATTTACTGACGAAATTTTACGGGAAGGAGCATATGGACATTACAAAGCTATCTTCAACAAATCGGGCTGATCAGAGAAAAGACACGCCCACTTTTATAGGGAACTTTCGGGTCTAAAATTAAAATTAGCCTACCTATGCTCGTATTGATGCCAGCGGAATAAATATTGGCAGAAATATACATGGGGTCCATAATAGTGTGTGTGCAGAATATTGAGATCATACTAGAACTGTCACGCCCACAATTAGTCAAAAATCATTACTATGTTCCTATTAAATATTTATCCGCGAAATTTCACAGGAAGGTTGCGGGTACTAACATTAATTACCACACAAAAAATGGGCGTGTTATTTCTAAAGCCACGCCCAATTTTCACATATTATTATAACTTACTTATATATTAGTACGTATATGGACCCTATAAAGCCATATACAGGGTGGCTGATGAATATTGCTACATTAAGAATCTCAAATAACTTTTTTTTCAGTGTATGGAATTCATTTTTCTTTTATTAATGTTAAAGCTCATTCAATTTTATTAATTAGTTTTAAAAATAATGGAATTTAAATGCCCCCCCCCTGCTCGTTGCTGCATGTGCGGCATCTTACCAAAAAGTTATTCATTACTGCTTGGAGAGTTGAGACAGGAATATCCGCAATTGTTTCTCGAATGGATTGCTTTAGTTCGTTCAAATTTGTTGGTTTTGCTTTGTAGACTTACTGTTTGCAATAACCCCACAAGAAAAAGTCGAGGTGCAGTAAGGTCCGGCGACCTGGAGGGCCAACGGAATGTGGAGTTTCTGGTTATCAGCTTATTGGGAAATTTTCGTCGCAATTCTGTCATAACAGGCCGGGCTATGTGAGGAGTTGCACCATCTTGCTGAAACCACACTGAGTTGAAAGCAATTCTCATTCGGCGTAATTCTGGATAGAAAAAGTCTCTCAACATGGCAAAGTAACGGTCTCCAGTAACCGTAACGGTGTGACCGTTTTCTTCGAAGAAGTAGGGCCCGAGAATGCAACGTGATGAAACTGCACACCACACTGTAACACGAAGTGGATGTAATTCCGTCTCATGGAGTATCTGTGGGTTGGAAGCACTCCATATTCGACAATTTTGTTTATTTATGTTGCCGTTTAAATCGAAATGGGCCTCGTCAGACATAAAAATACAGTTGATCATGTTTCCGTCCTCTTCCACCATTTGAAGAATCTTCTGGCAAAATTCCAAGCGAATCGGTAAGTCTGCTGCGTTCAATTTGTTGTCCATTTGAATTTTATATGGGAATAAGTCCAAATCTTTATGCATAATTGACTGCAATGACTGTCTGCTTATACCCATTTCAGCAGATAAGCTACTTGTCGAAACTCTTGGATTATTTTGTATGGCAGCAGCTACTGCAGCGATTGTTTCCTCCGTCCGAACTGAAGGTTTTCGATGGTAAGGTCTTCTGTTGACTGTCCCATGCTCGGCAAAATTGTTTACAAGTCTCATTATGGTCCATCTGCTCGGTGGATTGCCGCCAAACGTGCGCCTATGAACCGCAACTGCGGACTCCAGTGCGTGATAGCGGCGGACAATCCAAATTCTTGTTTCAGTGTCCCAGTTATCCATTTTTGATAAATCTAACAATCAATCTGCAAAATAAACAAAAAACCAGATTCATTAAATAGAAAAAAAGTTATTACATTTTTTTTTGGTAGCGGCTTTCATCAGCCACCCTGTATAAGAAATGGGGTCGATATAATCATTTGAAGGTACCCTACCAAAAATTACCGTAAATGCTCCTCCTAATGATGATTTATGAAGAAAACATACCAATTGTCGACGAAGCATACGCCTCCCTCTCATATACTGAACTTTTGGGACCTCACTTAAAAATAATTACCTTATCTATGCTTCTAATGATAATATATGAATACAAATTGGTAGATGCATACATTGGGTCTGTAGTAACATGCATTCCAAATATGGGCAGATTATTACTACTGCCACGCCCACAATTAAACGAAAATTATTACTAGGTTCTCTTTAAAGATTTATGAACGAAATTTCACAGGAAAGTTGCAGGTACCAACATTAAACACCGCACAAAAGTGGACGAGTTATTTTTACAGCCACGCCCACCATTGACATATTATTATAACTTACGACCTATATAATATTTTTGGACGAAATTTTATATTGGTACATATACTGACCCTACAAAGACATATACAAGAAATGGGGTCTATCAGATAAAGGCCAGGCCTCCCACTAATATAATCAATCAAGCCACTCCACCGAAAAGTACCGTAGATATGCTCTTAAAGATGATTTATAAAGAAAACATTTCTATTGTTGAACTCGCAAGCACAAGGAAAGGTAAAGGGTATTTCGAAGTCGGTCTAACCCGACTTCAGACTTCTTTACTCGTTTTATATATTTTTGATTATTATCATTTTCGATTATGAAGGGGTTTATTATGCGTTGGAATACAATCAGGGTTGAACTGTATATTTCCATTGGTAATAAATGTATATATTTATACCGTTTTATTTACAAAACTTTGTAAATTAGTTTATAACAAGAACATATGCAATTGCTATAAATTGAAGTTCATAAAATCTACTTCAAACATGAAATGATATACTATGAAAATTAGGAAAATCTGCGTTCATAGATGTACATATTCATATACGAGTATGTACGTACGTGTGGTATAATTTGTGATATAATTTGGTCTTTTGTGCATAATTATTCTTTCTTTGGACACAGACACAAAATGTTTGATCGTATGGTGCTAAAGTGAAAATATGTAATATAAAATCTAAAGAGTAAATTTAGCTGATATTTGTCTTTTTTAAAAATATCCAAAATTTCAAGACAAATTGAATTTTGCTCCACTTAAAGAGCCAGACCGCAGATTAAATAAAAACTCCAATACTAGATATGAAGGGGCTTTATTTTCATTTCATGCTTCTTATGGCACAATTCGCTACCTGCCAAAATGATCGAAACACAATAAAATCATTGCTCTTCAAAATCTGAAGCTTGTAAGTAGTCGAAATTATTAAAGAGTATCGGATGAGGGATTCATCTGCTTTGTTCTTATCCTATACGCAACGCACACACATACTCAAGTAATCACGATCCCATATATATATACTCGTATATATATATATATATATATTAATAATTCTTGTCAATTTATAGAGAATTGTATTGAAATGCTTAATATATAATTTTTTATATTTTTATTGGTATTTAAATATATTTATGTTTAGTTTGTTTCTTAGAACCCTTATACATATATATGTATATATATATATATATATATATATATATATATATATATATATATATATATATATATATATATATATATATATATATATATATATATGTATATATATATATATATATATATATATATATATATATATATGAATATATATATATATATATATATATATATATATATATATATATATATATATATATATATATATATATATATATATATGTATAAGGGTTCTAAGAAACAAATTAAACATAAATATATTTAAATACCAATAAAAATATAAAAAATTATATATTAAGCATTTCAATACAATTCTCTATAAATTGACAAGAATTATTAATTCATATTCATATACGAGAAAAGAAATTCAACCAAACATATGCTCCCAAATGTAAATATGTATTTTATATATGTGTGTACACATAAAATGCGTTACGCTTTAATTTCATATGAAATCAATATAAAGAAGAAATAAAGTAGAAAAAAATGCAAAAGCAAATTATCTCCACATACAAATGACATCCACACAATATCAACAATTAAAAATGGTGACTGCAACAAAAATGTAGCAACCAGTTTTCGAAGTAACATTTAAAGATTTTGTACTAAATAGATGAATATTGCATATATCTATTATTTCATATTTGGTGAAACAGAACATAAAAATTACCAATAACAAAATATGTCATTAAACCACCACCAATATACTATATGCAAAATGTACATTGTATTAATATTTTAACAAAAGCCCTAAACTCAATTCATAAATGCACTTATGATATAAAAACACTGAACTATAATGAAGTTACGATTCAACCTGCTGAATCAATACACTAAAATGATAATAAAGTTACTAAAAGAAAAAGATACTCAATACTATACTTACAAACCTAAAGTACTTATAAACTAAAAGGTTTTAGTGTAATTTTAGTGCATTATTCTATAGATATAAACGAGAATGAATTAGCCGAGTTTGGGCATGAAGTTATAAATATTCTACAATATTCTACAAAATGGAACTAAAAGTCTACTATGCCTTTTCTCGATTGAACTAAAAACCAATAAAGACAACTAAAGCATATACTCCATAATTCAACTATTGTACTGCAAAATAATATTTGAAAAATATGGCCACATTAAAAATGTCTGTACCCAGAACCCAGTATGTGTAAAATGATGGCAGTCACAAAACTATAAGATGCACAATGCCCCAAAATAGCAATAATATTAAATGCGCATTATGTGGAGAAAACCATACCGCCAGTTATAAAGGCTGCATGGTGTATAAACCCATAAAAAGTAAACGTTTCTCCATTCTACGGGGAAAATAACATCCTCCAAACACAAACGATCAACAGCAAGTACAACCACAGCAAAACTCCAACACCCTACTCGCAAAATATAATTATACAACCCCAACTTAACTTAGCAACAACTCATAAAAATTTATCTGATATTGATATAATCGCACAAAACAAGGACGGCGATTTCGCTAAATTTAAAGACATAATAAAACAACTATTATCTCAAATGAGTAACATGATGAACATTATTACTCTACCAGTAACTAAACTCAATGAACAAAAATAGCTTAAAAATAGTTTTGCCAACTTTCACTTGAACTAACAACATTCATAAATCCATTGACAATGTCTTAGTATCAGAGACACATTGTTCTGAAAAAAGCTTCATAAAAAAGCTTAAAGTTTGAAATATTCTGCAGAACCCATCCATTCAATATTATAAAGAAAAGCATAAGGTGTGTTGTACTGGAAAGCTATAGAGAGGAGCACTTGCAAGCAACTTCGGTGCAAGTTGAAGAATCCTATGGTACTCTAGTTTTGCCAGCTACTTACTGCCCACCTAAGTACAACAACACAAGATCTCAATACGTGGATTACTTGAAAACTATTGGCAATCGATAAATTGCTGCAAGAGACTTTAATGCTAAGAATACGCTCTGAGGCTCAAGAATAACAAATAAAAAATACCGACAATTACTTGATAAGAGTAAATTTACACATATTGGCCAATTGGCATGAAAAAAGACCAGATTTAATTGACTTCTGTATCACAAAAAGTAAACCATGATCATTTAACAATAAAAGCCAGCTATGAACTTTTCATCTGACCACTCACCAGTTATGATAACCTCCAAAGTACTTTTATATTAGAGACACGTAAAAAAAATATATACAGACTGGAGTACGTTCCGTGAAATAATTGAAAACAAACTGAACATAAACGTCTCACTGAAAAATGAAAATTAAATTGACTCTGCTATAGAATTTCTGAATAATAATTTTATTCATGCTGCAACTGATTCATTTCCAATACCTAAATACTAAACCAACAATTACATTGTCTCATTTGTTATTAAAGAAAAAAATTAAAATTAAAAGGAAAATGCGTAAACAATGGCAAACTACAAGGTCAACCTAGTATAAATATAAATTAAATCATAACGAAAGAATTGAAAGAAACCACAAAAACGACAAAGAGAAAAAATTCGAAAAATACATTCAAAATCTAAGACCAAGTACTACCAACTACTCGCAATAAAGAATATTAATAATTCGATTGCACATCAAACACCAGCCAAAATACAGAAAATAAATGGGCTAAAACTCAAATTATCTCTGCACATTTTAAACACAATTTCGCAAATAAACCGCACAACCAAGACATAATCCTAACCTGTCAAATAACTTAAATGATTAAATAAAGAAAATAACGATCAAAGAAATTAAACTAAATATCAAAGACAATGTTAAAACAAACAAAAATCACCTGGCTATGCCCGAATTACCGCGAAAATACTTAAGGAACTACCCGAGAAAGCTATTAACTACTTGATAAACTTTTACAACGCAGCCATTTCAATAAAATATTATTTAGTCGCATGGAAAGCAGCTGAAATAATCGCTGTTCCGAAACCGCATAAATATCTATCCGAAGGTACGTCATATAGACCCATAAGTCTATTTCGTATAATGTCTAAACTATTCGAAAATCCCATATTTAATCGGCTTGAACCAATAATAATAGCAATAATTTTAATACCTTATCTCCAATGTTGTTTCAGCCGTAAACATGCTACTATCGAACACAGAGTAATAAATAAAATCTCGTCTGAAATTGACTTGAAAAACGTTTGTATAGCTGTATACGTAGATGTTGTAAAGGCATTCGACATCGTATGGCATAAAGTTACAACACCACCTCCCGCCAAATTACTATCAACTGATATGGAGCTATATGAGTGATATCAAACAGAAAGATGAATGCTCTGAAATACAAAAAATTTAAGCAAGGGTAACCCCAGACAGAGTCAGGGGCCATTACTGCACCTTCGCTGATGACACCGATTTATTATCGTCAAATAACAACATTGAAGTAGCCTTATCACTACTATGGTTCAATAGTGGGGTATCAAAATTAATAGTAACAAGATAGTTCAAATTATTTGTACAAATAGAAGGCATAACAAATGTCACACAAAGGGAAAATACTTGGGAATGACTATTGGCACAATGAAATGAATAATCGTTTCAGACAATAATCAAAAATCCTGCCTATTTGGGGACATATATCGAAATGTGGAGCACTGCAGCAAAATCGAACATCAGAATAATTCAAAGAATTCAGTCCAAAATTCTTCGCACCATCATCAATACTGAGTGATATATATCAAACGAAGACACCCTCGTGACCTGTAAATTGACTCTGTTGAAAAGATCATCCAAACATGCATTCTCAAGCATATGCACGGCGAGTTAGCACACACAAATCCAGATTTGAGAGAACGTTGCAACGGAACTAGTGAATAGATATTTATAAATCTAGTTTAAACTTAAGCTAAAATCTTATAAAGTAACTTGTAAGGAACCTTCGTGCCTACACTTGTGCTGAGGTGACGCTCCTCGTTGTCCAGGGTTCTTACAAAATTTATTTATTTGCAGGGTTGATTTATAATTATTATTTTATTATTAGAAAACTTAACCTATCTAACATTGATTGATGATTTCGACCTCATATTGAGAATCTGCACCTCGCTGATCCGCAGTTTGCTAAATCAGGCCCCATCGACATACTCATAGGTACCGTTGAGATGGGTATTAGTCCGTTTTGAGAGTTGAAAAAGCAACCCGCACGAAAGTTGTTAACCTCCGAAGAAGTGGAATGCGAAGAGTATTTTAAAAATACGCTTAGCTGCACTTCTGATGGGCGTTTTATCGTTCAATTACCTTCCAAACTCTCCATGCATTTAGGTGAAATATGCAGCATTGTAGTCAGAAGTTTAATGCGAAAGGGGCGAAGGCTTGAGGTAAATGTGGAACTGAGATTGTGATACACCCAGTTTATGCAAGAGTTACTTCAAATGGGTCATATGGAGGAGGTCCACGATGTGCTTCCTAGTTGCTATTTCATTCCGCACCACACCGTTCACAAAATGGTCAGCTCCACGATAAAATTAAAAGTGGTTTTCATTAAATTGATCAAATCTCCTACAGGAAACTCTCTGAACGACTTATTGATGATCGGTCTTCACTTGTATCAGGAATTGTTTTCAGTCCTTCATCAGATCGCATCGCTATGCAATGACTGCCGATGTAGAAAATATGTACCGGAAAGACATAATTGCGGAGGAACATCGTCACTATCAGCGAATATTATGGCGCTTGAGTTCTTGAGAACAAATTCGATACTACCACATGACTGGTGTCCATATGGTGTAGCTGAAGCTTCTTATTTAGCAGTGAAGCCCATACAACGAACAGCTACAGTTGCAAACGAAGGCAATAGAGCAGGAGCAACGGTTATTGTAAGTGATTTTTATATGGTGCGTCTTCTGTCGACACGTTACTGTGAAAGTGGGCCACGAACTGTGAGGAGCTCTCTACCAGTATACCGCATGCATCAAGGCAGGTGTCGTAGTTCCTAACTAATTTGGAACACTACGTAATACTGGTTAACGTGCACATTGCATCTGAAGGATCTATCTCCTAATCTAAAGAAAAGAGCATATCTTTCTGACGCCACACATTGCTTCATTCCCTTGGACTTATAGCATCATGCATCATAAGAGCTAAAATCTAGATTCAAACGATTTGGTGTATGGATCTGGCTTGGGACGATCCCGTGCCATCAAGCATAGCTCAGCAGTGACTGATTCTTCGCGATGATCTTCGTATATTAGCTTATCTCAAGTTAAATCGTTGGCTTGATACGACTTAAAAGACATCGCTTACTGAATTCTATATTTTTGTCAACGCTTCTGAGAAAGCATACGCTGCTGTTTTATATGCTCCCATAGATTCTTCTTCTTAACTGGCAAACAACCCTAGTGCATCAATGCCGCATAATTAGCCTTCGCCAGACGTCTCTGGTAAGCGCACGCTGACTCCAGTTGGAAATGCCGCGTCTAGACAGGTCATCCTGAACTTGCTCTTTCTATCTCAGTGATGGTCTTTCTCTCCTGCGTCACCCACCTTGGGTCATCGAATCGAATACTTTACTGGTTGGAGCAGTTTCTTGCATGCGCACGACGTGACCTAGCCAGCGTACCCGCTGGGTATTGATTCGCTCGACTATGCCAATATTGGCGTATAGCTCATACAACTCATCGTTCCATCTAATCCGATACTCGCCACGAACGCATATAGGCCCAAATATTTTACGGAGAATTTTTATTTTAGACGCGCCTAACGCCTGCTCGTCACTGTTTGTCATCGTCCAGCTCTCTGCTCTATATAGCAGGATGGGAATGATGAAGGACTTATACAGAGTTAGCTTTGTTCGTCGAGAAAGGGCTTTATTCTTTAAACTAAGCCCAAAGTAGCACCTGTTAGCTAGAGTAATTCTCCGTTTAATTTCCAAACTTATGTTGTTGGTGGTCCTTTACAACTTCAAAGTTCCAGTCGCCAACAGCAACGTGATGTCCAATAGGAGTGGACTCCTTATGCTGCCAGCATATATTTTGTCTTACCCTCATTCACTTTTAGAGCCACTCGCTTTGTTTCTCTTTCCAGGCCGGTATACGAAGCACTCACTGCTCGAGCGTTATGGCCAATGATGTCAATATCATCAGCATACACCAAAAGCATGACTCTCTTATTAAAGATAGTGCCAGTGTGATTCAATTCTGCTGCGCGGATGATGTTTTCCAGCATTAGGTTGAAGAAGTCGCACGACAGGGCGTCAACCTGGTGGAACCCTTGCTTTGTATCGAAGGAGTCGCAGAGCTCTTATCAAATTTTCACTGAGCTGCAAGTTGCGTTTAGCCTGATTAGCTTTCCAGGGATGCCAAATTCAGCCATAGTGGCGTATAGTTGGCTCCTTACCGTGCTATCAAAAGCGGCCTCGAAATCGACAAAAAGATGGTGGTGTCAATTTGTTTCTCTAGTGTCTTCTCCAAGATTTGGCGTATTGCGAGGATTTGACGGAAGGTACCTTTAACAGGCCTGAAACCGCACTGAAAGGGTTCAATCAGCTCATTAACGATTGGTTTCAGGTTTTCGTAGAGTATGTCAGATATGATTTTGTATGCGATATTAAGAGGGTTAATTCCGCGGAAGTTACTGTACATCGCAGGATCACCCTTCTTATGGACTGGGCAGAGTACACTCAGGTTGCAATTGCTGAGCATGCATTCTCCCGATCAAATTCTGCAAAAGAGCTAATGCACACGCATGTTCCCTTAGATACCATAGATAAAGAATTGCGGATAACTATCGAACTAGTAACTGCCAGTGCGAAGATAGTGCCTCTGAAACCAATTACATTACCACGTCTAGAGATGTGTATTGCGCATCTCGCTGCTAAGCTCATACATCATGTATTGTTTAGTTTGGACAACGGAATTTATCATTTGCATACTTCGACTGACTACACAGTTACGCACGTATGACTGTGAAGCCCCCGCTAGTCGGTGGTTCACACTCGTTGCAAATCGTGTAGATGACATCCAAGAGATGCTGCCCCCGGAATGTTGGGGCCATGTGAGTTTATAGTGCGGTCTAACCGATTGTGCATCCAGAGGAGTTGCGCCCTCAAATCTATTGCAAAATTCATTGTGGTGGCACGGGGCTTCGTGGCTGAAAGATGCGGAAAATAGTTGGAAACGCAATTCAGCTAGGCAACATGCAACACAATTAGAATTGCGAGCGCGTAAGCTTGCTGCTCACACAATGTAGTCATCAGAGATCTGGGATCTCTTAACTAGGTACTCCTCTTATAACAGATTGAGGAGGCAGACTACCTACTTGCTCCGTTTTACGACCAACGTACCTGCGAGGGAACCCAAGCGTGCCGACCTAGTGAGGATCGGATGTATCACGTGTCCTGAAACTAAAAATGCTGAAATCTTCTCGATTATGTATATAAACCTCTATTAATTTTCTGACGAAATTCTATCTTGCAGAATTAATAATTCGTTGCATTTGCGGAAAATTTGCTTCGTTTACAACCTTTTCTGGACCAAGAGGGGTTACTACGCCTTGGCGATCGCAATAAACATGCCGACGTGTTCATAGACGTCAAGCATCCCATCATCCAATATTCACAAATTTGCACTTCATGCCGTCCCAGGAATCATGCATGTGGTTCTGCAGCGTCTATTTTGGGTAATCAGGTGTCGCAATTTGGTGCGAAAATTATATCATTCGGATAACGGTATGAATTTGGAAGGTGCTGAAAGAAAGTTACGCCATATGCTTCAACAGTGCCTGGATGCCGACGCCGTTCGTCAATTTTTCGAAGACGCCAATATCAAACGGAATTTCAACCCTCCAAGTGCGCTACATATGGTTGGATACTGAGAGACCGGCGTATCATTTCAAGTGGGTACTTGGGGATGCGCTTTTGACGTTTGAAGAATTCAGCACTTTACTTACTGAATTTAAAGCATGTGTCAACTCCAGACCTCTTTACTTTCATGCAATGGATATGTAATGTAATGGAATAACTTGAACCAATTCTTGTTTGACACCGGAACATTTTATTATCGGCGATCCATTAAAATTGCTTCCTGAACCTGACGTTGACGATTTAAAAGGAGATTTGTGTCAAATATGGCGAGCTGTCGCAGCCACGAGGCAGCATTTTGGCGTCGGTGGCGAGGCAAATATCTTGTCAGCTTCCAACGGCGTAGGAAATGGTTTTAAGAGCAATCAAATCTTGACGAAGTCGACATCCTCATTATACTGGACGAACGCAACCCTCCAAGTAAGTGGAAACTAAGCAGAGTCATAAGGTGTCATCCTGGTAAGGATAGTCGTATACGAGGGCGAATATGTTTCTTCCATTGCGAAACTTTGTCGACTACCCACTAGACACGAAAAATTTAAGAGCAGCTCATAGTTGCTGATATTATCTATTGTAATTATAATAATATTTCTGTAATTGAAATGTAAAAGAGAGACACTCTTAATTTCTAATAATTTTTGTTGTTGTTGACACTATATACTTTGTACACCACAATGCGGAGCTTTTGCAGTAAATAATCTTTTGTAATAACACACTATTGGAGTGATAAATGCCTTTTCTTTTATTACTTGCTTTTTTTCTCCTTCTCTCTCTTTCTCCTTGCATTTCTGCGTTAATTAGTTTTCTCCATTTATATATTCTGCACTTCCGTTTTTTGTTACAATAAAGAATCAATCGAGTTGAGTACGTGTTTTTTTTTCAAGTTCGAGTAAATCTAATGTACGAGTATTATTAAGTTCTAGTTAATCTACAAATGGACATAGCAACAAATCGGAACACACGTCAAAGTGGATTCTCCGCAAATCTAAGAAGATTATTGAAAAATGGGAGGCTGCTAATTGACATTTCAAACCAGTTGGCATTTCAAACCGTGCTAACTCGAAGATCCTAGAAAGAAGTTCCAAAATCGGAGTCATGTGGATCAACAAAAATTTCATTTCAAATAGTGGGGACTAGAATTGAAATAGAATGAGCTTCAATTGAAGAACGTGGATTTATAGTAAAAGGAGAGTTAATAAACTGAAAATCTGAAAGGAAAAGAGGATCGTGAAATACGAACGCGATCTTGAATAAAAAATTAATATATATTTATTTATATTAAGTTAATTTAGAAGGGGTCAGCACTAGTATCGACGGCCTTAAGATGCTTCGCAGTAGGAGGTTAAGATTAAGTTGCTTATTCTAAATCTTAAGCTTACTATATGAAATATAGTTACATATATCATTATAATAATCGGCTAATGCTTTTTTTCCGTCCTATTAAAGCATTTGTGCTGCAAATGTGTATAATATATATATTTTTTCTTATATTTAATTTGTTCATAATGAAATCGTGAAAATAAAAAATATATGTATGTTTTCGATTCCAAAAATAAAAAAACAGATGGCTCTGTGTCTAAATTATGTGCCTAAAGTATGTTTCTCTTTATATGAAAAGCGTGCGGCATTATTACATTATGCATATTATTTACACAAATCCATAAAAAAAGAACTTCAGTTAAATATTGAAGTTAATGGATTGAACGCTTTATGTGTTGAAATAACATAAAGAAAAATGAATATTTGAGAAAGCAAAATGCATACAGAGACGCTGTTCTGAGTAACAAAGAAAAAATAATATTCGATTTGATTTTTGAATTTTTTTCCTTTGATTGGCTTGGTTTCCGCGGCAAATAATTCGTTATTCAAATTATAAAAGCAGTGGGACGGAGCAGTATTGGTTTGTTACCATTTAGAAACAGTCGATTGTAAATACATTTGATTTAAAAAAAACATTAAATTGCAAAGTATATTTTTGATTAAAGAGAAATATAGTAAAATTATGCCCATTAGGCAGATACGGATTATGTGACTCCTATTCTTAGCCTACGGAAGTAACGAAAAACAACTATTGAGAAGGAGATATGGCGTAGAGGCATGTGTACTAAATGCAAAACCTTCAACCTATTCACGGATGACTCGAAAATGGATAACGGTGTTGGGGCAGTTGTCTACTGCCCCTAACTAGATATATACAGCCTTTCAGACTACCTAACTACTATTTTTCAAGCAAAAGTTTTTGCAGCATGGAAAGCCGCAGAGCTCGCCTGCAGAGCAGAAACTACGAACTCCACAATAAACTTCTACATAGATAGCCACGCTGCGAACAAAGCTATAAGTTCATGCTATGTATCTTCCAGAAATGTTTTGCAAAGCAAGGCAACAATGGATAGCCTGGCCACTAATCGGAAGCTACGAATCTACTGGGTGCCAGAAGATAAGAACATAGAAGGAAACAAGAGTGCGGATGCCATTGCTAAAAGCGGAATATTACAACCAAACGAGCAAGCAAGTAACGTACTGATGCCTCTAAAAATGATCAATAGCTGTATTGAAGATGACATGATGAGAAAGGAGGAAGAAAGGTGGAGTACTTCCACATGTAAAATCGCAAAGCGCATGTGCAATCCCTAACGCACTGATACCAAATCGATACTGGGAGTTCCGAGGAAGGATTGCAGATCGGTAGTATGAATACTGACAGGTCGCTGTCTAACGGCGGTACACGCTAAAATGATGGGACTCACAAAAAACAATGAATGCAGAAATTGTGGGGAGCAGGGCACAAGGGAAACTTTGGAGCATCTACTTTGCCTATGCCCGCAATATCGAAAACGCACCTAAAACAACTGGGAGCCCCTTGGTTTGAAGGACTAGAAGATATGGCACATTTTGGAACAGTGTCGCTCTTAAAATTTCCTATGAGCGTCTCTCTGTTTAACCATTTATACTACAACTCTTAAATGGATATCCATCTAGCACTCCAAAGGCCTTGCAGATCTATGTGTTGCCTTCACGGCCAGCTAGTTTAATTTAACCTAACCTTAATTGAGTCCCATAAGGTGGTGTTCAATTAGTTCCGCGAAATTTCGATTCATTTAATTGCGGTGATTTGTCATTATATTGTTCATTCTGTGGTATCTTGCCTTTCCGTTCAGAGATTACATCAGGTAACAATGAAACATTTACATTATGTTGTCACAAAGGTAAAGTTCACTTATCACCATTTACTCAAAATACGAGTACATTCGCTCAAAATCTTTTCGTCGGTCTTAATTCAGATGAACCAAAAATAAGGCAACGTTCCAAAAACTTATATTTCAAAAATGCGTTCTTATAATTCTTCATTGGCAATGGTTAATTCTGATTAACATATCATCATTTTAAAATACATATCATGCGTTAACTTCTAAATATGATCTTCAGCCGTGCTATGCACAGTTGTATTTTTATGATGTGGATACAGAGTAAGATACAGAATGCGTGAAGCAGCAAATATTAAATGTTGTGAATTTGAAGCGTGAATTATAGAATGCATTAGACAGTCGTAATCATTTTGTTCGGTCGGTTAATTCAATGGGCGAATATTGTCGATCTAAACCAAATTTTTGAATTTCCTTAGAGTGCGGTCGAATTTCGGCCGCTGGGTTCCACTAGTTCTTATTAAATTGTTAAATTAAGTTAGGAACTTGTGTGCCTACTTATAGGGCATAGTGTTAGATTGCTATCAATTATTGGGTGGCGCCCTCTATAATGAATAATGGAGGAATCATAGCGTGTGTGGGTTTCCACGACTGTTACAAATAACTAAACATTTAAAGTGTTGAAACATAAATATTACCATACCTGTTATTAAATCTCAGAATTATCCGCATAAATTAATTGGCCATTTATATCACTCAGTTAAATATAATATTACCATTACATGTATATATAGGCGGTACTGTGGGTGTCTCATTTGAAATTATTTTTGATGAATGTATTTAGATTTGAAACTACTTATTTCGATTTTTAAGCTGGTAAACATATACTGCATTTATATAAATGGACGTGCATGATATTTGCCCGAAACTAATATAACCACTAATCTATTTGTGCACGAAACCTTAAAAATGTAATTTCAAGTTTTTGGTTCTTGAGATATAATCTTTATGAAAAAAATATGTAGGAAAGTCTTTTAATTTACCAACATTCCTAGGGTCTACTGTTGAGTTTATGGAAAAGTAAATAAGAAGTGAAATTTTGTTAAACAACCCTGATTTATGTACACTAGTAGATTTTCTTTAATTGTGCCGCTCTGTTTTAAAGAGTCCAATCTTAACATTGCAAATGATTACAGCAAAATACAATACTTACACTGCCTCCGTGCTGAATTGTTGTATTTATTGGTATTGTTATATTTTATCCAAATATATATGCGTACGAGTATGAAATGAAAAACAAATATTAAAATTTAAATCAACATAGAACAAAATGATTCAGATCAGAATTTATTAAGTAAATCTAAGTATAACTTACATTGGACATTTTTCTTCGTGCCATGATCCTTGAACACCACCCTGGCATCTGTTGTGGCTGCTGGTGGTTTCTTAAACGGCATTGCAGTAGGCAAAATATTTGTTAATGGTTCACCACCATTGCCAGTGCCGTCATAAAAGTTCTTCTCACGCGCGTTTTCCACATCAAGTACAGAGCCGGTATCCAGTTGGTGCAAACGCTCTTCGAAGCGTGAGTTAACCATTTCGTTGCTACCCATACTAGTGTATTTTTCATCGTAGTCACCCGTGAACAACAGATCACGTAGTCCGGGCCAATTAGAGAGATAGTTGGGCTGTTGGTATTCTTGCTGTTATAGCGTGAATTGGTTGTAATGCAAGAAATAATAAAAACACATTAAAATTTTTCATATTATGCTTATTTATTATATATGAAACTTAACAAATGCATTGATTTTTGTATTTTAAACAAGAAAATTTCAAAATATAGGATTATTTTAAATGTGATATAGAACATAAACGGTTGGCAACACAGGCACGAACAAAGTGTTTCATTTCCTAATCGAAATCAGTAAAGAAACCTGAAGTCAGGTTAGACCGACTGCGAGACATCCTTTACACTTACAGCTGCGTGAGAGTTAAACCATGCCGATATTTTTTCCATATAACACTATAATAGACATTACATGTGTAGTAACAGTTTTCATACAGATGTATTATATTTGTGTTGATGGGAATGGGGTCTGAAATATTGATATATCATATATGTGTGTTAATTAATAACCGATCGTATTTTAAAGATCAACTATACATTTATCAAAGTGCGCGTTCTAGTCTGAAATCATTGCAGCATTGATATTTGCGACAATCACAGTTTGTTTTTGGATTGAAACTATCCGTGCCTCAATATTTTGGGTGAATTCCAAACAAAATCACTAAAGTTCTGAAAAATTTAGACTGATAGAGACAGTAGAGGTGAGCAAGTGCCAAAAATATAAATAATAACAGCTCCTCATGTTTGCGAAATAGTGGTTTCTCTACAGCGACTAATACTTTCAAATTAATCAGAAATAAATATAGTCAGAATTGATGTCTCCATTATTCATTATAGAGGACGCCACCCAATAATTGATAGCAATCTAACACTATGCCCTATAAGTAGGTACACAAGTTCCTAACTTAATTTGACAATTTAATAAGAACTAGTGGAACCCAGCGGCCGAAATTCGACCGCACTCTAAGGAAATTCAAAAATTTGGTTTAGATCGACAATATTCGCCCATTAAATTAACCGACCGAACAAAATGATTACAACTGTCTAATTCATTCTATAATTCACGCTTCAAATTCACAACATTTAATATTTGCTGCTGCACGCATTCTGTATCTTACTCTGTATCCCCATCATAAAAATACAACTGTGCTTAGCACGGCTGAAGATCATATTCAGAAGTTAGCGCATGATATGTATTTTAAAATGATAAACGCCATTCAAAGTTGTATCAGACAACTTGGCCTCAGAATTAACCATTGCCAATGAAGAATTATAAGAACGCATTTTTGAAATATAAGTTTTTGGAACGTTTTTTTTTTGGTTCATCTGAATTAAGACCGACGAAAAGATTTTGAGCGAATGTACTCGTATTTTGAGTAAATGGTGATAAGTGAACTTTACCTTTGTGACAACATAATGTAAATGTTTCATTGTTACCTGATGTAATCTCTGAACGGAAAGGTAAGATACCACAGAATGAACAATATAATGACAAATCACCGCAATTAAATGAATCGAAATTTCGCGGAACTAATTGAACACCACCTTATGGGACTCAATTAAGGTTAGGTTAAATTAAACTAGCTGGCCGTGAAGGCAACACATAGATCTGCAAGGCCTTTGGAGTGCTAGATGGATATCCATTTAAGAGTTGTAGTATAAATGGTTAAACAGAGAGACGCTCATAGGAAATTTTAAGAGCGACACTGTTCCAAAATGTGCCATATCTTCTAGTCCTTCAAACCAAGGGGCTCCCAGTTGTTTTAGGTGCGTTTTCGATATTGCGGGCATAGGCAAAGTAGATGCTCCAAAGTTTCCCTTGTGCCCTGCTCCCCACAATTTCTGCATTCATTGTTTTTTGTGAGTCCCATCATTTTAGCGTGTACCGCCGTTAGACAGCGACCTGTCAGTATTCATACTACCGTTCTGCAATCCTTCCTCGGAACTCCCAGTATCGATTTGGTATCAGTGCGTTAGGGATTGCACATGCGCTTTGCGATTTTACATGTCGAAGTACTCCACCTTTCTTCCTCCTTTCTCATCATGTCATCTTCAATACAGCTATTGATCATTTTTAGAGGCATCAGTACGTTACTTGCTTGCTCGTTTGGTTGTAATATTCCGCTTTTAGCAATGGCATCCGCACTCTTGTTTCCTTCTATGTTCTTATCTTCTGGCACCCAGTAGATTCGTAGCTTCCGATTAGTGGCCAGGCTATCCATTGTTGCCTTGCTTTGCAAAACATTTCTGGAAGATACATAGCATGAAGTTATAGCTTTGTTCGCAGCGTGGCTATCTATGTAGAAGTTTATTGTGGAGTTCGTAGTTTCTGCTCTGCAGGCGAGCTCTGCGGCTTTCCATGCTGCAAAAACTTTTGCTTGAAAAATAGTAGTTAGGTAGTCTGAAAGGCTGTATATATCTAGTTAGGGGCAGTAGACAACTGCCCCAACACCGTTATCCATTTTCGAGTCATCCGTGAATAGGTTGAAGGTTTTGCATTTAGTATAGTTCAATAGTTGTTTTTCGTTACTTCCGTGGGCTAAGAATAGGAGTCACATAATCCGTATCTGCCTAATGGGCATAATTTTACTATATTTCTCTTTAATCAAAAATATACTTTGCAATTTAATGTTTTTTTAAAATCAAATGTATTTATAATCGACTGTTTCTAAATGGTAACAAACCAATACTGCTCCGTCCCACTGCTTTTATAATTTGAATAACGAATTATTTGCCGCGGAAACCAATACAATCAAAGCAAAACACTAAGGCTGATACCAAAAATTCTTCAGAGCACTAATAAAAACATCTAGAAATAGTCAATACTTCATCACGATACAAACGGAGCTACAACCATACATCGACCATATTAAGATGCATAAACTACGCTTCAGATACTGAGTTTTTACATCTCCTAAATATCTCAAGCTAGACTTCTTTCCTACATGGCTCCTTGCAAGCTCTGTGTTTCTTCTCCAATTACAGCATTACGGTAAAGCGTTACGAATAACCGCACTTACAATCATCTCTTCCGAGAACACACGATGCCATTAATATCTCAATCCTGGAAAATGATCTTTACCGACGGATCCAAGTCCTACTTCTTTTGCTGTTGTAGAGCCCAACGGCAAGACGATTAGTCTAGGCCATTTACTGCATTTTTGCTCTGTATTTACCGCCGAAGCCACAGCAGTGCAACAAGCTGTAAACTACTCATCAGTCACCAAGAGTAAATTCATCATCTGTACGGACAGCAAATCTACTATTGCTGCTATATTGAATATTACTAATAAAAATCCTGGCATATCTTCTATACGGGACAAGTTAATACAACACCCTTCCAAACTGAACATTACCTGGACATACGGGCATCAACGGCAACGAACTAGCCGACGAGGGAGCCAAACTGGCCCTTAGAGAACCACTACTCACGTACGAAAATTTTTTAGCCAACGATTTCTTTCGTTTTATACGATTATTAACATATGTTAACAACTGTACTGACAGAAGTCGACATTATTTCCGTGTTAATCCGCACAGTATGAAACCAATATACCCTGCCACCAGCAAATGCAATGAACTAAAAACTTTTGTACGATTGCGTCTTGGCCATACTTTGCACACTCACGGTCATTTACTCAGCGGTTCCAATGCATTGGTGTGTCCATCATGCAACGTTGAAATTGCAGCTGTTATTCACATTTTAGACAACTGCCCGCAACTTGACACCATATGTTCAAATTTATTTAAAGATATATCCCCATCAGTTTTGCTACAAGAACCAACTGCCTGCAACAGCCACAACATCTTCAAGTTCCTGTGTGAATCTCAGTTGGTTAAAGTTAAGGGTTTTAATTGCGGAGTAGCAACATGTAATTGGGGTTATGTTCCTACATGTAATTGGGGTTATGTATCATAACCAAACCCACCTCTGATGGGATGATATGGAAGGAAACAAATTCAAAAATCAAATTGAATATTATTTTTTCTTTGTTACTCAGAACAGCGGCTCTATGTAATACACGCCTACTGTGTGTGTTTTGGTTTCTCAAATATTAATTTTTCTTTATGCCATGTCAACACAGTTCAATATTTAACTGAAGTTCTTCACACTTTTGCGTTGCATATTTTGCAGTCAGCAACATTTTTCTAAATTCTTTAAATTTTCCGTCCACATGCAATTTTTTTATGGATTTGTGTATATAATGTGCATAATGTAATAATACCGCACATTTTTCATATAAAGAGAATCATACTTTTAAGCACATATTTTAGACGCAGCGTCATCTGGTTTTTATTTTTCTAATCGCAAACATACATATATATTTTACTTTCACGATTTGATTATGAACAAATTAAATATAAGAAAAAATATTGATATTCCACATATCTACAGCACAAATGCTATAAGATGACGCAAAAAACGCACCAGTAGTTTTTCTGTAATCGGTACGGCAAAAAAAGCCTTAGCCGATTAATATAATGATTATTATCGCAGTATATTGTTCATCTTAACATATTGAAACATAAATGAGACCCTAAAAGTAGGTAATCATGTATGGGTGTACTCTATTCGTTCTTATCCACCACACAATCTACACGTAAAAGCATACTCTAGATCCAGGGGTGTCCAGAAAAATGTTTGTTGTGAGCTCAAACAACAAACACAAGATTTAAATTTGGGTCCGCTAAGCGCAAAAAGGTCTCGCGCCGGGAAAGGCAGCTGATTCTAGCGGACCCCCGCCCCCACTTTTTCTTATGCCTCAATCGCCCTTTCGGCTGGCTTAACTCGATTCGCTAAACACAAGAGTTTGTGCAGAGCCTCATGATGACTACAAAATTATTCATAGGATGCCAACTCTTTAAAATCAACTGCTTCAGATGATAAAGCTATCCTCATGTTTTATATGTCGTATATGTACGTATCAGGAATGTAAACCCTAGTTAGTTTTAAGAACAAATCAAATTTTTCAGTCCGCCCTAAATAACAAAAAATCAAAATTAGAAATATCTCAATGTTTTCTTTCAATGCACTCAGAAATTTTTATTTCTGAGTCCGCACAAAATAAAAATAAAACAAAAACGACCCAAATAACCAAATGCTTTGCATTTGTTTTTGATTTCGGACCGAGGAAATTGGAATCACCGACTGCCTTAGCTGGTGCGCTACGCATTTGTTGTTGTTTTCGATCCGGGTAAATTGGAAGCATTGACTGCCTTTGCTGGCGCCAAATTCTTAAACAATGGGAGCTCAAAAGAGCTCAATTGTTATTATTCTAACGGTAGCGCATTGAGCAATGGCGTGGGCACCCCTGCTCTAGATTCTTCTTGAAACTTCTTTCGAAGTGTAGGGATTATTCTAGATTGTTCTGGTACAACATAAGTCACCACACAATCAAAGTCCAGACACAGTTGAACAGTGATCGTTGCAGTGAATTTCAGTAGTAACAGCAACAGTATTAAAAAGTAATAAAGTGATGAAGTGAATAAATAAAGTGCAAAATTTAATTAAAAGTAAACTTTAAGCCTAAGATTAAGAGTGTAAATTGCAATAATTAAGTAAAGTTAATTATTCTAATTTAACCACACACCACTAGACAGTCGGTACGAATTCGATGGTATAATTTGTCAAGAGGGCAATTTCGTAACAATACGGTAGATTTAACTATTTAGTGATTGTTGAGTTCTCTTCTTTAAAATGCTAAAGACAGTACATGCAAAATAATAAGGTTGAAGCCAATGGCTAAAAATGTTTAAATGCTGATAATAGTTAGTAGGAAGCTTTGTAAGATAATTGTTAGTTTCTACTTAAGAAAGATTTAGTATTGAAGAATAAAAAATGTTAAAGAATATATTGAGATGATCTTGAGTTATGCATATATATTAAAAGTAGGCATGCCATTAGAGCTAACCAACCCATTTTTTGTGTGGGTTTTATTCTGGTACTGTGATTCATCTTGTGTAATTTCTTCGATGAGTCTTACATAAGAATATAATTTAGTTGTAATGCACATCGCAATGGTTTAGTTCACACGAATATGTAAGGGTAAGGGGTATCTCGAAGTCGTTCTAATCCGATTTCAGTTTTCTTTACTATTTTTTTTTTAATATTTTTTTTTTTTATATTTTCCCCACATTAATGAATGCTTTCTAAAATTCTCTAAAGTTACCATTACTAATATAAGCTTATTTTCAATGAAAGGATGAAAATCTTTAATCTGTATGTGTTGCCAAATTAATATTAAGGAGAGTATATGATCGTATACTCTCATTGCTAACTCATCGTAGCTACAGTCGTTCCGAATGGTCTAATTAACCTATCAGTGGGTTCCAGAGATAGTAATTATAACCTTATTCGTATTCTTGGTAGATTACAAATGGGAATGAAAATTTGCCATATAAATGCACAAAGCTTAATGAATAAGATGGATGAGTTCAAATATCTATTTGAGGGTTCTGGCGTTGATTTTGTTTGTGTGTCTGAAACATGGTTCATGCCATCAATGCAGAGTAGTTTATTTGGTGTCAATGGATACAGATTGTTTCGTGTGGATAGAGTGACTCATGCCGGCGGGGTGGCAATTTTTGTGAAGTATTGCGTGCAAAGTCCATAGCAAATCAGTTTGTGAAGGTCAGATTGAGTATTTGTTTTTAAGTGTTGATAATGGAGTTGAAAGACTTCTTGTGGGCTGTGTTTACAGACCTAATCGTACAATTGACATACAGTCACTGATAGATCACATTCGGGCAATATCTTTGGACTTTCAAAGTATTGTTATTGCAGGAGACTTCAATAGCAATATTCTAGTTGAGAGCGGACTGGTCACGGAAATGTTGGCATTGGGCTTGGTTTCCGCTAATACAACATCACCGACACATTTTACGGGGACAAACAGTTCGCTGTTGGACGTGTATTTTATTGATGATTTGAAGAAGATTAAAATTTACGAACAACTCCCTACTCCCTGTTTTTCAAAACATGACCTTATTTTTCTGACGCTTGATTTTACACTTAATATGACAACCAAAGTTTTGAGATACCGAGATTTTAAAAATATTGACTACCAACATTTGTGTTCTAAACTTGACACTGTACAATGGAACTTGATATATTTTATGCCCTCTGTAAATGACAAAGTGGAATATCTACAATCTAATATTAAATGTCTTTTTGATGAGTTTGTCCCAAAGAAAGTGTGCACCGTTGAGCATAAAGAGCAGCCTTGGTTTATTAATAAAATCAAGAATTTAATTAACATACGTGACACTGCATACAGACGATGGAAGCGATATAAGCTACCTCTTCTATATGAAACTTACATAAATTTTAGAAGGCAGGTTACTAAAGATGTCAAAGCCGCTAAATACTCCCACTTCGGAAAAACATTTAGCAGTGCAGTAACCAGTAAACAAACATGGAGACATATTCGCAGCATAGGTATAAGGAATATTGCTACTTTTGGGAACAGTAACATGGACCTAAATGATTTAAATAGGAAATTTGTCAATCTTCCAATTGAAGCAGTGCAAAAGAATGCTTATGCAAACTGTTGTAGTTCTGTGTCTTCTGATATTATGTTTGGTTTTGTGGTGTTGACGAGTCAGATGTATTGGAGTGCTTTCTGGGTATAAAGTCAAATACTTGTGGTACTGATGAGATTCACCCTGTCTTTGTTAAGGCCGTACTTCCTAAGCTGCTGCCAGTCATAACTCATATTTTTAATACTGAAAAAACAAATAATGACATCAACTTTCCCTAATTGTTGGAAGTTAGGGAAAATTATTCCAGCCCTAAAATCTGATAACGATTATAGACCAATAGCAATTTTACCATACCTGTCCAAGGTATTTGAACTAGTAATGGCGAAACAATTAAAAAAGTATTTAGCAGACAATAACATTATAACGGAACGACAGTCTGGGTTCATGCCAAGGAGGAGCTGCATTACAATAGAACCCAAGCGGTTTACCAACCCAGTCAGTGTGATGATGAGGCATCGGATTTCTTGTCGGTAGTGCGAGGTGTATCTCAGGGGTCCATATTGGGGCCTCTTCTTTTTTGTATATATATAAATGATCTACAGACTGCATTGCATGATTGTGATATTCATCTGTATGCTGATGACGTCCAACTTTACATAAGCTGTAAAAGGGACGAAATTATTAATTGTGTCACTCAAATTAATAATGACTTATTTAATGTTTATAACTGGGCAAAGAAAAATGGGCTTTGCCTTAATCCTGCTAAGTCAAAATGCTTAGTGACTTACAAGAAACACTTTGATACCACAATACTACCCAGTATTATAATGAATGGGTCTGTGATTGAACGTGAAAAAACGCGGCTAAAAACCTGGGAGTTATATTTGATGGCACTCTAACATGGAGTAACCACGTTGCTGCCACGGTTGGCAAAGTTTACGGTATGCTGCGTTCACTGTGGTCAATGCAATATTTCACCCACAAGGAATAAGAATGCTGTTGGCTAAGGCCTACCTTCTCCCAACATTGCTGTATGGTTGTGAAATTTTTGCGAATTGTGATGCAGCTAGCAAACGAAAGATTAATGTCCTATTTAATAATATAACAAGGTATATTTATGGCTTAACTAGAACAGATCATGTATCCACTTTATCAAGGCAAGTTTTTGGGATCACATTCGATCAACTCTTGGAGTCTAAGACTATAATCTTTCTTCACAAGATTATTTACACCCGGGAACCTCCATATTTGTTTAGATGTCTCAGGTTCACACGTTCCTGTCGTTGTTACCAACTAGTCCCTTGCAAGCACTCGTCTCTTATGTCTGATCGTCAGTTTTTCATGTATGCAGTAAGACTCTGGAACTCACTTCCTGTACGGCTGCGAAGTATTGGCAACACTGTACAGTTCAGGAATGAACTTGAGGGCTACTTTCGGGCGCGGTGAATTTCTGGGCAATCTGTATTGCTTTGTTCATAAATTGTGATCTGTATTTATCTTATTGTTTATTATTTTGTTGTTATATTTTTTAATTTAATATTTAAAGAACGGAGAGTACGTTTAACAATATTTAATTTTAATTGTTTAAATCATCCACTTATATAATTTTATAATTTTAAAACTTTATAATTTTATTTGTGTAAATCAATTTCTTTTATAATTTATATTTCATTTTACCTTGGAATGAATTGTTCCAGTTAAGTTAATTATTGAAAATATATATATACTTCATGTCGTACGGACAGCTTAAAAAGCTTATTACCTTAATGTCCTAAGATCAATTTGTAGAGATAAATAAAAAAAAAAAATGTATAAATAAAGAGGACGAGAGTAAATTAAAGACTGTGAATACATTTTGTATTAATGCTTTTGTTCTTCAACGGTGTATGGGTTCCAGTGGCAAACTAAAAATTAAATGCTTAATGTGTTATTTGAGTTTTTGTGAATATTTTATTGTGGTTCTTGTAACTTCAAATTGCAATATTTTACAGAATTTTCGGGAGATGTAAATATTGTAGTTCTAACATTAATAGTTTTATTTGCACAGTATATATTCTATTCATCATTGTTACAAACTATCTAGTAAATAGGGTGTCGTAAATTGTTCTATTAATGTCATTTAATACAAACCTTATCCAATATAATTATACACGCATATATACGAGTTGTTGTTTAATGAAAATAGAGTAAACCTTTTTAACTTACCAATTCACTGTACAAGGTGTCGTCATTAGCGCCAGCAAGGAGTTCATCCAACATCGCTTGTGGGATATCCTGACGTGCGACATATGCACTCAAATAATGCCGACCATACACTCCGTGGGTCATTAGGACAATTGTCAACGCCACGACAATATGTATCTGATTGTCGACTATTATAGGAAGGGACATGATGATGTAAGGAACTGCAAAGGTACAAGCAGAAAGGAGAGCGAATCGCAAGCATTCACACGTGTCAGAAATACTTGTCATTTCAAGGTGTACATTGAGCAAACAAATAAAAAAAAATAAAATAAAAAATAATATATATATATATATATATATATATATATATATATATATAAAATAAGAATGTAAACAAATGCAAATGTTATCTACATGTACATAAATATATATATATATATATATATATATATATATATATATATATATATATATATATATATATATATATATATATATATATATATATATATATATATATATATATATATATATATATATATATATATATATATATATATATATATATATATATATATATATATATATATATATATATATATATATATATATATATATATATATATATATATATATATATATATATATATATATATATATATATATATATATATATATATATATATATATATATATATATAATAAGAATGTAAACAAATGCAAATGTTATGAAAACAAAATCGCAAATGGCAGCTATGATAAACAGTGTATGCGCTGCGCGACAAAGTATGCCATGTCAAACGAACAACAATTACCACCCACAATAGCTGGAAAATTTGTTCGCTTTTTTGAAACGGTTTCCTATTACAAGTTGTAAACAAAAACCGACAGTCCAACAAGTGTTGAAACTTCAGCAACTGACATAGGTCACGTTGCACTAGCAATGACGGCGACGAAACTTTAAGGGTATAACCCCTCCCATACTTGGTTTAAACACACATTCATGAGCTAGAAGTAGAATTTCAAATTCGTTTGAAACTTTAACAAATCTTAAAAGTTTTCAAAAATGTTGTCAACTTTTGAGTATTTCAACCGTATCTATAAGAGAATATTTGCAATTAAAAATTCTCTTTGTTACGTCAGCAAAACTGATGCCAGCTCTAATGGGTGTCTTGCAATACCCACGCACACCCAAAGTTTAACTTCTCTACAGCGTTGTAGATCGTAATTGACAACTTCCCACAGATATTAATAGCTCATTATGAAATATTAATGAATTAATATAAGTGGTTTTCTGAAATGCCTCTCCGCCACTCTTTATCCTGTAGGCCATGATAGCCGTTAGGCACCACCAATTTACATTGCTCTGTTTACGTCTTGTTTGATTAACAGCTCAAGCTAAATCGTGAACCGTGCCAAGCGCGCTTGAATGCTCACCGTCATTACATCGTTGAGAGTTAGCTTGCTGAATAGGCAATTTAATTATTTATATAAAAATATGTACATACAAGTATATAAATGAACACCTAATTAGTGTATATCCTGTGGGTTGAAAACAACAGATTTGCATTCATAAAATGTCTAGTTCTAACCTTATTGTTGCACAATAAAATTCTAAATTTAAGTAAAAATTTTACGAGTATATCAATGCGTTTACACAAATATGCTCGTATATGCGAGTGCATAATTCGAAAAAAATATTTTTTTAAACATTCCGGCGCATGCCAAAATATTTGATAATCTTTCTTATCGGCTTTGATAAGCTTCTTTTTTTATAGAATATTTTTTTTATTTCTTTATTGCATCAGAAATGGCTAGCTTTATCTGCTTTAATTTCTGCGATAGATACTTTTTCATTTCAAATTCGCATCAGTTTCAATTTGTTGCAATTACGTACATACTATAAAGGTTTTTGATGATGATAATTTTTTAATAAATATGTAAAGTTTTTCTACGGGCACCATGTTCGTAATTGCATAATTCAATAGTTTTCAGGTATACTTTTTGCAAGAAAATATGTACAGAAAGATTGACCAGACACATTGACACACATGACGAATACATATGTATGTATGTATAAAAATAAATACATGCAATGCTACATTTGGAGTATTACAAGAATTTGACGAAACCCCAGCAAACATTTTGGGAGATCTATCCTGGGGAGTACAAAGGGAGTATTGATATTATCAAGCATAAGATTTTAAAACTTATTTGCTCTCAATAGCAATTACTTATTGCTTTTGATATCAAACTTCTTATGCGTGGAAGATAAATTCCTTCTCTTCTACTCTCACAGTATAATTTAAAATTGAAAGTTTCTATTTGGTCAGAGTGCCTTTATTGTTCGGCTTTGAGTGTCATCGGTAAAGGGGGTGTCTGGTAAATATAAAATTTTTGTTGTAGATTTTTATTATGTGGCGATTCGTCCTGTACCTGTTTTTTTGGCATTTTTAGATGTAATTATTTTATAAGATGATATAAGACAATATGGTGAACAAGCTCATTGTGCGTGGAATACAAACACGGCTGCGCAACTTTCGAAAAATTATCAACCGCACAGATTAGGGGGAATTTTGATGATAACATAATCTTGTGAAGATGCACTGTTCTCTAAAACAAAATATATACCTACAGTCTTAAATCGTAGGTCACCAAATTACAGCCTACCGTCATAAATGACCACCTGAAAAACGAACTTTTAGTGTAGATTAGTACGTACTTCAGTGCCAATCAGATACTAAGAAACTAGCCTAATGTTACGTTTATGTCGGTAGTTGAATATTGGTGTTTGTATTTAAATCAGTGGGTTGCTTAGTAATATACATACTATGAAAGCGTAAATTAAAAACGTGCAAAAATAAGTCGTAAAATAACAGTGTCATATTCAGGTAGGTAAGCAAGTACAGGGTGGGCCAAAAGTCACCTCGGGGTTTAAAAATTTAATAACTTTTTCGTTTATATATTTTTTATTTTTTTTTCAGATTATATAAATAACACCTGGAGAATAAATAATGGAGAGATTCACAACTGAACAAAGAACCAGAATTATTATTAAAATTAGCGATAAATTATTTTAACATTAGAGTTTCGCCCTCTGAAGCAATGAGTCTTTGCTTAGTTCATCGTCATCACCAACATGGCACCGTCAGAGATTTGCCTCAAACCAGTGGACCACGTTTAATTCGCACTGCGGAAAATATTGAATGTGTAGAGCAAAGTGCGAAATACCAGAAACATCTACCAGAAGGCGTTCTGTTCTGCTCAGCTAGGAATGGCTCGTACGTCAATACGGCGGATTTTAAAAATAGATTTACTGTTATTCCCATATAAGGTGCAATTAGTGCAATAAATAAAACCCGATCATCGGCAACGTCTAAATTTTGCAGTTAAATTTCAACAGTTGGCCAGAAATGAAATCAACTTTATTGAAAATCTGATTATGAGTGATGAAGCTCATTTTCATTTGAATGGCTTTGTTAATAAGCGGAACTGTAGGTTCTGGGGTTCTGAAAACCAAGAGCCATTCAACAACGCCAATTGCACCCCATTAGGTGTACAGTATGGTGTGGCATTACATCTGAAAATATAATTGGGACTTACTTCTTCGAAATTGAAGATGGAAGTGCTGTAACCATAAATGGAGAGCGGAATCGGTTTATGATAGAACACTTTTTACGTCCTGCTCTTGAAAACAGACCTGAGATGTGGTTTCAGCAGGATGGAGCCACTACCCACACTGCCCGAGACACAATGGCACTTTTAAGTCAAATTTTTGGAGAGCGAATAATTTCCAGAAATTCGGAAATTAATTGGCCATCGCGTTCGCCCGATTTGTCAGCACCCGACTATTTTCTTCGGGGTTATTTGAAGGAGCGAGTATATGTGAACAAGCCCGACATTGTTGCACAAATTCGAGCGCTACAGCCACAAATTGTGAAAGATGTTATGGAAAATGCTCTAAAACGAGCCCATCATTGCGAAGCTGAAAACGGGGGTCATTTAAGTGACATTATTTTCCATACTTATTGTAAAAAAGTTCCATTTTGTATATTTTATAATCTGAAAAAAAAAAATTAAAAATATATATAAATGATAAAGTTATTAAATTTTTAAATCCCATGGTGACTTTTGGCCCATCCTTTAGTTAAAGGTAAGTAAGAGGAAGTTGACATTATTGTGCAACATGTACTAAAATATTCTGCGAAATATAAAGAAGAATGGAATGGAGTATTTATAATTTTTTCTCAGTGAAGTTGAGGCATAGAATTAAATATGCAACTGCTCAGGCGCTCTCAAGATTTCGTTAAACGGAAAAATTGTTGATCAATGTGGGCGAAAGCTGCTGACATTTGATAATGAGTCGGAACAAGCTGACGATATGAAAATGGCTGATGAAACTTCAAATATCTCCTAACTTCAATTATATATTGTATCTGGAATCCACTTGTACCGCTGGACACATTTCCAGCTCAGCAAAAGAAAAAGAATTTGAAGCAAGTTTTCAGGAAATATCACTGATATTAGAAACATAATTGGAAGTATCAGACATTTCACTGTAAAATTACTCTATGGCTCTGGATCGAACTTATACATGGTATCTTTACTTCCTACAACGCTAATCAAGGATTAGAAAATTTTAATTGCCGCAACAGCAACAAACGATTGCGGAAAAATATTAAAGTATTTCGTCGACCTAATAATAGACAATAATTAAATGTCGCATGAGCGTGCAAAGTTCAAAGTAAAAGCCAAGGCAGCAACTAAAAATAATACTTTGTTAAGTGCATATTTTCCTATTGAAAAATGACATTACTTTAAATAAAACAATGGTGGAGGGCCAAGTACGATTGACCAGAAATACGGAAGAGCACTTGACTATGATAAAAGAGACTGGAAAGAAATCTCTATGAATCATAGGTTGCTATTAGCTGTCTGCTGGAAACCGGATACAAGACAGGTGTCAACATATTCATGGAACGATACTAAGAGCATTGTATTATTAATTATTAAATTTTGTCATTTTTTTGTATGGTGTTTAATGTTAGTACCCGGAACCTTTCTGTGAAATTTCGAGATGAATGAACTATAGGAACCTGGTAATGATTTTTTGTTCATTGTGGTCGGGGCAGTAGTAAAAATCTGCCCATATTTAGCATGTATGCTAACGTACGTACCTAATATATACTGCAAGCAATTTGTATGCATATATCACCATTAGAAGCGTAGATAAGGTTACTTTTTTAAAGTGGGGCCCCCAAAGTTCATTATATGGGAGGGAGGCGTATCCTTTATCTTATCGACCCCATTTCTTGTGTATGGCTTTGAGGCGTCAATATACTTACCAATATAAAATTTAGCCCAAAAATTTTATATTGCAATTGTTTAGGCCGTAACTTATAAAAATATGTCAATAGTGGGCGTGTCTGTAAAAAAAGCCGCCCATTTTATGAGTGGTGTTTAATGTTATTATCCGACACCTTCTTGTGAAATTTCGTTTATGAATCTTCTATAGGAACCTAGTAATCATTTTTTGGTTAATTGTGGGCATGACCGGACACACAGACGGACGAACAAACTTAAAATTTTTCAGAAAGTGATTCTTAGCATATCTGTATATGTAAGCCCATACTTACTATGTCTCCTTCTAGTAGGTGAAAACGCTCGCAACCGCAAAAAATGAGTATACCCTTTTTACCTTGTTAAAGGTAAAGGTACAAAAAAAAAAAAATATAGTCAAACCTCTACCACTCGAAATATAAAAAATTTGAAATTATAAGTACAGAAGTTTTGGTTTATTAAAGAAAATGCTCTGAAACTTTTACAGTGCTTTTAAAGTTAAGGCTACGAAACTCTAAATATTTTTATTTTTACAAGATGTAAAGGTTTGATTATTCTCGTAATGCATGTTCCTTTTTTTACACTACATACACTTTTTAGTATATATAATATATATCTCATAAATCATTGTTAGTATCAGTCCACCAGGTGGGGGTCATACAAGCAGACTAATGAAAAATACCGCTAATTACAAAACCCAAGATGAAACTGCTACAAAGCAGCTTTGCTAAAATAGCCAAGCTCAAGAATGAAAATTTGAAACTAAAATCTACCAAAGATAATATGAAAATTGATGGTCAGAAAGATATTGAAAGCTTATGCTATATGACTGATGAGGAATAACTGGCTCGTGAGACTGATTGGATTTTGAAGAAAAAGAGGCCAAATAAACAGCGAAAAGCTGATTCTTCTCAGGAAGTGTCTGAAACAACAGCTAATAAAACTCTGAATTAAGCAGAAAATTTGAAAAAAAGACGTGAAACTACCACGCCTTCCACCTATTATGGTTACTGGCGAGTGTAAGTATAAGCAACTACATGCTACAGTAAAAAAAGAAGCAAACAAAGATTTTTATTTAAAATTTGCTAAATAACAATGTGTATAAAGTTAGCGTATTGGATGCTGCAGACTACTGGAAAGTAACTAAAGCACTCCATAATATAAATGTATCTTGGCATACATACGAGAACAAGCAATCTAGACTTATTCGAGTTGCAGGAAAAAATTCACATCACTTATGTGAAGTAACTCTAATACTCTTATACCTGAAAACACAAGGTTACAAAGTGTTGAATGCGGAAGGAAGATAAATTTGAAGATATTCAAAAAATTTACAAAATAAAAACAATACTGAATTCGGTTGTGAACATTGAAGCAACAAGGTCACAAAAATTAATACCGCAATGCAAATCATATCAATCCTTTGGTCATACCAAAAACTACTGTGGTAAGCCACCAAGGTGCGTTAAATTCGCTGTAAAACACAATACAATGGTTTGCAACATACCGTATGAGCAACGTCCAAAATTTTGTAATTGTGGTGAAGCTCACCCGGCAAATTACAGAGGTTGCGTAGTGGCTAAAGAATTACAAAAAATAAGAGATAAAGCAATTGGTCTTCGAAATAAGGATCAACTGCAAGATCGCACAAGCAACATTCAACTAACAATAGAGAAAAAAAGTAATGAAAATATAACAGAAGTTAAAATAAATCAGAGCCAGCATCACAGCAAAAAAAAAGAAACTTTTGCAGATAACCTTAAAAGAAATACAAAAATAAATGAAACCAATGTGTTGTTACAAATACTTGCAAAACTTAATAGTCAAGGTAATTTCAATAAATCCCTGGAATCTCGACTGCTACAACTTGAAAGTAAAATATACATATTAACAAATTGAATAATCAAGAAGAATTCAACAGAAACCTTCGAAATCGGCTGAGCGCCACGACAACAAACTAGATCCCAATACGAAACAATGGTAAACATGTTACGAAATATTGCATGGAATGCAACGGGCTAAAAAATATCAAAACGAGCTACAAGTTCTATTAAACCTAGAAAAAATTTATGTTTGCCTAATATCTGAGACACATTTTACAAGACAATCTCACATAGTCTTCAAACACTAAAACGTTTATCACACTATTCCTCCGAGCAACTGCGCAAAGGGGTGGCAGTGCCTTAATTATAAAGAAAAACATTGAACTTAAGTACTAATATCTTGCAAACGACTACTGACACAGTAAAAACTAAAAACCAGCCTCTTTATATCAAATCTATCTATTGCCCCCTGAGATACAGTATCTCTTCAAACGAATATAAAGAATTAATATGCATAAATACAAATTTATAATGGGCGGAGACTTCAATGTGAAGAACACACACTGGTGGTCGCGATTATCTACAACAAAAGGACGAGAGCTACACAAAGCAGCAAGGGGCACATGATGTGAGTTTATTTTGACAGCTAAACCAACTAATTGACTAATGTATGTTAATAAAACCCCTGACCTGATTGACTTTTTTATGATAAAAGAACTTTCAATGAGTTATTTTCAAATCAATGAAGGTTCTGGCCTAAACTCAGATCATTCCCCAAGACCAAAATCCAACCCTTTACAACTAAAGTACGCATTGGAAATCCTTCAAAAAAGCACTCCAAAGCAATAGAAGCCACAGATCTCCGATTGCAACAAAGGAACAATTGGAAGAAGAAGTACAGAAGTTTATGCAAGAAATCCAACATGCGGCATGGTCTAGTACTCCCACCCTTAAAAGAAATCAATTAGAGCTAATTATCCCAAAGAGATAAACCAACTCCTAGCAATAAAAAGGAAACTAGGCCGAATAGCAACAAACTCGCTCCCCTAACGATAAAGCTAATCTTAACAAAGCAACCCAGGAACTAAGGGCGAGAAATAAGTACCATCAAAACCGAAGCATCAATGAATCGGTATTTATCACAGTTAACAGCTGATAAAAAAGGCGACTACTCTCTTTGCATAAAATACCTAAAAAGGCCAAGCTATGGTCGAGAATGGATAAAGCTGGAGCTATAATATTCGTAAAGCATCTGTGTAACACCTTAAAACCAAATGAGAATCAATGCGACAACTTGTACACTTCATTAGAGCGGGATAGCACACCAATCACGCAAACAACTATAACCGAACTAGAAAAAGAAATAAAACAACTGAAAGATAACAAAGCGCCTGGCTTTGATTTAATCGCTGCAGAAGTATTAAAACAATTACCCAGCAAAAGTCTAGTTAAATTAGCAAAAGTATTTAATTCATCAGGCATTCAGTATGGCATGAAGACCTAATCAACAAAGTTAATTCCTATCTCCCCCTTCAATTTAGTGCCCTTATGAAATCATGCTTAACTCAGATCTAGAAGAAATAAATGGTGGCAGGCTGCAAGGAAGCATCCTTGATGCTCTTCTATATCTCTTGTACACAAAAGATTTACCATTATTTCCAAACAGCATGATCGCCACCTTTGCTGGCGACACAACTATCCTTGCTACAGAAAAAAACTGCGGAAGAAGCGACAGCTAAACTTCAAATCGCAATTGACGCAGTCGAAAAATTAACAGAAACTTGGCGAAAAAAACTAAACAACCACAAATCAATCCATGTGAATTTCACCAATAAAAAGTTATCTATCACCCAATAATACTATTAGGCACTCTAATCCCATACGCAAACACTGCAAAACACCTTGGCATAACTCTCGTCGCTAAGCTACGTTGGAAGAAGCATATAGAAACAAACGAAATGAACTCAACCTAAAATTAACAAAAATGAACTGGCTCATTGGACGAAGAGCAAAGCTCAATACAAACATATTTTAAAACCAGTGTGGTCTTATGGTGCTCAAATATGGGGCGTCACCATCCAACATTATGTTAAAATAATCCCACGATTTCAAAATAAAGTCCTCATAGATATTGTCAACGCTCCGTGGTACGCTCGTAATGTCGACATTCATCGTGACCTCAATGTTATTACGGTCACTAAAGAAATTCAAAAGCAAGCAGAAGCCCACTCTACGAGGGTCCAGAGGCAAGTAAACGGAAAAACCAGGAAGCTTCTCAATACAGCAGGCCTAGTCCGACGACTCCAACGAAAGAAACCATTTGAGTTCATTGGCTGCTAGTATCAAGTAGGGATTTCAATCTCTTTACAAAATTCCCTAAAAATGTTAAAATCAAACCGCTCCTTAGTTCCTTAAACTAGTCATAGTGGCAGTAAACATTGTATGTGTATTTGTAGATATTATGTTGAAATAACCTAAAAAAAAATGTTGGAAGGCATAACCAAGGAATAAGTATGAAGATGATAAGGAATAAGTACAAAGACGAGCTGAACAGTTTTGGAGAACCATTAACGAGCCCTTTTTCCAAACGTATATATTCTTGAAAGGATATCTCATGAACCAAATAATATAATGTTATGCTACTTGTATTGAACTTAAATAATTGTGAACAGCGTCAAGAATATGATTTTATAATGACTTAAGAGAGTACTGCACCACTACATTGAGCCGCGATATTACCAGCACACATATTCATAAAGAAATAGTAACCTTTATTTAATAAATGCAAGAACTCCAATTAATTGATAAGACTTATTGTTTTTAAAATATTGCAGTAGTAATTTAAATCCTCATGTCTGGAATATTATCATTGTTTTAAATTTTCTATTTCATTACTCCACATCACATTAAATCTTATGTTAACATCAATTGATAATTTCTTTGTTTGCAATTTTTTTTATTGTGTTATTGTTTTAGAATTTTACACAAGGATAACCAAACTAGAAACACAGCACAATTTCTCCATGAGCGGTAATCATTCAGCAAAACGTCGCGATGTCTGGCTAAACACTTTACAGCAGAAACTATGCCAGTTGCAGCACGTAAAATAAATAAATATGGTCTCATATAGGTTTGATTCAGGCGATTTGCCAATTGGCAAGCAATCAGTGCAGCTGCGGCGAATAGCACACCACATGCACACAAACACATGTCAATAAGAACAGAACTAATTAGCATCATAATCGGATTCGTAATCGCGCACATTTGAAAAGTTGTTTTGTTGTCATAATTATTAGTATAATTGGTTAACCGTCAGCTTTAGCAGGTAATCGTGCTAGTGTTTCAGACCATTTGTAGTACTTTTGATCATACCTACTCAGATATTACACCTGTCATTTTCGCGAAAACTAAATTAAAGTAATGATTGTTGATTACGTAGGAGGGAGCGGAGCCTTAAATCCAATGTATCAAATGGGGATGCTATATGCATATTATAGTTGTATGTACATATACGAGTATGATCTGAATAATGCTCTAGCTCACAGGTTTCGAGAAATTGTGAATAAGATATAAAAGTACACCAAATTTCCAAAAATATTTAGAAAATAGAAGTTGAAGATGTAATCAATGATGCGGAAAATATGACAGTATACTAATTCTGTATGCAGTTGACCTGAGTACAAGATGCTTAGATAATTGTGAATTTTCATTTAGACAATCTTCTATTTGCCTCAATTTTGCCATAAAATCATATTAGAGCCTTCTTACAATGAAATCTGTATTGAGCTTGATAGATAAATGCGCGACATGTTAAAATTATATTTTGTCGCAAAATTCAGTTATAATGAAACATTTTCAAATCCCTAATTAAAAAATTTCGTTAGGTTAAATTTAGCTCAACTCGCACACAAACTTAGTCTCAATTTCGTTTTAATATTGAACTGTTTCAAAAGACTTTCAGTAATGATGCCCTTTAGAATAATTCAATATTCTAGAGCATTTATGAGTTCACCTACTATAGCAGCTGCTCACCATTTTTGCTTTTGCAACTTAGCCATAAGAAAGCTTTATTGGCAATTATTATTGGGATGCAGTATCTTGGGTTTGTTTTCAGAAATCTAAAAATTAATTTGTACATATATATACTCGTATATATATATATATATATATATATATATATATATATATATATATACATATATATATATATATATATATATATATATATATATATATATATATATACATATACATATATATATATATATATATATATATATATATATATATATAATATTTCATTTCATATATATATATATATATATATATATATACATAGATATATATATATATATATATATATATATATATATATATATATATATATATATATATATATATATATATAATATATATATTCATTTCCACTCTACACATTGTACAACTATAGGGTACACAATATATTCTGGCAGGCCAGTTCTTCATGTAACAATAAATGTGAATAATTCTATAAAAACGAGAATGCAAATAATATGATTTCAACCGAATTGAACCGATTTGAACCAAACACTGAACCGGAAAAAACTGAAAAAATTGCCTCCAGCCAAGTAAATTGTAATCACATAAGTTCGCTTAATGAAATATTCGAAGTTTGCTGGATGGATGGACACTCAGGCTGAATACTTCAATCAGGCTAAGACAGCGAAAGTAAAAATTTAACTAAACTAAAAAATATTATAAAAACAAAATGTCGAAGAAACTGAAGTATGTACAAACATATTCTCGTAAAGCTATATACAACCGTATATATATAGATATTATGGCTTTCAGTTAGTGTCGCTTAATGCAATTCTAGTGGGGAATATGCCTGGTTTGCCTGTTTCAGTTAAATGGGCTCTAGTCGTTACTTAATTGAAGTGTCAACCTTTAAAAATACTAAATTGATTAAGATGGACATATTTTGTCGATATAATCTGTATCTCAATAAAATTGGGATGTCGAATATACTTAAGGTAGATAATTTCGAATATGGAGTCTAATTTAAGAGGTAAACTTATTTGAATTCCACTATAATTTTAACGGTTTATATAAGGATTGTTTCACAATTTTATGTGGAAGCTAAATATGTTCCCTGAAACTTAATTTGAATGCATCTTCAATCAAAAAAATTAAATAAATCTAGGTGTATTATTTCCCGACAACTTATTTTTTCGTCTATTCATTATATAGACTGTGAATCGATCCAAACCAATATTGGAGAGACATAAGAGTATCAAGAAAACGACGGTCACATCAACTCAATTTAGAATATTAAAGTGTAATTGCTATAAACTTATTTTTATGAAAGCTTAATTATAAATGACAAATACATTTCATATGTATGTAACTCTACATACATTTATATATATATTTTTTCAAATGTAAATTCACGGTTTCTCTAGAATTTCCATTTACAGTTCCACTGAAGAATTTTAAGTACAAGTAATGCGTACTATAATAATATAAAACGAGTAAAGTAGTCTGAAGTCGGGTTAGACCGACTTCGAAATACCCTTTACCTTTCCTTGTGCTTGCGAGTTCAACAATGGAAATGTTTTCTTCATAAATCATCTTTAGGAGCATATCTACGGTACTTTTCGGTGGAGTGGCTTGATTGATTATATTAGTGGGAGGCCTGGCCTTTATCTGATAGACCCCATTTCTTGTATATGTCTTTGTAGGGTCAGTATATGTACCAATATAAAATTTCGTCCAAAAATATTATATAGGTCGTAAGTTATAATAATATGTCAATGGTGGGCGTGGCTGTAAAAATAACTCGTCCACTTTTGTGCGGTGTTTAATGTTGGTACCCGGCACTTTCCTGTGAAATTTCGTTCATAAATCTTTAATAGGAACCTAGTAATAATTTTTGTTTAATTGTGGGCGTGGCAGTAGTAATAATCTACCCATATTTGGAATGCATGTTACTACAGACCCAATGTATGCATCTACCAATTTGTATTCATATATTATCATTAGATAGATAAGGTAATTATTTTTAAGTGGGGTCCCAAAAGTTCAGTATATGAGAGGGAGGTGTATCCTTCATCTGATCGACCCCGTATCTTGTATGTGGCTTTGTAGGGTCCATATACGTTAATGTAAATTTTCGTCCAAAAATATTGTATAGGTCGTAAGTTATAATAATATGTCAATAGTGGGTGTGGCTGTAAAAATAACACGCCCACTTTTGTGTGGTGTTAGTACCCGCAACCTTACTGTGAAATTTCGTTGATAAATCTTTAATACCTAACCTAGAACCTAGTAATGATTTTTGGTTAATTGTGGACGTGGCAATAGTATTATGATATCCATATCCTGCACACACACTATTATCGACCCCATGTGTATTTCTGCAAATTTTTATTTCAATGACATCAACACGAGCATAGGTAGGCTAATTTTAATTTTAGACCCGAAAGTTCCTTATATTAAAAGTGGGCGTATCTTTTCCCTGATCAACCCCATTTGTTGCATATAGCTTTATAATATTCACATGTTCCTTCCCGTAAAATTTCGTCCGTAAATCTCTACCAGATCTTAAGTTATTAATATTTGTTAATAGTGGGCGTGGCAGTTAATATATTTAGCGCCCACTTTTTGCATAGTGCTTAGTAGGACCCACATCTCCATAACTGCCAAATTGCGTCACAATTCCATCAATTGGACCGAAGTTATAGTAATTTTAAAAAAGGTGAGAAAAGATCTTTATATGGGAAGTAGACGTGGTCTTTGTCCAAATCAGTCCATATAACAATCTGGTTCTGTATATTTGTCCAGACTATACTTTTGCAAAATTTCATTAAGATAGCTCTAACGTAGTGTAGGTGTAGAAAAATGTGGCCAGAGACGGACAGACGGAGGGAGAAAATAAAAATTGTTTAGAAAGTGATTCTGATCATATCTGTATATATATCCATACCTACCACGCCCCTTCGTGAAATTACCACCCCTCTCAAAAGCACAAAATTAGAATACCCTATTTATTTTTTTAAAGGTAAAGGGTATAAAAACTAGATACTAAAATTTTATTGACAAGTGAAGAAGAAATTGCATATGTAACTAATAGTTTTATTTAACCTACAACTAGCTGTACACCAACCAAAACTAATCAATATGAAATTCCTAAAATAATAAAGAAAAATATCAGAAAGAAAAAGAAACTAAGAAGACAAATGGTAAGTCTGACGGTCACCAGAGAACAAAACGAAATTAAATCAAATAACAAGGGAATTAAAAGAAATGCTAAATTGTGGCAAAGAGGAAAACTTGGAAAATATACATATAACTAATTTAGTATCTATCAGAACTACTAACTACTAATTATGGAAAATAAACAAAAAAGTTTGCAATACAATTTTCCATCAACCACAATTAAAAAGTGCAGACAACATTTGGGCTAGAACGCATTTAGAAAAAGTCTAAGTACCACTTCCAAAAAGCATTTACAAATTATATGAATGGTCCAATAGTTGCTGCAACTGACACAACAAACAATATACATAAATATCGCAAATATCGTAAAAAAGGAACGACGAGGATATATACTATTAACATAAAAATTAACATTAAAAAACCGACCGGCAGAAAGATTCTAAATTAATTATCTGCAACGCACTACCATACATCAGAAACTTATTTAATGCAATCATAGCAATAAAGTACTTAGTGCCATCTGACAGGTGTAAACACGTTAAGGGAAATAAGAAAATGAATAACCGAGTCCGGATTAAGTTTAATTATTATATCTCAGATGGATACGGCTTAGATCTTGAACTCGCAGGAGAAATAATAATTAACTTAATAAAAAAAATTTCGATACATCAACATTTTTCTTTCTAATTAAATATCACCGGTAGTAGATATATTAAAAACCATTGAAGTGCCAAATACCGATATTTTCAAAAATATATTCAACTCTGCAATATAGTGCACAGCTCAACTTCATTCTGAGACAATTCTATAGGCGTATGCTTTCTGGATACTAAATTAGCATATAAATAAAATCGAATCCAGTTATTTTATAGAATACAGGCTAGAACATTTAAGTTGTGAATGTTTTTGGGACAGTCAGTAGTACTGCCTACAAATATTATTTATTTGTTAATTTTATGTCATTTTATATTTTTTTGTGCAATAATTATTTGTACAGTCTTAAAAAGCTGAAATGTCAGTCAGTTTCAACTATTAACCATTTCGGTTTACTTAAGGGGTTTTACTCATGCCTTTTTAAAATTGGTATGGATAAAATTTTCATATTTTACGTTTAATTTTTAAAACACACTCTACCAATTAAAGACGGTATTATATTTTAACCACTTTTGTTATTATAAATTTCCGTTGCCCGAATTTTACTTGCACCGCCTGAAACGTTGGTACCTATTATTTAATATATACGAGTACATATTTAGTTTTTATTTTGTTTTATATGAATTTAAACTCACATTAAAATTGTATGTGCACTTATATAAGTTTTACCATTTTACTGTTTTTTATAAATGGGTTCCTAATCATATCACAACTATTTAATACAATTTTTTTAAGGCCCAGCCCCAGATACACCGACTACACTCAATCCGTGCCGCTTACAACTCTAAAGAGCTCCCCGATGTGGTGTAACAGCACATTCCAAAAAGAAACCACAGACGTACTATATAGTCAAAGACTATATGACTATATAGCATGAATAGGCTAAGTATTCATAAGTTTAGCTTTAAGCTTAGGGAATAAGAGTTAGTCTGAAAATGATCGTGTTAGTGAACACATCATCATAAAATAAAAATAAGAAACCAACAAAGAAGTTGAAGACATTATTTCATTACAGAGACGTTGCAACAAGAGTTGCAACCAAAATTAGGAACAATCCAGACAGATCTGGGCCAAATTCTAACTGGCGACGAGGATAAACTTAAAACTATTAAATGGTTATTTGAGCCAACCGTCATAAATATAAAATCGTGATACAAGTACAGTAGTACAATAGCTGCACATTGGACGTGGTGCAACAACAAATGATAACTGTAATAACTGAACCAGCTTCATCGAAACGAGACGCGAACGCAGCCCAAAGCAGACTTTAGTAGATCAACGTTGAACTAATTGTTAATATTGTGTGTACATTGGTTTTTTCATTTCTTTTACCTTTTATAAGATAACAACAAATACAAAAAAATGCTTTTATACGTACATACAGTATGTCAAGAATGAGTTTACACATTGAACAAGAATTCAATTTTTCAACTTAATCACCAAAAAGGGCTACTTTTTATTTCTGTACATATGTACACTTAGCAGAAAAAGTCTACGTACAACATATGAAAATAACAAATTGAAGTTATTTATTAAATTTCGGGACGATTTTTTAAAAATTTGGCAAAAACAACAGCAAACAAAAAATAACTGAACTTAAATCCAAAAAGAGCGAAATTCAATACAGAAAAAGTCTACGTACAAAAAGCATAAAGATACTTATTGAGACAAATAAACACAATTATTCCAAAATATCAAGGCTTCAGCAGTGGTATTTTTATATCTAAATATTTCGAAATTTAAAAAAAAAATCAATTTGAAATATTTTTTTGTGATAGAAACTAAACGAAAGGAAATCAACGTCAGTGAACGAAAGATCATGATGCATCTTTGGCCAAAATGGAAAATATACCTTGAAATTGACGCAGTTCCAGATCGAGCACGTTCTTCTATACAAACAGCTATTAATAACTTCAAAAAGACGGGTAAATTAAACTCAAAACCACGCTCTGGTCGTCCATCACTACTAAGTACCAGGGAAACCCAGGGTCTTATAGGGCAAATAAAAGTCAATCCACGACTAACGGCAGCAGAACTGGCAAAGGATGTTGAGGAGAAGCACATACAAAAATTATGTGCCGATATTTTACCAAAAATTTTAAAAAATCACCACTAACATGGCCGTATCGATCGCAAAAAATCGTATGTTTCAATAGTTAATAGACTAAAACGACAATAATTTGCCCAAAAATATTTAAATGAAGGTGAAAACTTCTTGAAGCAGTTAATGTTTTCTGACGAAAGCAAATTTTGCATTTTTGGCTTTAAAGGATCTAAGATAGTATGGCGGAGACTCGGTGCAGTCTTCCAAAAAAAAACACAGTTAATCACAGCACAGTGTTGATCTGGGATGAATGGCACCTTCCGCAATGGGCGAATTGGAGTTTATGGAGAATAAAATAGACTACCTAAATATCTTCCAACAGAAGATGAAGACCAGCGCAAAAAATCTCCTTAGATCCATCATTTTACTTCCTGCACAACAATGGCCCAAAGCATACAGCAGAGGTAGTGAAGGTTTGTCTTCTTTTTAATGCACCCCATAAGTTGACACGCCCCCAAAATCACCCGACTTAAATCTGATTGAACATTTATAGGGTTTACTAGAACGGCGCATTCGAAATCACCATATTTCCTCGAGGACTATGCTCAAGGACCTAATTCGGGCTGAGTGCGCAAACATTAGTACCATAGAGACCGAAAAATTGGTCTAATCAATTTCGAAATGTTTAGCAGAGGTGGGCAAGAGAAAGTGGTACCCAACCAGTTATTAAATATATATTTTTTTATTTTAATTTTGAAAATTATTGTTAATTTTTTCATTCATTTATATTTTGTACGTAGACTTTCTCCGCATTGAAATTTGCTCTTTTTGGATTTAAGTTCAGTTATTTTTTGTTTGTTGCTGTTTTTCCCAAATTTTTTTTTGCAAATATATAGTAAACATAAAAGACTATGATACTGCATCAACAAAATTTTAAAAAATCGTCCCGAAATTGAATAAATAACTTCAATTTGTTATTTTCATATGTTGTACGTAGACTTTTTCTGCTAAATGTATGTAAGTATTTGATGACAAATTTTTATTAATTACTGTATTTACAAGGAAATCATTAAAAAAATATGCGAATTTGGAACAAAAAGAAGGAAAAATACAACAAAAACAAATACTACTCAATTTGGTGAGTGTCAAGTAACTGTTTTCACAAATATTTTTTTAATTCCTTTTTGCACCAATTCAATGATTTGCGGTACATTTACCGTTATCTATGCTCTGCATTGATTATTATGTGTGATTTTGTTCATATGTAGTTGATAAATAATTTTTAGATTTCCGTACATTATAAGTAAGAAAGTATTAAAAAAGTATTGTTTGGTTACATAAAAAATAAATGCATAGGGTTAACGAGACCTGTCCTACATAGATATAGGAGAATCGAGACATGGGACAAATTAAAAGAAGTTTTGATCAAACATTTTGGTGAAAAAGAAAATAGCGATGAACTTATAGATATGCTAAAACTGTGCAGAGTTGAATCAACAATAGAACAGTATTACGATAAAATTAACGAAATTACTAACAGACTACATAATCGTATATTAATACATGGTGACACTAGTTACAGTACATAGGAGGTAAATCGAATAGAACTCCGTGTCTTCAAGGACAATTTACCTGAATCAACTAAAACCATGATTTTTGCAAGAAATTCAGGTAACTTAGACGATGCGTACAAAATCATTGAGGAAGCTCGTCATCAAAATTACACTCTTTATGGTCCTATTAAAAAGAATTGGTATAATAAACCTAATTTCAGAACCAAATTCTGCAATGACAGGCAAAATCATAACGGGCAAGTTCTACCGGAAGCACAACATCAGGAAATTAACAAAGATCAACGTAACAAACCCAATCAAAATTCAAACAAAACTTTCAATAACCCATTTAGTAGGTCGCGTATGTCAACTAATACTACAAATTTTTTGCCATCGGGACAAAGTAAACGAAGTACACAACTAATGGACGTAGATCAGGTTACTTCAAATTTTAATTTAGAGGGACAGACACCTACCCTATATAAAAATTGAAACTAAAACTAAAACACTCTTGTTAATTATATATACTGGAGCAGAATTCAGAATCATTAATGAAAATGTTTGCCACCCAAGATGGAAACAGGAAGTTTCCATCAGCATTAAAGCTTTGGGTAATGTATTTAATGTAAGCAAAATGTGTAGGTTTCCCTCATTTAAAGAGTTTCAGGTAGAAAATTATTACTGTGAATTCTTGGAATACAATTTTCATAACGAATTTGATAGGTGGAAATATATTAAACGACCTAAATGCAGTAATAACTTCCTCACAAAGGAAGTCTAAAATTAACTACATTATACTAGAAATGTTTACGGAAAAGACTCACTAAATAACTACGCCTGAGACAAATACGAGCAATTTGATTCACACGGATCACCTAGATTCCAAAACAAAGTATCTATTAGATTCAGTTGCTGAGAAATTTAAAGGCATTCACGAATGGAGTTAAACATAAAATTACAACTAAAAATGATATTCCGATTTATTCAAAAGCATATAGATACCCTAAATGGAATAAAAATTTATTTAAAACAAACTTCATCTATGTTATTTTAGCTGACTGAAGACAAACGCTGTGTTTTCTAATATTATCTTAGTAGGGAGATAGGGGGTAGGTATGTGCTTATAAATTGTTTAATGGGGGAAATTAATATTAATCCTATAATTTTTCAGTCTGTGATATAAATTTTGTATGGGAGCCCCCATATGGAGTGTAGATAAGGGGCAGGTATGTTCTGAAAAAAGATTTGTGGTGAAAAAATAATGGGAGTCTGTCATACATCGTATACCCCTAGTTGCAACCTGGAAACTGTGACGGCCCATTTTTAACAATTTCGTAAAGTCTTCAAATTTGTATGGGAGCCCCCATATGGAGTGGAGATAGGGGGTAGGTATGTCCTAGGAAAATGTTTATTGTGGCAAATTAGTGGGGGTCAGTCTTTCATTAAACTCCTCTACGAGCGACTCCGTGGCAGTTGTGTGACTTTTTGTAGAGTTTTACCCATTTACCCTCAACTTTGACCCCGTTGAGGCACCTCAGAACGTTATGCTAGAAACTCCTATTTTTGCACAAGTTTATATGTACTATCAGGTCATCTTTTGGTAACTATTCCATTTTAAAATGCTGAAAAAAAAATTACCCCATACAAGTTCACTCCGCCCTAATAATCAGGCAGTCCAATAGTCTTTATAATAGCCCAGTATGGGTCGTTAAAAAAAAAAAAAAATAAACGCGTCTATCAAGCAGAAATGGCGCTTAGTCCTGGATTATCGAAAATTAAACAACGAAACTGTTGAAGATCGTTTTCCAATTCCGAATATGGATAAAATATTAGATAAGTTAGGGGGGTGTAAATTGTTTTCAACACTGGATCTTGCCAAAGGGTATTATCAAATAGAAATGAACGAGGACGACATTCACAAAAAAAGCCTTTCCTACAGCTAACGGGCATTATGAGTTTCTTAGAATGCCATTTGGACTTCGTAATGCGCCATCTAAGTTTCAAAGGCTTATGAACAACCTACTCAGCCCCTATATAGGTCGCATTTGTTTAGTGTAAATGGATGATATTCTTATTTTTTCAAAAAATATTGAAGACCGTGTCGAGCATCTTACCACGATTTTGAGTCGTCTCATGAAGGCAAACCTAAAACTTCAACTTGACATATGCGAATTTGTTAAAAATGAGGTAGAATTTCTCGGACACATATTGTATAAAAATAAAATAAGATACATAGTAGAAACGAATTTAAGCGGACATTGTAGACTCAACTACCATTTGAACAAGTTGGGTATATCTTCAGATGCCATCTGTCGATTCTGTGGAGAAAGTGACGAAACCTCACTGCACCTGATCATAGACTGCGGACCATTGGCACACAAAAGACTCAGGTGTTTTGGAGAATATATCTTAGATATGAGCAAGATCCCTCATCTTGATTCCTCCAAAATATATGAATTCCTGTCGGAAATTAACCTGACAGAAGATTTATAGATGAGACTATCCTCATCTTTCTAATAAATACTGGCATCACAATAGATCTTTCAGGTCGCAGTGTATAACACCCTTAAATATATCTATCTATCTATCTAGTAGAAACGAATGGAGATGTTACAAACATTTTAAAATTCATGCAAGAAATATTACCAGAAAAATGTCTAATTGTAGTTTTTTGTGAAAATGTAAAATTGTATCGTAAATTTCAAGAATGCTATAGACAATATTTTGCTAAGAATAATAACTTAAAAGTACTTAAGGTATATTTATTGTTAATTGATGTTACTGATAAAGAAAAAATATTAAAAATTATTGAAAAAGAACATTTGAAGAATAACCATAGAGGTATAAACGAAAACTTCTCTGAAATAAATAAATTTTACTATTATCCTAATCCTATTATCTATAAACTTACAAAAAGAGATCCATAATTATATAAATAATTGTAATATTTGTAACCTAAATATGATCGTAATCCTATTAAATACAATTTAAATATCACCGAAACACCAAGAAAACATAACGAAATGATTCATGCCGATATTTGATACCCCCAAAGAAACATTCTGTATCTTAGCTCTATTGATAAATTAACCAAATACGCTACTGTGCATTATTTAAAAGATCGATCTTGGATACCATTGTTAAAAGCATTAAAAGATAGAATACAACACCTTGGAAAGATAGATTTAATAATCACAGATAATGAATTCGACCATACTAACAATAAAACAATTTTTATCAGATAACGATATACAAGTACACTTTACAACACCATATAAGAAAACTGGTAACTCAGACGTTGAAAGACTACATTTAACATTAAACGAACATATAAGACTTTTCAATGCCGATCCAAAGAATGAGGACACAATTAATATTAAAGTATTCAAAGCAATAGTCAATTATAATAATACATCCACACCAGTACAAAAATCAAAACCAATAGATTTCTTAAATAATGCAGTAAAGAAGAATTATTAAAGTTGTCAGATATATTAAAGGTCAACAAACAAAACGACATCAAAAAGAAAATAATGTCGACAAGATTGATTTTGCGAATGAGTACGTAAACAATTTTTTTCAAATCCTTAATATAAACTAATTAAAGATTATAGCCAAGAAGGAAACTACTTACTATCAAACGATAAAGCACCAATGAAAATATACAAAGATCAAGTGAAAAGAAAATAAAAATTTCAGACTAGGAATAAATAAGGCATTTAAGAATGCGAGTCAAAAAAAAATAAAAAATAAATAAATAAAATGTAATACCTAGTAGTGTTGCTTCAACAATTATTGTTAAAACTTGAGGTGGGGGAGTTATGTAATCAAAGATATAGACTATCTTTCACTCGCACATTCAGACTTAGGCTAAATATTCATAAGCTTAGCTTTAAGCTTAGGTAATAAGAGTTAGTCTGTAAAAGATCGTGTTAGTGAAACCATCATCATAAACTAAAAATAAGAAACCAACAAAGAAGTTGAAGACATTATTTCATTACAGAGACGTTGCAACAAGAGTTGCAACCAAACAGATCTGGGCCCAATTCTAACTATATATACATATGCATACTTTTGCGAAGGGGGTATGAGTTCATTAACCACCTAGTTAGTTATTGTAATTTTTTCGAAATGGTATCTGTATGTGTTGGGAAATACATTAATTTCATTCATACAATTACGAGTATATTCTATGCTAATTTCACAGACAATTGTGCCAAAAAGGGAACGTCTTTTGCAAGCGCATTGCTTGCCTATACGAATTACTTCCAAATACCTGCAAATATATATATATATATATATATATATATATATATATATATATATATATATATATATATATATATATATATATATATATATATATATATATCGGGTTTTTCAATAAGAGCGCTACAAAATAAATAAAACAAAACCGGTTTTAGGTATCAATGAAATTCTTTATTCCTGTGAAAGTACGTTCGATGCCATTATGTATTGAACTCGATTTCTTTTGCATGGCCACCACGGGCACGCTTGCAGAAGTCCAGACGCTGAACCAAATTTTCAACGGTTTTCAAGCATAAATCGGCCGAGACTGCTGCAATTTCCATTCGATATTCGTACGAAGTTCTTCAATCGTCGCTGGCTTGTTGGCATAGACCATAGACTTGACGTAGCCCTACAGGAAATAATCTAACGGCGTCAAATCGCACGACCGAGGCGGCCAATCGACTGAGCCATTTCGTGAGATAACACGTTCACCAAACTTGGTTTGCAGTAAATTGATTGTAGCATTCGCTGTGTGGCTTGTGGCGCCGTCCTGTTGGAACCACATGTCCTCCAAGTCCATATTATCCAATTGGGGCCAAAAATATTCGGTTATCATTGAACGGTAGCGATTCGCATTCACAGTAATGTGCCGGTCTTGATCATCACGGAAGAAGTACGGCCCAATGACGCCGCCGGCCCATTAACCGCACCAAACCGTAATTTTTTCGGGATGCAATGATGACTCATGGAGTAGATGTGGATTGCTGTCTAACCAAAAACGCATATTTTGCTTATTGACGAAGCCATTCAGCCAGAAATGAGCCTCATCATAAATTGGACGTAGCGCTCTTAAAGTTGAGGCGACTGACTCCGAATTTCGGTAGTAAATTTTAATAATTTCGACTCATTGTTGGCTCGTATATCTTCGCATGATGAAATGGCAAACCTTATTGAAGAGAAATGTCAAAAGAGCGGGAAAAAAAATGGCGTCGTTTGCTGTCACTTTTGTAGCGTTTCTTTTGAAAAACCCTTTATATATATATATATATATATATATATATATATATATATATATATGTATATATATTTATATATATATATATATATATATATATATATATATATAAATATATATATATATATATATATATATATATATATATTTATATATATATATATATATATATATATATATTTATATATATATATATATATATAAATATATATATATATATATATATATATATATATATACATATATATATATATATATATATATATATATATGGTCTTTTATTTTTACAGGAACAATTTGTGCAAGGTTTAATAAAAAAAAATGTATATTAAAGGTATTTAATAAGTATAAACAAAGTAGTAATAAAAGAATTTAAAAGAACACACGGAGGGAACGTCTTATCGCTTCGACACGTCACGCTGAACTGAAGAGTGATGACATGAGAGAGCAGGGGAGAGCTTCGTCTCCTTTCGATCCCACAACTCGGCCATCCTGTTAGACATTCGACCCGAATGTAGAATTGTCATCATCGGTGTTAGGCCAAGGTTTCATGTACTCGGCACAAGTAGTTGTCTGCCGCGGACCATCACTGTATATAGAGTTTTTCGTTACTTCATAGGTATCATTGTTTTTCGCTTTGGTGACCTCGTATGGACCTAAGAATTTAGGTTTCAACTTCAGTCCCCCACCCAGTTGTGTACGTTTAATTGCTACAATATCGCCGACTTTGTATGTTCTTGCTGGCTTTCGTCGTAAATTATAGGAATGCCTATTTTCTTCTTGCATTTTTAGTATTTGCTTCTTGGCGTCTCTTCGCAGTTCTTCACGGCTGTCGTTAAATGTTTGAATGATTTCGTCTTGAATCATTTCTTTAATTTTTACATCAGAGTTTGTGTGCATCTTTGCGCCAACCAGTAGTTCAAAAGGCGTTGTGTTTGTGCTTCTGCAGTGCGATGAATTTATTGTTTGCTGTACTTTGTCGACAAACTTGTACCATTTGCTTGGGTCGTCTATTGTAAGTTTGGACAAAACTGCAATGATTATACTGTTGAGCCTTTCCACCTGTCCATTCGCTCGTGGAAGACCCGTCGTGACTACATGATGAGTAATATTTTCGGCGATACAATATCGTTTGAATTCTTCTGCTGTGAATGCGGAACCTCTGTCTGAAATTATTTGGATCGGATTTCCAAATATTGCACTTTGAGCTTGGAGCCTCGCTGTTACTTCTTTTACTGACGCCGTCTTTGTTGAGTAGAGCCAACAAAATTTAGTGAAACTGTCAATAACTGCTAAGATATGCTTATATTGCTTGTGGGTTGATTCTAAAGGACCTAGGAAGTCGATGTGGTAGGTGTGTAGCGGTACCCCTCCTTTGCGTAGCGGATGTAACTCACCTTCCTGCTTACCCTGCTTTCTATTTACGATAATGCACGGAATACAGTTTTCGATGTGCTTACGTATTTTTTCGTCTATTTTGGGTATAAAATAGTCTTTACATAGCAACTCCTTCGTCTTCTTTACAGCAAAATGCCCTTGCTCGTGCGCCTGCCTGATTATTTCACGCTGCATGTCCTTCAGAACGACAATGAGCTCGTGATCGTCTTGTAGCTTGTGTAGTACGTCGCTTTTCATGTAGTAGTCGTTATGTATAGTTTTTTCTCGAAGGATATCAATAAGTGCATTCAAATCGTCGTCATGTAATTGTGCTCGTCGTATCTTGGAAAGAATGCTGTCTTCGCCGATTACCATAACTGCATAGCGACTCAGTGCGTCGACGTGCCTCATCTGCAAGCCAGATCGATGCTCCACCTCATAGTCGTATTCTTCTAGAAAAAGTATCCAGCGCGCTACTCTCGTACATAAATCTTTTTTCTCCAAAGTCTTAGTGAATGCATTGCAGTCGGTGACCAGCTTCAAATGCATGCCGAGGAGATACACCCTAAACTTTTTCAACGCCCCAATAGCAGCTAATATTTCTAACTCGTAGCTTGTATATTTTCTTTCTGCGTCAGTAGTTTTTTTACTCATATAATACACAGGATGCAACCGTCCGTCGTCAGGTGATTTCTGCAATATCACGGCTCCATAGCCATCGATTGATGCATCGGTGTGCTCTTCCGTTTCATAATTTTGATTGTAAATGTTCAGTACTGGTTTTTCGCTTAAAATTGTCTTCAGCGTATTGAATGCAACTACCTGTTCTTCTTTAATTTCGAATTTTCTGTTTTGTTTTTTCAAATCGGTTAGAGGCTTCGCGATCAAAGAGAAGTTAGGTATGAACTTTCGAAAGTAACCTGCCAGACCAAGGAAACTTTCCAGTTGCTTTAACGTATGTGGCATCTTGTACTTTCGCAGTGCGTCCACTTTCGTTGGTGACGGTGGTATCTGCTGATTTTCAATTACGTGTCCCAAAAACTCCACTCGTTTCATTAGGAACTGACACTTTTTGAAATTTAGTTCAAGTCCGTACTCTTCGCATAAATTTAGCACTTCTTCTAAATTTTTCACTGCTTGTTCTTCATTTTCCGCGGGGATTATAATATCGTCAATATAGGGCAATGCGATACCTTTGCGCGTAAGGTCACGAAATATTGCGTTCACGTGCCTTTGGAAAACACCGGGAGAGTTTGATAGTCCAAACGGCACTTTTCGAAACTGGTATTGTCCATTATGCGTGACAAATGATGTGTATTTACGACTCGTTTCCGCGACCGGCACATGGAAAAACCCATTTTTCATGTCGATTGAACTAAACACTTTGCCGTTTTACAACCGATCCAGCTGATCTTCAATCAGTGGTAACGGGAAACGATCTTTCACGACAACTTTGTTGATTTTTCTAAAATCGATGCACAAACTTAGCGTACCGTCACGTTTCTTTACCAGCACGACAGGGCTACTAAACTCCGATTCCGAGTTTTCAATCACACCGTCTCTTAGCCATTGTTCGATTTGGTCGTCCACGATACATCTTTCTGCAATTGGCAGCCTACGCGGTCTCGAGAAAATTGGCGTTTCCTCTTTCAGCACTATTTGCATTTTCACTTCGGTTGTCTTTTGCTGATTTGGGCGATAATTGCTTACCATTTCGCACACTTTTTGCGTTGCTGCAACACTAGCCGATTTGTCAATATTTATGTTTTCATTGTCCGCCTTTACATCAATTTTCATCACGGCGGACATTTCACTTATTTCGTCACTTTTATTTTTTTCGATGTGAACACCGTCGCGATCAATTTTTATTTCGGCTTGTGAGCAAAACTCTTCTCCGATCACAACTTCAACATCCAAACATTTTGTCGGCACAATATGATATTTTACATTGTACGTTTCACCGTCAATTTCGGTATCAAACGTTAGATTACCGATTGGTTTTATTTTGTTTTCACATTTATTTGCACCGAATCCTACTAGGTAAACATTAGATTGCGAAATAGCCGGCTTGTTCAATTTTGCATAAACACTTTCAGTAATTAAATTGAATTTGCTGCCCGTGTCAAACAAAGCGATGCACTTTTGGTTACACATTTGTACTTCTTTGTTCATAAAACCAAATTTTGAGCTTAATTTCCGCACATTGCTCGTATTTTCGTTTTTGTTTACATCACAATTCTTTGCAATATGGCCGTACTGATTACATTTGAAGCACTTCGCGCCCTTGTTTTTGTTTTTACAATCGAGTGACATATGGCCCTTTTCGCCGCAATTGTAACACACAATTTCTCTCTTCACTGTCTTGCTCGCTGCGAAACTTCTCTTCTCACTTTGCTTTAGTTCGTTTACTTGCTTGTTCTTTCCGCAAATTATTTCGTAGCACTTCAACTTTTCCTTGAATTCTTTTATGTTTTTTGCACCGTAGAGAATTGTTTTATTTACATTGAAGTCTTTTATGCCGTCAATTACATATTGAATAAGCGCATTTTCTTCAAAATTACCGCGCGATGCCAAATCTTTCATTTGGAAAAAGTATTCTTGCACACTCTCCTCTTTGTTAATTTTTCTCTCTGCAAGTTGCCTGTGCAGCTGCGCACTATTTGTTGCCGTAGCAAATTCGTCGATGAGCGCTGCTTTTAATTTGCTCCACGAAGTTATTCCACTCTCGCTTTGAATGAACAGCTTCGCCTGCCCTTTGAGTGATTTTTTTGCAAACACAAATTTTTAGAATTCATCCCAGCGTATGAGTGAAGCTGTTTCTTCGTATTCCTTCACCCACACTTCTACTAGCACTTTGTTACTGCCGTCGAAAGACCGTATAGAGTCTTCAACATCACGAAAGCTGATCGCAAATCTTGGCATGCCGCTCGTCATTACAATTATTATCATCGGGACTTTTGGTTGACATACAATCTTCGTTTTCTCCTCTGCATCTGCTGCTCGTTGACGCACCGTTGTTTACGTGCTTCCTTCTCTGCTTCTCTTCGTCTTTCCTCGTTATCGTCACATCAGCGTGTTCTTCATCGCTGGTGTGATCGTCTTCTTCGTCTTCGCTTTCGTCGTCGTCGTCTTTCTCATATGCGCCAAGCAGATTCCCCTTCGTCAAGTTTCTGAATATGTGCAGTGTTAAGTCGTCTTCTTTGCAGCTCAAACCAAGTATGCTGCAGATCGTTACGAGTTCAGCGGCTGTTATATTCTCCTCCACGTACGCGCACTTTTCTCCGTATTTTACGTCGCTCTCATTGTACGCAAAACCTTCAAACGCGCGTAAACGCTTGCGATTTCCCCTGTCGCCAGCCGTCTCAAAAACAAATTTGTGCAGAGCGGCTACGTTGTCTCCTCTGCAACGCAACAAGTTCTCTCGAACCAACTCAAACAAAGCTAGGTTCGGCGTCATAACGGTTCTTTACTTATACTTTTGGCACAACGAATTTCACAACAAATTTTTCTATTATTTTACACTTTAGCTCGCTATAAATCCCGGTTGAGCCCCCAAATTTATGGCCTTTTATTTTTACAGGAACAATTTGTGCAAGGTTTAATAAAAAAAAATGTATATTAAAGGTATTTAATAAGTATAAACAAAGTAGTAATAAAATAATTTAAAAGAACACACGGAGGGAACGTCTTATCGCTTCGACACGTCACGCTGAACTGAAGAGTGATGACATGAGAGAGCAGGGGAGAGCTTCGTCTCCTTTCGATCCCACATATATATATATATATATATATATATATATATATATTTATATATATATATATATATATATATATATATATATATATATATATATATATATATATATATATATATATATATGTATATATATTTATATATATATATATATATATATATATATATATATATAATATATATATATATATATATATATATATATATATATATATATATATATATATATATATATATTTATATATATATATATATATATATATATATATATATATATATATATTTGCTCAAATATTTTACTGGAAATTATTAGCCAATAGGAACACAGTTATATATATAACTAATAATTTCCTGCCAAATATTTGTGTTCCTATTGGCTAATAATTTCCAGTAAAATATTTGTGTAAATATGACAGTGGGAAAATTTATTCTTATTATTTATTATTTTCTTTTAAAATTATTTATATATTTTATATAAAACTTTCATATGTAAATATTTTTACAATATGTTTTACTGATTTCCTCGGTTTTTATTATTTGAAAAATATTAATTAATAATCCAAAAATTTTAAAATAATATAATATTTTTGAAATAATTTTATTTTTTCATAAAATATAAAACACTAAATTTATTTCTTTAATAAATTAATTGATTAAATTTAATATTTCTTCCTGAAATAGCGAGATATCTTGAAAATTGAATAACACTTCAATGCCAAAACAAATACTGAAAATTATTTATTAGATAAAGTTTAATTTTAGTAACTCTTTTAAAACGGATTAATAAATATTATTTTCTTAATTCGCCGGGACAATAAAAAACGAATTTTCATTATTTAAAATTTTTGACACCTTACATAGTTTTTTATAAATAAAACTATTTCATTATTCATTAAAACTATAAAAAATATATTAAAATATTTCTAGTATAAAATATTTAAAAACTAAAAAATTAATAAAATAATTTTATAATTATTTCGATGAAACGTTTCAATGTTATTGAAATACTTCCATTTTTCTTACTTTTATGAAAGTATTCAGTATTCGAATTTGTTGACAAGTGCACACTGTAGGTGCAATGTGGTTATGCCACCGTAATAATTGTTTTATATTTATGTTTATATATATTCTGCTATACATATCAATGTTACGACTTGTCTTTGCAACTAAAGTCTAATTATTAGTTATTATAAGTTTTCTCTCAAATCCACTTTCAATATTTTTTGTAATTTCAGTTAAAAAATAACAATCATATTATTAATTAATATAACCTTTATTGATAAAATTTACCACGATTACTGCTGAAAAAAGTCTCACATAAACAACCACAAATAAAATAATGAAAATATTAATAATCTAAAATAGAAATTCATATTTTATTAAAAAATTACCTATTATATAATAATATTATAATCATTTTTTGTATTAACGAGTAAAGAAGTCTGAAGTCGGGTAAGACCGACTTCGAAATATTCCTTACCTTTCCTTGTGCGAGTTCATCAATGGGGGTGTTTTCTACAAAATTATCATTAGGAGTATATCTAAATTAATTTTCGATAGGGTAGCTTGAGTTGATTATAATGTAGTGATGCGTGGCCTCTATCTGATCGACCCCATTTCTTGTGTATTTGTGCCTTTGTAGCGTACTAATATAAATTTTCGTCCAAAAATATTGTATAGGTCGAAAGTTATAAAAATATATCAATAATGGGCGTACCTGTCAAAAAATTCCGTTCATTTTTTATTTGGTGTTTAATGTTAGTAACCCCAACCATCCTGTGAAATTTTGTTGATAAATCTTCAATGATCCCCATATTTTGCACACACACTATTACGGTCCCAATGTACATTTCTCCAAATTTTTAATCCCATACCATCAACACTGAGCATAGGTAGGCTAAATTTCAATTTTAGATCCGAAAGTTCCTTATATCGACAGTGGGCGTGTTCTTTCTCTGATCAACCTCATTTCTTTCAGTTCGCTTTATAATGTCCAGATGTTGATTCTCATAAAAATGTGTCCATAACTCTCTAATAGATCTGAAGCTATGTTTATTCGTTAATAGTGGGCGGGGCAGCTAATACCGTAACATACCGCCCAGTTTACATATCCATAGTATTTTGTAGGACCAACATCTACATAACTACCAAATTGCATAACTATTCCACCAATTGGACCGAAGTCATTTTAAGAAAGGTGAAAAAATTTCCATATATGGGAAGTAGACGTGGTCTTTCTCAAAATCGGCCCAAATAACAATCTGCAAAGTTTCATTAAGATATCTAAGTGGCCGCAGACGGAGAGACAAAATCTAAATTTCTGAAAAACTGATTCTGATCATATCTGTATATACGAGTATATACCACCACAGACTTTCAGTAAAGAAATTAATGGTTTTTTCAGTGAAGAAATTAAGTTCTAATATGAGAAATACTTCAACCAACCAATTATTACGAACGTGACTTGGGCACCAAATGGCTTTGAAAAAAGTGGTGCAAAGATCTCCTAAATTGGACGCATAAAATAATTAAAAGACTGTCGTTTGGTGTGACGATGATCTGGATGGATCCCATTGACCACATCCGATTAAATTGTTATGCCTGTGCCAATTTTGGAGATGGAATGAATAGGAGCAAAATGAAGAATGAAAAGTATTTTTGTGTCAAACACCATTACCACACTCAGAAAATTCCAGTGTCAGGACCACCAAGTCCTGACGTGGCTATCACTCTTCAATGATGATATTGCTTTGTATGAATCTATACCAGCTGTATCAAATGTGCAAGGGTTGATAGCCAAAAATCAGCTGAACTGCATCATTGCGAAGTTCGGTATTACATAACGTAAGAACAAAGAATAGCCTGGATTTCTTTATTCCAGCATTGTGTCGGGAAATGGAAGAAAAGTCATAAATGTGGACATGGCCAAAGAATACTTTAAAAAATTTTCCTTGTGAATGAGAAGCAAACATCTGCATATTGCAACGACATGGAAAATCTCATGAGAGAGATGAACATTCAATACAGAGCAGATTGCAAGAATGATAGAAATAAAGATTACGACATGTGTATGATTTCCCGTTAAATGGCGTAGTCTGTCCAAGAGTATAGTTTGTCAAGGGTTGCCAACTTTCTCTGTCCCTAACTAATTTACTAAGAACTATTTTTATATAACAATCAATTGAATTTCATACGAAATCATTGATAAATATAGATGTCATGTTTATTTTTGCTCTGTTTTTTTTAATTTTATATATAACAAATTGCTTCATACGTGAAAGTGATCATTTCGTACAAAAAAATGTAAATATTGTGTGAGAGTTGGCAACCCTGCAATTAAAATGTAAACATGAGGTGTGCAGTGTGCAAACCAACAGTAAAAAATTAAGTGAGAAATTGTACGGAAAATTTACATTTTGTGTGTTTTTTATGAAATCTATATATTTTGCTATAGTTAGTGGAAAAACTGTACACTTTTACAGTTTTCCGAAGGATGCAGAATGTACGTTTTATATAAATACACATCTATCGGATTTTAATTCATGTATTTAGATTCAGGTGACGGAGTTGCATGTGGAAGGTAAAGAGTCTGATTACCTCTCACTTGGGAGAGGTCTGCATGATCCTTAGCATCTCAAAAGGATGGATACCTTAGACTTGATTTAGTAAAATCTTATTGCATGCTGTGAAAACACTAAATACCAGACCAATTTGTAAATGTAGTCTCTAAGCTTAAAAAAGTTACTGTTAGTTTCTTGACAACGAAGGATTCAGTAAATACATAAATTTTAAAAAATATATATTTTTAAATTCCCAGGTTTTTGTACGATGTCACAAAAATATTTGTGTTCAATGATGTTCCACATCTGATCAAACTTCTGAGAAATCTTTTTTTTGACAGTGGATTCATCATTAGGTAGGAAGTAAAAAATATATAATATTGAATATTTTATATCTCCAATACAATGACTTGAAGATCACACATAAAATATCAGCACATAATTTAAGTATGGCTTGAGCTGAGAGACAGATGGTTAAACTGGCCACCAAACTTTTCTCACATACAATTGCACAATCAATTACGTGGGATGTCAGTTTAGGATTTTTGAGAAATCAAATTTGGAGCGAATATAATCAGTTCTGCAAATATTAGCAAAATAATTTTTGTAATTTTCCTCTTAGAGAAAATGACTGGTTTGACGTAATGAATTCAAGGGTGCCGAGAGAACATACAAGAGAGCGATGCATATGCATCTAGTTTGGCACTAGAAACACAAAATGAAATATTTTTTTTGCGGTTAAAACTCTACAGAACTGTGCCCTCCCATGAGTGAAACAGCTAAGTGAAGGTGGACTAAGTAAGCCATCAAATTCATTAATGGAAACACTTAAATCATGCGCTACAATTTTTTACAAATTAAATGGTTATTTGCAAAAATAATTGACGGAAGCAAAGGCCATTAAAGCAAATAAAAAAATAAAAAAAATTATTTTCAGATGCAGAATGTACTTTAGAAGAAGATTACTAAATACAGAAATTCCTCAAAATAACAATGCACGTTGAGAAACTTCAATAAAAGAACAACGTAATTTAAAAGAAAATTGTTTCATTTTTCACTATAAAATAATTTTAAAAGAAAATAATAAATAATAAGAATAAATTTTCCCACTGTCATATTTACACAAATATTTTACTGGAAATTATTAGCCAATAGGAACACAAATATTTGGCAGGAAATGATTAGCCAATAGGAACACAGTTATATATATAACTGTATATATATAACTGTGTTCCTATTTTCTAATAATTTCCAGTAAAATATTTGTGCAAATATATATATATATATATATATATATATATATATATATATATATCGGGTTTTTCAATAAGATATATATATATATATATATATATATATATATATATATATATAAATATATATATCTATATATATATATATATATATATATATATATATATATATATATATATATATTTGCACTAATATACATATAACTGTATATATATATAACTGTGTTCCTATTGGCTAATAATTTCCAGTAAAATATTTGTGCAAATATATATATATATATATTTGTACGAAATGATCACTTTCACGTATGAAGCAATTTGTTATATATAAAATTAAAAAAAACAGAGCAAAAATAAACATGACATCTATATTTATCAATGATTTCGTATGAAATTCAATTGATTGTTATATAAAAATAGTTCTTAGTAAATTAGTTAGGGACAGAGAAAGTTGGCAACCCTTGACAAACTATACTCTTGGACAGACTACGCCATTTAACGGGAAATCATACACATGTCGTAATCTTTATTTCTATCATTCTTGCAATCTGCTCTGTATTGAATGTTCATCTCTCTCATGAGATTTTCCATGTCGTTGCAATATGCAGATGTTTGCTTCTCATTCACAAGGAAAATTTTTTAAAGTATTCTTTGGCCATGTCCACATTTATGACTTTTCTTCCATTTCCCGACACAATGCTGGAATAAAGAAATCCAGGCTATTCTTTGTTCTTACGTTATGTAATACCGAACTTCGCAATGATGCAGTTCAGCTGATTTTTGGCTATCAACCCTTGCACATTTGATACAGCTGGTATAGATTCATACAAAGCAATATCATCATTGAAGAGTGATAGCCACGTCAGGACTTGGTGGTCCTGACACTGGAATTTTCTGAGTGTGGTAATGGTGTTTGACACAAAAATACTTTTCATTCTTCATTTTGCTCCTATTCATTCCATCTCCAAAATTGGCACAGGCATAACAATTTAATCGGATGTGGTCAATGGGATCCATCCAGATCATCGTCACACCAAACGACAGTCTTTTAATTATTTTATGCGTCCAATTTAGGAGATCTTTGCACCACTTTTTTCAAAGCCATTTGGTGCCCAAGTCACGTTCGTAATAATTGGTTGGTTGAAGTATTTCTCATATTAGAACTTAATTTCTTCACTGAAAAAACCATTAATTTCTTTACTGAAAGTCTGTGGTGATATATACTCGTATATACAGATATGATCAGAATCAGTTTTTCAGAAATTTAGATTTTGTCTCTCCGTCTGCGGCCACTTAGATATCTTAATGAAACTTTGCAGATTGTTATTTGGGCCGATTTTGAGAAAGACCACGTCTACTTCCCATATATGGAAATTTTTTCACCTTTCTTAAAATGACTTTGGTCCAATTGGTGGAATAGTTATGCAATTTGGTAGTTATGTAGATGTTGGTCCTACAAAATACTATGGAAATGCAAACTGGGCGGTATGTTACGGTATTAGCTGCCCCGCCCACTATTAACGAATAAACATAGCTTCAGATCTATTAGAGAGTTATGGACACATTTTTATGAGAATCAACATCTGGACATTATAAAGCGAACTGAAAGAAATGAGGTTGATCAGAGAAAGAACACGCCCACTGTCGATATAAGGAACTTTCGGATCTAAAATGAAATTTAGCCTACCTATGCTCAGTGTTGATGGTATGGGATTAAAAATTTGGAGAAATGTACATTGGGACCGTAATAGTGTGTGTGCAAAATATGGGGATCATTGAAGATTTATCAACAAAATTTCACAGGATGGTTGGGGTTACTAACATTAAACACCAAATAAAAAATGAACGGAATTTTTTGACAGGTACGCCCATTATTGATATATTTTTATAACTTTCGACCTATACAATATTTTTGGACGAAAATTTATATTAGTACGCTACAAAGGCACAAATACACAAGAAATGGGGTCGATCAGATAGAGGCCACGCCTCACTACATTATAATCAACTCAAGCTACCCTATCGAAAATTAATTTAGATATAATAATATAATATGATAATTTTGAAGAAAACACCCCCATTGATGAACTCGCACAAGGAAAGGTAAGGAATATTTCGAAGTCGGTCTTACCCGACTTCAGACTTCTTTACTCGTTAATACAAAAAATGATTATAATATTATTATATAATAGGTAATTTTTTAATAAAATATGAATTTCTATTTTAGATTATTAATATTTTCATTATTTTATTTGTGGTTGTTTATGTGAGACTTTTTTCAGCAGTAATCGTGGTAAATTTTATCAATAAAGGTTATATTAATTAATAATATGATTGTTATTTTTTAACTGAAATTACAAAAAATATTGAAAGTGGATTTGAGAGAAAACTTATAATAACTAATAATTAGACTTTAGTTGCAAAGACAAGTCGTAACATTGATATGTATAGCAGAATATATATAAACATAAATATAAAACAATTATTACGGTGGCATAACCACATTGCACCTACAGTGTGCACTTGTCAACAAATTCGAATACTGAATACTTTCATAAAAGTAAGAAAAATGGAAGTATTTCAATAACATTGAAACGTTTCATCGAAATAATTATAAAATTATTTTATTAATTTTTTAGTTTTTAAATATTTTATACTAGAAATATTTTAATATATTTTTTATAGTTTTAATGAATAATGAAATAGTTTTATTTATAAAAAACTATGTAAGGTGTCAAAAATTTTAAATAATGAAAATTCGTTTTTTATTGTCCCGGCGAATTAAGAAAATAATATTTATTAATCCATTTTAAAAGAGTTACTAAAATTAAACTTTATCTAATAAATAATTTTCAGTATTTGTTTTGGCATTGAAGTGTTATTCAATTTTCAAGATATCTCGCTATTTCAGGAAAAAATATTAAATTTAATCAATTAATTTATTAAAGAAATAAATTTAGTGTTTTATATTTTATGAAAAAATAATAGTGTTAAAATTATTTCAAAAATATTATATTATTTTAAAATTTTTGGATTATTAATTAATATTTTTCAAATAATAAAAACCGAGGAAATCAGTAAAACATATTGTAAAAATATTTACATATGAAAGTTTTATATAAAAATTTTTTTTAACAAAGAATTTTTTTTCTGAATTTTAATTAAAGTCTCACCTGCCCAATGACAAATTTATTTAAAGGGCAAACACACCAAAGTTATGTTTTTTGATAATTCTTAGCAACGTTTTACACGAGACGGCAGCGGCGCGGGTTTGCATATCGGCAATGGTAAACATAATAAAAATCCACAACAAAGTCCCAAAAACCAACACAATAATTAAAATTGCGATGCCGCAGTCCGTCATTCATCAGCTCTTTATGAAAGTAGTAATGCGACAAAATCATTTTTCCCAAGAAATTAAAAAAAAAGTTTTTTTTCCCCCAGAAATAAAAAAAACGAAAAAGATTCACGCAGAATTGCCAAAATAAACAACAAAACCGTTGGACGGTTGAAAGTTTCCGCCGGCAACTATCCGAATTGCCCTGTTTTGTTTTGTTTTTCTAGCCGCAATCATAGATTGCCTGATCATGTGAATCTCTTGTTAGGAGCACTTCTTGCCGTTGCTGTGAGTTTTGTGCAGTTTTGGGCTTATTTACCATTGCCGTGATATGCAAACCCGCGCCGTTGCCTTCGCGTGCGAAACGAGGCTTATCCCGGACAATAGATCTGTCAACATCGTTAGTAACCGAGACAAAATTTAAGTTTTCTAATCACATACTCTACATGCAACTGTGTGCATTTGCTTGAATAATTGAAATTAATTTTCTAAAGATTTGTTTTAAATATAATAAGCAATCTGTACTCCAACATACACACGCACATTATGAATATGTCCTGTTTTTACATTCATATTTCTATTTTTTGCGCACACAAAATAATAAATAATATTTATCAAAACCCTTTAATTAGATTGTATTTATATATACGAGTATGTAAATATGAATAAATAATTTAATTATTTAAATAAAGCACAGTTTATTACATATTGTTATAATTTTAATTCCCAAATTACGATAATTAAATATTTTTATTCAATTCACGCGAGTTCGACGATGCATTTTGACTGAAACAGGAAATTGATGATTGTCCGTTCTCAGTGGTCCATGCTACCTAAGAACACACATATACGTACATATGTGTCTGTATCAAATGTAAATTTTGTATATTTACTGCTGATAGATAAAAATCCTTTAATATACGAGCATATGTAATGATGCAACAGTATATACAAAAATATATGTTGTACATAAGTACGGAAGTGTCGTTTCGTTCATTCCTATAAAAAATCCTACGAGTGTAGTTATTGCATGAGTTATTTCAGCTATTATTGGCTTGCAGCATCCAACCATGTCAAGGTGACTTCGCTTTGACCTAATTAAATTGTTGCATTTTTTGCATTTATTTTCGTACTGATTCTTGTATATGAGTATCGCGTTAAAATCATTTCGCCAATTTATTGGGTAGAATTCTCACAATAAGGTCTTGTAGCTGAAATGCATTTATTTTTATTTCTCAAATCAGGTAGAAAATGCTTTTTCTGTAATTATATTAATAGTCGGAATTATTTTTTATTAATGTAAAACCTTTTTTTAACCATAATGCATAAATTACAAATTTCAACAACCGATTACAACTCACATGTCAGCATCATCTTTATAATTCATGGCTAGTACGAATGCTCTTCCGTGCACCTCAGCGAATAAACTTTTATCTTAATTTAAGCAAAAGTTGCTTACTCGTATTTGTAATATCTTTTCGCCTACACCATTGATTTTTATCTTGACAAGACTAGCATTTAATGCCATTATGATAAAGCATGCTAATAATACTTCGTTTTTTCAATATCGAAAGACCAATCCAGTAATTCGTTATCATATTCTTTTCAGCTACTTAAATTATTTATAAATTGTGTCTTAAAATTTAGTGCGGAGATTAGTTTTGTTCGCAAAATTTTATTCGCAAGCGAATCTTGGCCTACCTTTCATATAACCATCACACCCCGACATATGGATTTATGAGAGTCACACGATGTAGGGAACAAGTTCCGACAAATAGTTGCCTGAGACACAGCTCGTCATTTTTCAGATAAGCTCTTAGTGCACCAAACTGTCCCAAAAACTGATCTCATCTTTATTTTTCACATAATCTAAAATTTTATCTGAATGTCCCGCTTCGTTTTTGGGCTAAGTATTTTACAAAAAGTGTGGACATATAAAGGGATATCCAAGAATTGACACAGATATAATATATGTACGAGTATATATGTATATATAAAGATATATATATATATACCTGCCGCGCTTTCATATTGGACGTTACAAACATTTGCTCAAATGCAAAAAAAACTATATATAAGTTCGTTATGGAGCCCATGGATTAAAGTATTGAATGACTGTATGATAATATATTTCAATTTGTAGAAATGTGCAATATGAGCAACAACTTTCAATAACGTTTTGTTTTTCATCTAAGTGATGTGGAGTTATGCCATTAAAGGCCCAACTCCTAATAAAATACATACATACATAAATCCAAATAAAAGACACATTGATTATGCCTGTTGCTTGTAGTATTTATTTTGTATAGTTATACATACTTGTAAGTTACGAAAAAATTATTATTATTATGATATCTTACGCCATAATTAATTATGGCTTCAAGGTGTTGGGGGAATGAGTACTAGCTACAGAGGCCTTCGACCCGAAGAGAAAAGGATAGAAAAGGAAAGGTCACATGGTTTCCTATACCGATTCACCATAATAAAGTGCAAACAAAATAAAACCCAGACGGAAACTTTCAAAACGCCGATACACGAATATTTTTTTTGTTCCCCTCTACCAGAATCCGTTGTCGGAACCTTATTATTTTTTTGTGTGTTGTACTGTGTTTTTATCCAGGGAGCATTAAAGTTTCTAACTCCAGTTGGAATTAAGAAAATTGAAATCAATAAAACATTTCAATAAGCAAAAATACTTAACCCGGCCAGCAAAATATTGGGAAATGCGTATATGTATGTCTCTTTTCTACAAAATACATGTGCATCGTATTGTCTCTTGCTTTAAAATACAGAGGCTTTTATTTTTGTTTATTTCACTCACCGTGGAATTTTTTCGATACTAAAATAAATATAAAATTTTTCTAGTTATAATTGGTTTGAATACAGAATTTTATTTGTATGTATTTTCAAAATTTTGTTCAAATTCTTTGATAAATAGGCGTATTAGTATTAGGAAAACAATTTCTAAACCAAATATTTAGTAAATTACACTTACAGCTAAGGTCAACAGCCAATTTGTGATATTCCGTAATGAAACGTCTCTTAAGCTGACATTATATTGTTTAAGAAATCGATGATGTACTGGGATATTGCATTGTAATACTCTGCTAAACAGTGAAATCGTCACATTTTTGTGCCATCTATTAATTTTTGCCCCAAAAATTAATTTTTATTTCCTCATTTCCAATTTAATATATATTTATTTCAACAAGAGAAAATAAATTTGTCCATTGTATTCACCAGAAAATATTCAAGGATTCAGTCAGGAATGTTTGGGGAGTGGGTTGGCTAATTCGTACTTTATTAATACTAAAGAAAGTTTTAAAAATTTTATATGCACACAAATTTTGTTTTAATTCGAATGTAATAGTTACGCAATAATTATTACTTGATAGATATAATAAATATTTAAAAATATTGCAAAAGTTCTTTTTTATTATTGTAATTTCCGAATATCTTATATATTTTCCTTTAAGTTTCCTCTATTGATGTTTTCATAATATATATTTTATTATCTGTCAAGATATATCACGATAAGTAATATTGTTTTATGATGAGTAATAAGACCTTTACTAGATAATTGCGTAAGTAGTAATCATTTTAATATTTCCATTAATTATCTGTCTATTACAGTATTACCTCAACTAACATTCGGTAAATAATCGGCAAAAATTGGGTATACTCGTATAATAATAAAATTAATACCAGCTGAAAATTATAATAACTTCTTTGCAAAGAGAAATCGTTATTAAGTGGCAAGTGTATGAAGTTCCATACAGTATAGATAATTAGAATACAGCCTCGTATGTCAATCATATAGATTATTCGTCCAATATCAATGGAAACTGATTAAACATTTTCTGCATTATGATTTGCTCACGCATTTTTTGCAGAATTAACGAAAAATATATAAATAAAAAAATAAAAAAAAATTACAAATTCACTAAATATTTTACACGCAATAAAGTAAAAATATGTAGATCATGCGTTGTCAAAATATAAGATAAGCAAGACAAATCCTGTGACACAACTACGCAATATTTTAAAACTTGCAATTAGTAAAAATCACTTTCGTAATCACAACTCGCGATGATTTATAATGGACATTAAACAATGCCAATATCGCGTCTACTGGGAGTGTATGGCTATTTGGGGGCTATAAATCATAAGTGATATCACGTGACTCCTTTTCAATACCATGTCGCCGCAATATAAAATATTTTATTTAATTTGCTGATAATTTTTTCTGTAGAATAGACCTTAAATTAAAATTAATTGTATTTATAATATTTAAATATTCTCTCACATTTCGTTGGCACATGCTAAGCCATTCGAAAATACAAGATGTGTGTGTTTGTGTCTTGAATTAGTATGCGCATTGAATGAAACTATTTTGAACACCCTCAGTGGTTTGGTTATCATATAAAAATGTCGGGTTTATTTATTTCCCTTTTTCTGTAATTGTAAACTGGGTCACTGAAGTTATCAATGGCGCCCGCTACTTGTGAGCTCCATCTTTTGTGTACCATGCAGACCATGCACTCTAAAACGAATATTTCTTATCACAGAATAGATCTGATAGTATATAGTTTTTCGCCGACTATCTATGATTGCAAAATTGTAATAAAACTAGTTGCGGATGCATCATAAGCAACAGAAAAATCATACTCTGAAATTGAAGAAGAATTTGTTGCAGAACGAATTTTTCAATTTCAGAACGAATATGATGATTCCGAAAAACAATAATGGCTGCAATAAATTAATGCATAAATGCTCTCCTGCATGAAAGATTTAAAGTCCTTGGCTGATATGCAGTTCGCTAGCCGTTTACAAATCTGGCCCCAAATTAGTTACATGCAACACATACTAATCCGTTTCTCTTCATACAATTAATTTTATTACTATCACTAAATGATCATCTGCTTATATGTAGCAAAATCGAAGCAGTTAAAAGACAATGTAAATGAGGCATGTCAGAGTGTTCAGCTCCTTCTTTGATAATAGGAACCTGAACAAGTGGCTCTATTCAAATAATCGCAAATCTGAACCAAAAAATGTGATTCAATCAGGCCAATAATCCTTTAAATTTTAATAAATTCCTTGCGAACAACTACAGCCCCGAAAACAGACCCACAGCTTGTATTTAAAGTAAAATTGTGTATGCCATTATAAATAAATATTTTTTTAGTCTCGAAACCCATTAGATAATGAACAAATATGTTTCGATGAATTTTGTGCGTACCACTCGAACAAATATTTGACGGATTATTGAAATTAAGTTAAATTTACAGGAATCTGCTAAACATTTTTGGGTTTTCGAATGATTTATTTTAAACCAACACTAAAACTATTGGCAAATGTAAGCACATTCTCTACGTATTAACTAAGCAGTGAGACCACAAGTGCAAACGTCTGGATTTATAGTATAAAAAATATGTAATTCCTGACACTTGTTTCAATTTTGTTAAATTGTATAATATTATTTGAATGTAGAAAAAATATATTTTAACTGTATATAAAAATAATATAAAATATATAAAATAACAAAAAATATAAACTATTTAAAAATATACAATATAAAACTTACCAAATTTGTGGTCCAAGATTTAAAACAAATTAACAATACTTTCACCTAAATATCAAAAATACTTTCCAGCAATACTATGATTATGAATCTATGTTTTAATTGTAAAACAAATTCGGAATGCGGATTTATGATCCTAAACTGTTAACTGCTCACACACAAATGAATTCCAAAAGCGCTCCGTAACATTTTTATATACGCACAATTATAGTAGCGCAACGAACGTGACGCCGATTCAAATTGTGGCAACAGGTATTCATATTTTTCTATTACCACTACCACTGCTTCTACCTCTTTCGTTTCTATGATGTTATCCTTTTGCATATATTTTTTTTCAATCACTTATAAAAGTACTTATACATCTTACGCATATAACTAGAGCAGCACATGCATACCCACGAGCACCCACTGCAAATGGTCGTGAATATAGACAAATACAAAAACACATGGAAATGTGAGAGAAAGCCAAGTTAGTACAAGTACAGCGTCGTATCCGCAACCAACCCTTTGTTGGAAGTTGTGTTCGTATTACGTTTGCTGTTAGTTCACTGTTTTTGGAATCAATGTAGGCGTTGTTATTGTTGTTGTAGCTGTTGAAACCTTTGTAGTTGTTGAAATGGTTGAAATTTACAGCGCTTTCGATGTTTGAAATTTGTTATAACAATATTTCAACTTGTTGAGGGAGGAGTTTTTTTGTGTAATTTACATGCTCCTTTTCGTTTAACATTTTTACAATTTTCATTATTTCCCCCCTGTTATTCGTTTATTGACATTTCTGCTCTATTTTTTCATATCAACGTACTTGCTTACAGTGTGCTTTAAACATTTTCTATAACTTGTTGAGTAATGAATTATTAAGCGCCGGTCGACTCACGTTTCGGCTAATCAATTTAAGGCATTCCTAATTATTTAGCTTAATAATCAAAGGTTAAAAGTTTCAAACGATTTCAGCGCTTAAAGCATACTACACGCTCAAAAGCTGGCCTTCCTTTATTTATTTTGAATTCAACTTTGTATTTTGTACTCATCCGTATATAGAATTGTGACATAGAGTGGGAATTTCGTTTCATTGCGATCACCGAATTATGATTAGTGATACAACTGATATTTTTTTTAGCCAAATAGACCGGATACCGACTATCTGGTTCAAGATTTTGCCGTTTCTACTTAGAGATATTTAACTTTTTTGTTTGTACCGGTTGAATCTTTGGCCGAACACAAAAATAATAGGTGTGGCTTTGCCTATTTTTTGCTTTTTGCTTATGCTGGCACTGTGATGCAGCTTGCGTAATATAGGCGGCCAGTATTTAATATGTGTAAATTGTAGGCGTGGTAACAGAAGTATGTTATCCATATTCCGTAGACTAGTTAGAGCATCATTGAGAGCATCTCTTAAGTATAAAGCATCATTACGAGCATCACTAAAAATGGGGTCCACGAGCTGATTATATGGGAAAGAGCGTGTCCTTTATCTGATGGACCCAATTCCTCGTAAAAGGTTTTTTAATGTTAATATACTTATTTGCACCAAATTTTGTCCACAAATTTGTATAAGTCTAAAGTTAAAAATAAGTGTCAATAGCGTATGTGGATCTGAAGTTAACCCGCTCATTTTTTGGTTAGAATGTCGTTGATGAATATTGTAGACGCAGTCATGAATATTAGGCGTATTCGATTCATAACTTGTAGCGAGCTCGTATCGAGTTGTGCGAATAAAACAGCAAACGTGTAAGTGGTATACTTGGCAGCACTGAAATATAAAACATCTCAAGGAAACTTTCATGAGTAATTTTTAATCTCGTTGGTTTTCAAGCAATTTTCAAATTGGAAGCACTTTCTATCGTGGATAGAAAAACTCGCTCGTTTCATCCGAGTATAATTTATTCGATAACTTTTTCCATACAAAAGTATGTCCTATCCTCGATTGAGTGGCGATTCGAATACGCCTATTGTTAATTGTGTGTTTGGAAGTAGTAGTATGGTGCCTATCTTTGGCATGAACATGTACATTACTACATATATTACAATAGGAACATAGCTGGGCTAATTATAAGTTCCGAAAGTTTTTGTATATGGAAAGTAGGCGTGCTTATCTGATCTTTATAATGTAAACATGTTTTTTCAAACAAAATTTCGTCGGGTAAAGTTTCTATAGGAATCAAGTTATAAAGAAATGTGAATATTGGGCGTAACATATACCGTCAATATTTTGCACAGAATCAGTACGCCATCAATTGGACCCAAGTTGTATTCATTTTGTTAAATGTGCCTACAGTTGAGTATATGGGAGGTAAGCGTACCTTTTTCCCGAATGGGTTCTCTTGCGAAACGCTTCATTAAGGGAATTGCAAATCTGTTCAAGTGCGTTCATATAGTATAAAATATATTTCCCTTTTAAGGGTAATGGGTACAAAAATGTCCGGGTACCGCATAATAATCTTATATTTATTGCATCTAATTATGACCCTAACATAATTGTACATATACACGATTACGTACATGTGAATAATAAAAATTTAGCTTTACCAGGGGAAACTCTAGAAATGACCAGTGGGTGATAAGCTTAGTTCCGACTTAAGTCTGATCTATAAATAGATCCCTAAATATTCAATATATGTAATTAAATATGTGCTATTAATAGTGGCACACTAGCTGTAAAAGTGACAAATCGCTGGTTCTAAATGAATTTGTGAAATGAATCGGAGTAAACTTTCGTATATATGTATAAACTAGGACACTTACGATAATACTACCCATGTAATATTAGAATTCCTATTGATAATAAAAGTGTTGCGAATAATAAATTATTATAAGGCTCCTTTAGGATATACATATCTCCAAAATATAATCGCCACAGCAGTGTATTTTATATAAATTATATATAAATATTCTTATTGATATATGATACTAAAATTTAAATTCAAATTACAATTTCTTGTATTATTTTAAAATAAAAAGTGTCATCATGCACCGAGCCAGGATAGCCTCTGCTGCTATTTGTAAAATGCAAGTCTTCATTGACTATTCCCTTGAACAGTACGAAATGTTATTGTTTCTTAGTTATATTGGAGTCAGTATCTGTAATTAGTTTATATATTCTAGTGAGAATTCTATCTCTGCAACCTAAACGGAACAAATAATTGTAAAATCAAATTTCCACTTAGGAAATTTTTTTTCTACATATTTCAATGAAATATTTATAAATTACGTTAACAGAGAAATATTACGAATTTATTGCGTCTGGTGTCATTTAATATTTTTAATTCCTAAAAATCCTTGAATACAGATTGAACCCAAAAACCATAAAAAACGTAATGTGTTTTGTGCAAATTCAGATCGGAATGCCCAAGACCATTCAAAAAATTAATAAATCAATACATAATTTTTAAGATAACTTGCCAGTCAAACGATAACATTTGAACAATTCAGTTTCAGGTATGCTAAATATCTGGGCATGATCCTAGATAGGAAGCTGAACTAGAAGGCTGATATAAGTGAGCGCATTAGGAAGGCTCAGGTAGCTCTGTACTCTTGCAAAAGAGTTGTAGGTAAGAAATGTGGGTTACAGTCTAAGGTAGCATATTGGATATACACAGCTGTGGTACGACCAGTTCTTTTTTATGGGGTGCTTGCTTGGTGGACAGCCCTAAGTAACTCCACATACAACAGGCTGGTAGCAAAAGTACAACGAAAGGCAGAGGTATTCATAAATAGTACCATTAGAAAAACTCCAACGGCAGCTTTGGGCGTTGTGCTAATCTGCTGCTTATTAAGCTTTTTGGGGAGAAAATGACTGCAAACAACAATCAATGGTTTGCCAGGAAAGTAGGTCATGAGTCTATTTTAAGAGGTTTCGAGGATATTTCTGACTATCTCGATTACATCACACCAATTTATGCATTCAATTACATGTGCTGAATCTTCGTTCCCTCCAGGGACGAATGGAAGGATAATATCCCCCATCATGCAAAAGGGATCCACATCTACACAGATATATCCTAGTTGTAGAGTAGGGTGGGAGATGGTGTATTCTCAGAAGATTTCGACAGTAACATATCCTTTAGGCTGCCCGACCACTGCAGTGTTTTCAGGCTATAGACGTAGCACTATCTTGGCTAAATAAGAAGGAAATATCTGGACATGATATTTGCATTCTATCCGACATCCAAGCAAATTTGCGCTCCCTGGATTCAGCTATTATCACCTCAAATGCCGTCAAGAGCTGCCGCAAATCTTTAGACGAGATAGCTACGCAGACCCGTCTGTAGCTGTGCTGGGTTCCCGGCCACAGGGGCATTGCAGGGAATTGTAAGGCGGATGAATTTGCCCGTGAGGGTACTATCAAACCGATGGAACCAGATAGGTCAAATTTCGGTACTCCTATTGCCACATGATAGCTCTTAATAAATACAATATCCTTAGGCACAGCGGGCAGGAGCTGCTCTGAATTTTCAGGATGCAAAATAAGTAGACAAACCTGGCCAGAGATAAATGTCAAGCACTTAAAGGACTTAGTGTCTCTAAATAGACTAAAAATAGGTTCCGTAAATAGTGTCCTAGCGGGACGCTGGACTCTGGGTACTCTCGGGTGTAAGCTGGGGATTGCCTCTAACGACTTCTGCAGGAGTTGCATGGACGAGGAGGAGGAAGAGTCCATTTTACACCTGTTATGTACGTGTTCAGCGTTGGCTGAAAGGAGGCGCACTTTCCTGGGCGACCACTTTCTGGACTCTGGAAGATATTTCAAATAAACAAATAACCTCCATCAGCTGCTTCATTAACAGTTCCAAATGGCTGAACCTGTGAAAGGGATGGGACCTGTTGTCTCATGCGGTATCACAAGGGGCCCAAGTGCGCCATTTGGGCGGCCGGTTGATAGGCTGCCCAGACGAGTAATGGTTTCTATCAACTAAATAAAGCAGAAATTACATAGTCCATCCAAAAAAATTATATAAAATTGTCTTAAACAAATCTTTATATGTATGTACAAACGAGTATATGTGTGTGAGAGTATCGCTACATAGAACTAGAAATAGAAAAAAAAACTGTCATCTTCTACTCCATCCAAAGAATCGCTTAATAAGGTAACCTTTTTAATTTTGGTCCTTTTTAGTTAATAAAATATAAATTAGATCACTTCATTAACACTTCATAGCTATCAGTTCTAAAAAAAACGAGTACACAAGTCTAAAAGTCAGGTTAGACCGACTTCGAAATACCCTTTACTTTTCCTTGTGCGTGAGAGTTCAACAATGAGGATGTTTTCTTCATAAATCATCATTAGGAGCAGATCTACGGTAATTTTCGGTAGGGTACCTTGAATTGATTATATCGACCCCATTTCTTGTATATGGCTTTGTAGTGTCAATATACGTACTAATATACAATGGAGTCCAAAAATATTGTATAGATCCTAGCTCTGAAATAACACGCCCATTTGTGTGGTGTTTAATGTTAGTACCCGCAACCAAAATATCAAAAGTAGGTGCGTCCTTTCTCTGATCAAACTCATTTTGCGGTTTTCTTTCTAATGTCCATATGTTCCTTCCCTTCAAATTTGGTCCATAAATCTCTTCCAGATATTAAGTTATGAATATTTGTTAATAGTGAGCGTGGCATTTAATATATACCGCTCACTTTTTGCATAGTGTTTAGTAGGAGCCACATTAGGGCGGAGTGAAAATATGATTTTCTAAATATCGAAATGGAATACCTGGCAAAATATAACCACTGGCTTCATAAATCACCATGCAAAAAATGAATCACCTGTATTGAGTTTTTGAGGTGCCTCAACGGGGTCAAAGTTGATGGTATAGGTGTAAAACTCTACAAAAAGACACACAACTGCCACGGAGTCGCCCGTAGAGGAGTACAATGTAAGACTGACCCCCATTAATTTTCCTCAATAAAGATTTTCCTAGGACATATCTACCCCCTATCTCCACTCCATATGGGGGCTCCCATACAAATTTGAAAATTTTACGAAATTGTTAAAAATGGGCCGCCACAGTTTCCAGGTTGCAACTAGGGGTATAAAATGTATGACTCACTTCCATTATTTTTTCACCACAAATCTTTTTTCAGAACATACCTGCCCGTTATCTCCACTCCATATGGGGGCTCCCATACAAAATTTATATCACAGACTGGAAAATTATAGGATTAATATATTAATTTCCCCCATTAAACATTTTATAAGCACATACCTACCCCCTATCTCCCTACTAAGATAATATTAGAAAACACAGCGTTTGTCTTCAGTCAGCTAAAATAACTTAGATGCAGTTTGTTTAAATAAATTTTTATTCCATTAAATTAATTATTAAAAGGATGTAAAAAAAAATAGCATAAATTAACTCTTATTAAAATTAATAAAAAAATATCAAAATGAATTAAGTTCAAATTCAAGAAAAATTATACAAGGAAAAGTCAGATTTTGTTTCAAATCTTGGCATATTTTTTCTGGATTGAATCCTTGCTCTTATAAATCCATCTCTGGCCTCCTCTCCATATACCGACTGCGATGCTTCAGTTACCAACTTAACGCAACGTTCAACTGCTTGCGTGTGACAGGGCAATTTAAGTATTGTTTCACTAAGACCAGAACCGGATTCAACTACTTCTTTGAATTTATCCTCCAAAACATTTTTAGTTAAAGGAGGTTCAGTCACTTCTACACTTTCCCAGCTAACAAGATCAATGTAGTCTTCAGCTTCAAAATTTATTTTAGGTAAAATAAACCTTCGAATGACAGCTGGTGCTTCTGTTCTAGCTTTTAAAATTTTTGAGCAGGCAAATTGACGAATTTCCTTCCTTTCATCAGCAAGCATACACAATAAAATATTTTCCACATGGCAAAAATATCCATTTCTTTGGATAACAGGACTTACAATTTTTCTTAAATCTTCGATAAGACCGCGAATCAATTTGATTTGCAACCAAAGATGATATGATCCTTTGGTACATGACGTATTTGATTTTATTTCAAACCACATTCTGCCGTATACTTTCATTATAAAATTTGTCAGTATTTGCAAACCTTCTGTCATTTCTTGCGTTGACACATAAAGTCGTAAAATTCTATTTGCTGTTGTGAGCCATCTAGAGTGATTTAATTGACCAGGACTCTTGTTCGCTAAGTCAGTGGAAATCGAACCCGAAGAGATCGCAGTCATAATTTCCAAAAGATACTTTTGATCTGTGCTCAACTCATTTATGTTTGTACATTGTGGCAGCGTTGTTTCAATAGGGTCGAAATTAATTATTGGCAAATATTCGCAAGTTTGTAATTGCTTGCCAATTGGTCCTGAAAACCCACGTGGACTCTTCGTTTGACCATCCAAATGTTGGAGCAAATGGCGTAACGGGAGCTCATTGGCGTGTATTTGGCATATAAACCTCTGGAAGGGTTTTTCAAATTCCTCTTCCAAAAGCCGTATAACTCCTCCATTGTTACCAGTGCTCACAACAGTGCCGTCACATCCAACAGCTGATATATGCGTTAAATCAATTGACTTCTTGGTTAGGTAAGTTACTATGCTATTTTTAATGCTGATGACAGTTCCTGAATCGCACGTTATATGTCCATAATAGGTGCTATTTGGTTCCGAAATAAGAGAATAATGCTCTTCCACTTGGGTGCTTTGGTAATTTTTCTTTCCCTTTTTTGAAACTGTCAAAGTTCTGTCTTTTCTTCCATCAAAGTATAAAGCGACTAGAGATGTTGAATTTTGTGCTTCCTGCAGTCGTTGACGACTTTTTATACGTTCACGTCGAACTTTTGACCGATCAACAACAAGCTTTGTATTTTCGGGGAGTATTAATCCAACATCCTGTAGCACAGCACATGCTATAATTGCAGCCGACCTATCAGAAACTCCTGTTCGATCACATGTGACAGCTAGTGATGGTAATTTTGTTCGCATTTGATATGATACGGGTTTCATTGTAGACTTTGATAATGAAGCTATATTTTGATTTTTAATTATATTAATCCTATAATTTTTCAGTCTGTGATATAAATTTTGTATGGGAGCCCCCATATGAAGTGGAGATAAGGGGCAGGTATGTTCTGAAAAAAGATTTGTGGTGAAAAAATAATGGGAGTCTGTCATACATCGTATACCCCTAGTTGCAACCTGGATACTGTGACGGCCCATTTTTAACAATTTCGTAAAATCTTCAAATTTGTATGGGAGCCCCCATATGGAGTGGAGATAGGGGGTAGGTATGTCCTAGGAAAATGTTTATTGTGGCAAATTAGTGGGGGTCAGTCTTTCATTAAACTCCTCTACGAGCGACTCCGTGGCAGTTGTGTGACTTTTTGTAGAGTTTTACCCATTTACCCTCAACTTTGACCCCGTTGAGGCACCTCAGAACGTTATGCTAGAAACTCCTATTTTTGTACAAGTTTATATGTACTATCAGGTCATCTTTTGGTAACTATTCCATTTTAAAATGCTGAAAAGAAAATTACCCCATACAAGTTCACTCCGCCCTAACCCACATCTCCATAACTTCCAAATTGAGTCACGATTCCATCAATTGGACCGCAGTTATAGTAATTTTAAAAAAGGTGAAAGAAGTTCCTTATATGGGAGGTAAGCATGGTCTTATGGCCATATATGTATTTTCGGCCCATATAGCAATCTGGTTCTGTATCTTTGTCCAGACTATACTTTTGCAAAATTTTATTAAGATAGCTCTAACGGTGTCGAAAAAAAGTGGCCACTGACGGACAGACGGACAGATGGACGGACAAAATACAAATTGCTTAGAAAGTTATTCTGTATATATATGTCCATACCTACCACGCCTCCTTCTTAAAATTGCAACCCCTTTCAAAAGCACAAAATTAGTATACCCTATTTTCCTTTTTTAAATGTAAAGGGTATAATAAACAATATGAAATATTTTTGCATATACCTTTTCGCGTCGGAAGTGCCAAAAAATGTATTGAAACTTTACATATTGAAGTAAAAATGCGCCTGAACTTTTTTAGTTGAAGAGATGTGATAGCCACGATTGTATTTTAAATTGCTGAACCAGGGAATGTCAAAGAACGAAAAGCTCATTTGTGCTTGGACGGAAAATATGGAGTTAGATTTTCCAGCACTTTAACTTTTCAAGTATCGAACTTTAAACTTTCATTAATCCACTGTTGCTGTTCTTGGCATATTTAATATATAATCTTTAGCTAGGACTTGGAAGTCGAATTTCTGAGCTAGAAATCAGTTTCATCAATTTTTAGTTATTTTAAAGGGAAATTCTCTGAGAAGAATCGAAGCATATCTTCAAGTTTTGTGTACTGTTTTTAATTTTTTTCTATTAGTCCTACATACATACTCGTATATCAAAAATAATTTTAATTCATATCATTTTGTTATAAGCCACAAGAATTTGCTTTCCGTTAATCAGGAATATGTAATTTGTAGATACTTTAGACTTAATTAATGATCATTGAGTTGTTTAAAATTATAAATCATATAATATTCGAAAAACAATACTAAAATATCAAAATAATTAAATTTTCCTGTAGGAATATCGTCCAAGTTTATATACCTTAACTATTTGAGTTCTAATTACTTGTTTATTATATTAAATCAGTAACATTAAAAAGTATTTTCAAGTATGTGCAGTGGATATGTTATTGCAAGACAATAACCTATATAATAAATACACTCAACTTCAGATACGGAGCTTTCGAAACTACAACGCCAAGCTTGCGGATTCTGTAGAGAGAATGTCTCCAGTTGAATGCATATACGACGCTCTTATAAAAACTAAGTTTTGCGCTCCCCAACCAACACTCCTACTACATTCTTAACACAAACAGACCAACTACTCCCTCTAACTCAAATCGAACTTTCCAACACAAACCATCCCACTACTCCTTCTAACATAACTTGCACTGAAATCTGATCTCAAGCACTTTTTCAAATGCAAATCAATATAAATTCACTGAACATTCCAGTGGTAACAATCAAGTTCCTTGCATACCAATTAAATATCATATATAAAATTATTTGATATATTATATTGCAATGGAATGCCAAAGGTTGATACAAGAATTACCAAAAATAATAAACTTAATAAACATAATAATAAAGAAAACAATATGCAGGATATTTTTCAAATATCCAAAAAAAATAATACATCTAAGGAAGGTTTATTCTTAAGAGGATTCCACACAAGTACTCGTAAATCTCAAATCGTATACGTTATACAGGCCAATCTTAAATGTGGGATCGCAATAGCATCAATTTACACCCCGCACAGTCAATACACAGACAATATACTAGAAAGATGCTGCATCGTTCCATTCGCTCAACGAAATGAGGTAAAATTGCGTGGCTGACTATGCCATAAATATTTAACTCAACGTCCGAACTGTGCTCGGCAGTGCAAGACCAAAGCCCAAGAATGATAGAAAAGAAGATTACGCCATGCGGAGGTCCGCTATTCCTCTCTCGACAAAAACTCAGCAAAGCTAATTGACTGTGACGTCATAAGGCGCTTTAAAATATTTTGTGGTATGAAAAATGCATGTGCAAAGGCAATAATTTTTATATTAAAAGGTTTTTAATTATTTTGAATTAAATATAAGTTAAGAAATGCACTTGCAAGTAAACGAGTACATATTATATTTGTGTTATATACTATATTATATAATAGCTGTGTTTCTTTCAACGCGAGTGTGAATAAAACGCCCGTTTATGTATGCATATGGACCGCTTCGCTAAGACAAGGTGTTTGTATCCGCTTTGGTATAGAGCCTCAAACAGAAGTGCTGCCCGTAGTCAAATGAAAGTCTTTACCTCTTTTGGAAATAAAGCGTTTTTTATTTGATCAAACGCCTTTTCTGCGTTTTCATTTAAATCGATGGCCTTATTTTTAGAAACATTCTTAGATACTCTTCCGTCCTCTCCGCGTAGTAATGTTGTTAGCGGTTTCGCTTTTTTTGCATAAGCCATGACGAATCTTCAGTAGTAACCCGAGAGTCCTAAAAATTAACGTTTTAATGTTTTCGGATACGGGACATTTACTATTGAACTTTTGTTGGATTGGTGGAAAGGCCTTGAGAAGATATAACAAAACATAAATATTCTATTTCTTTTTTAAAAAATTGGCATCTGCCAACCTGTACTTTCATATTGGCCTTTGCTAAAGTTTCGAAAACCTTGGAGATATGATTTGCGTGAGATTTTTCATCTGGACTGAATATTACTATGTTGTCTATATAGACAAAGCATATTTTTCCGATGTGCTCTCTGAGAATGTCGTCAAGTGCACGTTGAAAAATCGCAGGCGCATTCTTTAAACCGAATGGTAACTGGGTAAATTCATATTTATTGATTTATTGAAAATGCAGTTTTTTCGACATCAGATTCCTTAAGCGGAATCTGGTGAAAACCACTTTTCAGATCAATTATTGAAAACTATTTGTTTTCACTAAGACAGGGTAAAAAGTCATTGAAGTCAGGCATTGGGTAACGGTCTGCAATCGTCACTGCATTTAACTTCCTATAATCAATAACCATTCTGTATTTTTTCTCCTTTGACGCTTCCTGTTTCTTAGGTACTATCCATACTGGGGAATTGCATGGAGATTTTGAGACTATAATAATGCCATAATTTAAAAGTTTATTGATTTCTTTCTCGATTTCTTCTTTTAAGGACATAGGGTATGATTTGGAGTAAACGGGAGTGTCGGTATTTGTTCTAATTGTTGCTAAGACTCCCGTCTGGTTCGGTAAAAAATTTTTTGTTTTTTTTATAAGTGTCTGCATTGTTTGATTTTGATATTCATTCAAGTGAACATCTAATATTTTTATAAGATTTACGTTTTGTGAAACTAATTGTTTTAATTTTATTTTTATTCTATCTTGAATTACCATAAAATTGTCTTTTGTATGAATAACAGCTGAGAGTTGCTTCAAGCTATCATTGCCCAATATGGCATGGAACGATGTAAGGGATGGGAGTAAATAAAATTTAAGTGGAATATTATTAATATTAAGCAAATTTATAAAGGTGTGGTGCGTGATTTTGATTTTTCCGACTACTGAATTTGCATAAAAACATTCGTCATTTTCAATTATCTTTTTGACTAATTTAGGTTGTACGTAGTTTTTGTTCGAGCCTGTGTCAACTAAAATTTTGTAGATTTCTCCACTCTTCGCTTTGCATTTAAAGTATGCCAACGAAGAGTTCTTTATTCTAAAAAATGAGTATCGGATACATCTTGAAATTCAAAGTTATCGTTATTAGCTTGCTCTTCAAAACGTTGTGGGTTTCCTGTTTCTGTTCTTTTATCTATGTCTTGCACTGTTTGTATATGAAAGTTCCCTTGCATTTTATATGGTGGTTTCCCTTTTATGGATCCAGGTGGTCTCTTATCTATTTGGCGATATTGTGGTCTAATAGCGTAATTTATAATATTGGTTCGTCAATTTCTATTGGGGTTGGCTTTGGTGCCATAAGTCTGGGTGGTGCGTAGTTTTGTTGGAATGGTCTTGGTGTCATTGGTTGTTGATAGTTTGTTAATTGTTGGTAAGGATTTAGTTGGTTATGACTTTGTTGGTAATGATTTGGTTCATAATGATTTGGTTGGTAATGATTTTGTTGGTCTCTCTTGAAACTGCGGTAGGTAGGTTAGTTCAGGATAAAACTGCCTCTGCTGCTAATTATTCCTATTGTATTATGTTCTGTTCTGTCAAGGTAGCGTCAGTTGTTGTCTTTGATTGTTGTTGTTTCTATTGTAAGCGTATTGTGATCTAAAATTTTGATTTTGAAGTTTTAAGCATAATTGCAATGCTTGAGGTTGGCTCTTTCATTCCTAGGAGTCTGGGTAAGTCTCCTGATAATGCTCGAATAAAGATGCCGAGAGCTTTATTCCTATAGTTGTCAGCTAAAACTTTCACAGCTTCTACGCTAATATTCATACACGATATATTATTAAGTATTAATGAGAGTTCTCAAGTCTCTTTCATCAGCATAATGTGCTGTTAAGCATTTTGCAATTGCTTCCCAGTTGAGTGGGGTATTATATGATTCTAATACTATGTCGCGTTACCAGTTATCTTATTTCTTATGGTGTTTAATATTCCAAAATATTTAGGTGTACCTCTACTTGTTTCGTAAATATTTAAAACTCTTTCTATGCTCTTTTTCCATGAGCTAAATTCATTTTTTCTACCTGAAAATTCTTTCAGTGATTTTACGACGTTTGGTACTTTATCTAAATCTGTTATATTTTCCCCAAACTCTGGATAAATTGCTTCATCTAAAAATTGCTGTTTCCACTTGCGATCTCTTAGAATAATTGTCTACCTCTTGTGTTTATTGTTCGCGTAACTATATCTGAAACGAATACAGAAGTCTGAAGTTGGGTTATACCGACTTCGAAATACCCTTTACCGTTTCTTGTGCGTACGTGGGGATGTTTTCTTCATAAATCATCATTAGGAGCATATTCACGGTCGTTTTTGGTAGGGTACCTTGAAATGATTACATCGACCATTTCTTGTGTATGGCTTTGTAGTGTCAATATAACCACTTACATAAAATTTCGTAAAAATATTGTATAGGTCGAAAGTTAAAATAATATGTGAATAGTGGGCGTGGTTGTAGAAATAACACGCCCATTTTTTGTGCAACCTTTCTGTGAAATTTCGATGATAAATCTTTAATAGGAACAGAGTAATGATTTTTGGCTAATTGTGGGCGTGGCAGTTGTATTATGATCTCCATATTCTGCACACACACTATTATGGACCCATGTATATTTCTGCAAATGTTTATTCCGCTGGCATCTATACGAGCATAAGTAGGCTAATTTTAATTTTAGACCCCAGTCTCCGACTAGCTTTCACCACGTTCGGTTGTGTTTTCGGTCGTGTCTTAATTATCTCTTGTGTTTGAATATAACATTATAGTTTCTGTTCTTTGTCTCACTCTTGCACACGTTTTTTTTCTTTTCTTACAGAGGAATTCACTGGCATCGTATTTTTTCTCTTGCGAAAATAAAGAAATAAACATGGCCCCTGGGCCACCTCAACTCAAAAAAAATCAATATCCCAATATTCATGTTTTTCCGTTTACAAATCGATTCAGCTTATTAGTAAATATGTCATTTCCATATCGGAACTCCGCGATGGCAATTTACTACTGTAAGTAAAAACAAAAAAGTTGCTGAAAAGTTTATAGCCACCAAAGCTCTCCACGGCATATACCCTATAAAAATCTCTTACCACTCTAACCTAAACCTCAGCAAGGGTACAGTATACGCACCATGCCTTAATTTTATTTCAGAGGAAGAAATAATACGGGAGCTTAATTCACAAGGTGTCGTGTCTGCCTACAAATTCCAAAAGAATATTGAAGGTAGGTTATCACCCAGTGGAGTGGTTCTACTTGGTTTCGATTTGTATCACCTCCCTGATAAAATTGATATTTCATGGCGATCAGCAAATGTACGACAATATATTCCTAGTCCCATGCGCTGCAAAGGTTGTCAACTATTTGGACATACCACAAAATATTGTGGCAACTGCAATCTTCCACCACATTCTCCCGATACCCGAACTTTCTGCGCCAATTGCAGCGAAGATCACCCCGCATCCTCAAATACACGCACAAAATTTTTACAAGCAAAAGAAATATTAAAATTAAAAACCATTAACAAGTGCACAATGCGAGAAGCAACTACTATCTATAAAAAAAGTCCTGTTGTCGCAACATCTACTATCTCTTTCGCTTCTGCAGTCAAGCTCCAGAATACACAAACCCCAAAAGATAATCACATAAACGCATATAACGAAAAATACTCTTTGATTTCATCAACTCATGATGAAATCCATAATCAAATAAAAAAACCCTGCAAAGTTAATACTAACATTTCCATTACAACAAACACCAAAGCTACGAACAATCCTACAATAACTAACAAAGATATAGAAATACACTCAACCAACTCCTACTCAAATAATCCAACCAAAAATCTTACTATTACCAAAAAAAACATAGAAACTGAATCCACATCACTCAATCCAAATAACAATCTTACAACAAAAAACAAAAACATAGAAACACACTCATCCTTATCGTCTGCACAAAATATTGTGTCTACTCTTTTCTCCTGCTCTCCTATTCACTCACAGCAATCTACTCCTTCATCTCACGCAAATAACGCTTTTTTGAAGTATGACGAAATTTTAATGGCAGTTTGTCTAGTTTGTTCGCTCTGGCTGGTTGATTTCTGATATCAACCTGCAAGTGAGTGTGCTTTTACAACTTGTCATATAATGATAACAGTGTTGCAATGGAACATCAATGGTTATTATAATAATTTCCATGAACCACAACTTTTGACGAAAGAGTTTTTTCCAGATATAATCTGCCTCTAGGAAACACATCAAGTCATAAATTCCTGTCCAGTTATTCCAAATCAATCCGGATTTTTCCATAATCTTCCACAAAATCTAAGGAACAAACAAGGCATAGCTATTTTAATAAAAAAAGATATCCCCCTATAAAATTTTAGCTATTAATTCATCAATCTGTGCCCTAGGAATTAAAATAAATTTAGGTCAAACATACACAATGATATGTATTTATATACCTCCAGACTAAAACATTTCCAATTCCGATTTCTTTCAAATCATGCAACAAGTTTCCGGACCTATACATATACTTGGCGATGTCAACTCATGGAGCAACCTCTGGGGCTCTGCAAATTCAAACTTAAGAGGAAGGATTTTTGAAGATGTTATCTTATCTTCTGATCTTATCATCCTTAATGATGGCTCACCAACCCATCTCTCTACCCACAATACCTTAACACATGTAGATATTACTCTTTGCTCAGCAAGTTTAGCTCCAAAATGTTACTGGTCTATTAGTAGTAATCCTTATGGAAGTGATCATTTTCCAATCTTCAATCAAATTCATTATCCTAATACATTTATTAATTTCAAACAAAAACCTAAGTTCTAAACAGATAACGGAAAATGGGAAAAATATAATTAAAAAATGCAAGAACTCCTACATATAGGCACCCCTTCAGATAACATAAATAAAGAAGCCGCACAAATTCACAAAATCATATTAACAGCCGCTTCTTTTTCAATTCCACAAAGTAGAAACAAGCAAATTAGGAAATCTGTACCTTGGTGGAACCCTGAACTCGGAAATCTAAGAAAAGAAAAAGAGAGAACTTTGCAATTTTTTTAAAAATTCCGGTCTAAGTCAAATCTTGTAAAATACAGGAAAGCCAATGACATCTTTAGAAAAAAGGCCAAGGAAGCTAAAAGGAAAAGCTCAGAAGTATTTTTTGAAAAAATAAACCCTTTTACTAAACCTCAAAAGATTTGGTCTGATATCAGAACTCTAGTTGGGTCTTCCAAACGTATCCACATTCGACAGATCAGCTCTCCAAACGGCATACTAACGTCTTCTCTTAACATTGCCAACTTCTTAGCAGATCACTGGGCATCAGCTGCTTCTGATGAAAGCTTTTCCCAAGCCTTTATAGAGGAAAAATCTTCTCTTTTTGTTTATCCATAACCAAATACTCAAAATCTTTCCAAACCTGCAAAAATAATAAATAGTATAATAACACCCACAGAACTAGATAACGCTCTCAAAATAGCCAAGGGAAAAACGCCGGGATTTGATAGAATTACTTACACAATGTTAAAAAATCTCCCAGCCTCCATGGTCTCTCGATTATTAAATTTATACAATAGTATTTTTGACAAGGCAGTATATCCACAAAGTTGGAAAACAGCCCACATCACTCCAATCCCTAAGCCAAACAAACCCAAAACTGATGTTAATAACTACCGCCCCATTTCGCTACTAAGTTGCTTGGGGAAAACGTTTGAAAAAAATTTAGCAACAAGAACAATGTGGTTTGCAAAGAAAAATAATCTTATTAGCCCACATCAAGTTGCTTTTAAAAAGAACCAAGGTACAACAGAAGCCCTTCTTCTTCTAGATCATTTTATTGTCAACACTCTATCCAACAAAAACCACGCAACAGTCCTAACTTTAGAGTTTGTAAAGGCATTCGATCGCATTGGCTCACATGTTGTCTTGAGACAATTGGTCAAGTTGGACCAAAAATTTTCAATTTTGTAAAAAGTTTTTTGTCCAACAGAAAGTTTAGGGTAAAAGTAAATGGCTTTATATCCGACACTAAATCTCTTGCCAATGGAACGCCACAAGGCTCTCCGCTTTCAGTAATTCTCTTTATAATAGCTTTTGATGAGATAAGTCGCATAATAAACAATTATAGCAATGTGGACCATATTCTTTATGATGATGATGGAGTATTATATTCTCAAACCAATAATTTAACAACTGTAACCCGCACCTTTTTAAAAATACTTAATGATTTAGATGTTTGGTCCACACACTCTGGTGCTAATATCTCCTTTAATAAATGTAATACCCTCCATATTTGTCGAGAAATTAACTGTTCAAAAATTTATATAAGATTTAGTAATGTAAATATAAAAAATGTAAATAGCTTAAAAATACTCGGATTAAATTTTGACAGCAAATATACTTTTAAAGAACACTGCAAATATGTTAAAAATAGTTTAGTTTTGAGACTCAACATTATAAAATATCTCTCATCTGCACACTGTTTCATCCATCCAACCACATTGCTGAATGTTACAAAAGCGCTTATCCTGTCCAAGATTGACTACGGTTTATCGATATATGGTCATTGTGCTAAAACACATATAAAACAAATTGCCGCTCCATATCATTCGGCGGTCCGCAGGAGCATTCGAGCTTTCCCGACTACCCCGAGAGACAGGAATGCCCACTATTGCAGAAAGAGTTAATTCGATCACCTACCGCATGTTCCCTAAACTATTTTTAACAGAGAATAGTTTGATACACAAAACCGTCCAAAGCATGCTGTCTCGCAAACGGATATCCAAGAGACCATCCACAATTATGAAGTGTATTCAATTTGGCAGGCAACATGATCTCAACATGACTCCGGAGACCATTAGATCTGGATCTCTTCCAGCCTGGGAACTAAATTCATCATCCCTTGTTTTAAATTTAACCCACTATCCAAGAGAACAAACACACACTTCTACATATAAACATTTATTTTTCCATGTAAGTCAACCATACAAAAAATCCGGCTGGCCTTTTATATATACGGATGGGTCAAAAACAAAGGAAACAACATCATTCGCTGTGGTCAGAGAAGATGGGTCGATTATCAACTTTGGATTGCTGTTTAACATTCAGTATTTACTGCTGAAGCTGTAGCCATACTACACGCACCAACTTTCGCTCGTGATTTCCAGGGGAAATTCGTGATTTTCACTGACAGCCTAGCTTGCGTTAACTCCATCCGCTCACAGTTTAATAAGAACCACATTATAACCAAAATCAAAAACAACATTATTCAGTGTCCTAATAAAATTAAAATAATGTGGGTTCCTGGGCATGCTGCAATTAAGGGAAATGAATTCGCTGACACTGCCGCTAAAGAAACTTGGAAATTTCCCACGCAGATATCCCCCTTCTACATCAAAAACGATATTTTTAAACTGATTGGTGGAATTACCCAACAAGCTCAAAAACGAGAATGGCAGTCATATAACCACCATTATGTATCATGTAATCCTGAACGGAACAGATGTGAACTTCCTGCTGCATTACCATGCTACATAATAAAGATCTTTACACGTCTTCGTTTTGGTCATACTCAGTTAATCCACGCACACCTCCTCAACGGGACTGCCGCTCCTATCTGTAAATTTTGCAATAGGGATACTGTATCAATAAGGCACCTACTCAACACTTGCTGCTTCCGGCAACATATTTTTGGAAACCAAGTGCCTACAGAACTTTTAATAACCTCATCTCCAGATTATATGAATTTACCATTATATAAAATTAGCTAACATTATTCAATCTATATAATATTCAAATATTCATTTTATAACAATGTATTTTATCTAATCCTAGTTTAAGTATAGTTAACTAGAGAGCTGATAGCCTTTGTAGCTCGTGCTCCTCTTTTATTACATTATAATTTTAATTATCATGTAATATTAATAATAATAATAATAATAATTTTAGACCCGAAAGTTCCTTATATCAAAAGTGGGCGTGTCTTTTCTCTGATCAGCCCCATTTGTTGCAGATAGTTTTATAATGTCCACATGCTCCTTCCCGTAAAATTTCGTCCGTAAATCTCTAGCAGATCTTAAGTTATTAATAGTGGGCGTGGCAGTAAATATATACCGCCCACCTTTTGCATAGTGTTTAGTAGGACCCACATCTCCATAACTTAAAACGTCTTAAAACTTTGGACTGTTTTTTTAAAAATATTTTTTGAAGCACGCGTCAATTATTCTTATGAATAATCTTCAGATGGCATTCAAAGGGTATTATTATATATGTCAAAATTGAGCTAGCAGATTCAGTTTAGTATTTATATAGCAAGAAATTACATTAAGGTAAATTCACTTTTGAAATCATTGTATATAAATATAGAGATAACCATTTAATGGTACTTTATAGAAATAAATCTTTTCCGTCAGGATTACTAAAAATAGAACTACAAAATATTTTAAGTACCGATTGTTCTGTTAATAAGAGAATTGTTCTATAAGGAGATTTTAATATACATTAATATACAGACATTAACTGTCGATAACGGTAAATACATTTTTGACTTTTGCAAAAAACGCTGCCAGATAGATGAAAAAAGTTTATTTTTTAACATGGTAACTCTAAGGCCCGAATTCACAGTCATTAGTTAACCAATGACAAGGGTTTAACTAATAATATTTTATGTTAAGTGTTTAGTTAACCATTAGTTAAACCCCCAAATGCTGTTGGTTAACCAATAGTTACAAACACAAATGTGGATTCTTAAAGAATGGAATCCACATTTGTGTTTGTAGTATACATAAAAATGTCTCATATTCTTGGAAAAAAATTATTAGAAATCGACCTCATTTTTTCCAAGAATATGATGCCGAAGATTTTCGTGACAGGTTTCGTTTGTGTAAGGAAGTGGCGTGGCAAATTTTGCAATGTATACGACCTCATATCAATGCTAAAATTCGAAGTTCGAACGGTTTCTGTTGGAATTAAAGAAAAAACACACAACACAACAGAGTATTTACTATGATATTTTATTTCGAAGTATTCAAATACGCGGTCAGAGAGAGACTGACTAGAATGTACAAAAACATACAAAAGGATAGAACGTAAAATAAAATTCAAGACAGTGTTACAAAGAAAAAAGGGTTGCCAATATATTCTAGTAATTGTGTTGCCATACTTTTCACACTCCTTCTCAACGCAATTACGTTAATTGATTTAACACAAAAATACAAACATTATTTTTTTAGATATTTAAGCCCATAGATTCAACAAATTTATAATGCTTTACTCTACATAAGTTTTTAGTTAAAATATCAGACATCATATCATGGGTTGACATATATTTTACTTCAACTTCGCCCTTGGTGTGCATATCTCGTACGTGGTGGTATTTGATCGCAATATGTTTGCTCCTAGAATGATACGTCGGATTTTTAACAAGACATTGTGCGCTCTGGTTGTCGTTGTAAATTGTCAGTGGGCCATTATATGGAAATTTGAGTTCTGCCAACACCTTTCGAACATAAGATGCTTCCGTTGCTGCTGTTGATATTGCTACATATTCCGCCTCTGTTGAACTGAGAGACACAACATTCTGCTTCTTAGCGGTCCAAGCAAAAACACAATTTGCTACCACAAAAACGTAGCCGGAAAATGATTTTCTGTCGCTAGTATCTCCAGCCCAATCAGCGTCTGCAAAGCATTCAATTGGTTTACCAGTTTTCTTATAGCATAGCTTATAATCTGCAGTTTTCTTTAAATATCGGAGAATATGCTTATAGGCAGCTTCATGTTCAGAATGGGGATCGCAATTCATCTGAGACAACTTCGTAACAGATAAAAGTATGTCAGGACGTGTAGACAAGGCCAAGTACATGAGAGTCCCAATCGCTGACTGATAGTTTGTCTGATCTATTCTTCTGCAATTAACGTCATCGCATTTTACTTGGAATCCTGGATCTAATGGCGTGGAAACCTCTTTACATTCAGACAAACCGTATTGCTCAAGTACATCTAATACATACTGCTTCTGTGAAATTGTTATTGGCCCAACATCGCCTTCACGGTTGAATTCCATACCAAGGAAATAGGACAGTTCACCTCCATCTACCAGGTCAAATTCATTCGCAAGTGATTTCTTTATTTCGCCTAGCTCGGATAACGATGTGCTTCCGACGATCAAGTCGTCAACGTAGACTACAATAATGTCGTAAATCCCATTATGCTGCCTCACGTATATACAGGGTTCACTAATGCATGGAAAGAACCCAAATTTCTTCAAAACTTCATTCAACTTGGAGTTCCACTCGCGGCCACTCTGCTTGAGGCCATATAGGGATTTTTTAAGTCGGAGTACCTTCTCCGGATTTTCTCTATCTTCAAAATGGGGTGGCTGCTTCATAAAGACCGTGTCGCGTAAGTCGCCGTTGAGATACGCGGAGGAAATATCTAATTGGTGTAGATAAATGCCATGTTCTACCGCCAAGCCAATTACCAGTCTTATATTAGCGTAGCGAACTACTGGAGAAAATGTCTCGCTGTAATTGACACCGTAACGCTGAGAGCAACCTTTTTTCAACAAGTCAAGACTTTAATTTATGTATGCCCCCTTCCTTGTTCTTCTTCACGGCATAAACCCATTTGCAGCCAATGGCGACTTGACCTTTTTGGTAAATCTGCCAGCTCCCAAGTACCATTTTTAATAAGGGAGTCATATTCAATATTCATGGATTTATCCCACTCATCGGCGTATGGTCCGCTTAGAGCCTCTTCAACATTCTCAGGGGTTTCAATATCGCACTTACCCATTGCATGTAGTTCGTTGAACAATTTCCATCGCGCAAAAGTCTTGGTCTTCCAGGTCCAATTCTAACAACTCGTTGGTCTGCTTCTTGCTGATGAACATTTTCTCTAAATTGATCTTGTTGTTCTGGAATGTCACTATCGTTGCTTGTAGATACATCATTTCCTCCTTCTTGACGAATACCATCTTGAGAACCATTTGTCTGTTCTGCGCGTTCAGGTTCGCTGGGCATAGTTTCATCATCTGCTCCTTCTCGATAAGCACCAGTTTCGTCCATTACGTTTTCAGAATTTGCAGAATTATAATCATATATAAAAACATCATTGTTGTTGTCGCATTCGTCATGAGCATCAAAGGTATTTTCTAAAAATATGACATCTCTAGCTACAATTACTTTGCGGTTTATTGAATTGTAAAGTCTATATGCCTTGCTTTCTTCGCTATACCCAATCATAATACATTCAGTACCTTTGGGTGCAAATTTGTTTTTCGATGTCTTGTCGAGTACTATTGCCTTACAACCAAATATTTTGAAGTGACTTACAGCTGGCTTAAATCCGTTCCACATTTCAAATGGTGTTCTATCCCGCAAAATCTTTGTTGTTGTTCAATTTCTGATGTACGCTGACGTTCTTACTGCCTCGGCCCAAAATGATTCAGATAACCCGGAGTGTAAGATCATTGTTCTTGCCATCTCGACCAACGTACGGTTAGCTCTTTCGGCAACACCATTTTGTTGTGGCGTATACGGAACAGTTAATTGTCTTTTTATGCCGTTTAATCGCAAAAAATCATCAAAGTCTTTGTTCACATACTCGCGGCCATTATCAGTTCTCAAGCATTTTATTTTCCTACCCGTTTGTTTTCCGACTTCTGCTTTATAGTCCTTAAATGCTTTAAATACTCCGTCTTTGGATTTCAAACAATATACGGTAACTTATCGGGAGTAATCGTCTATGAAAGTCGCGAAATATCGTGAACCGCCGTATGACACTTTATTTACCGGACCGCACACGTCACTGTGAACAATTTGCAAGAGTTCATTTGAACGATTATCCGAGGTTTGAGGAAACGGTTTTACATGTATTTTTCCCTTCGCGCACGTAGCACACTCTAAACAATTTGGCATGTTCTTTATTTTGATGCCTCGCACGGTTTCTTTATTAATTAAATCTTTCAAACAATTAAAGTTTAAATGCCCGAATCTATTATGCCACTTTATGGCCTCTTCGTTAGGTTTCGACACACTGTAACATTTTTTATACCGTTCCTCTTCTTTACTTTGGTAAATAAACAAATCATTTTCCTTGTATGCTTTCAAAAGACATTTGTTTTCTTTATTTATTATCTTTATACAATTGTCCTTGAAAAATACACTCATACCACCGCTCGTTGCTCTGCCGACAGAGATAAAGTTATAAGGAATAGAAGTGACATGCAAAACGTTCTTTAGTGTTACACTTGCACCACAAATATCGACGTCGCCACGACCGATCGCTTTTACGTACATATTATTCGGCAACATAACTCTCTCCTCACACTCTTCATACGAAGTAAATAACTCCCGCACACAACAGAAATGACTAGTCGCACCGCTGTCAACACACCACTTATTTCTATGCGTATTGCTGTTATCGCTGTTGTTGTCGAACGCCAGTAGCTGTGTCAGAAAACAAGAGTTTTTTTCTGTTCTCTTTGGTTGTCTACATTTTACAGCAAAATGTCCCGGCTGACCACAGTTATATCATCTCTTGTTGTTCTTGTCGCCATTTCGTTTTTTTGCATTACGAGTGTCTCTATTTGTTCTTTGGCATTTACCATCTGCTTTTGTTTGCATGAGTGTTTCTGTTGCACTAACGCCGCTTGCTTCGTTATTATTGTTGTCTTGCCTCGCACCCTCCTCCAACAGCTTCACTTTCAACGAACTGAAGGTAGGTAAGTTGTGTCTTGCTTCAATAGCAACAACAAAGTTCTCGAAACTTCTTGGTAGACTTGACAACAAAATAATAACGCATATTTCGTCAGCCAACTCGATCTCAACCTCATTTAAACTTTCCATTGTGTTTAGAAACTCATTATTGTGATCCACAATTTTACCACTTTCTGGCATTCGCATGTACAACAGTTTTTTAAATAGCATTATCTTTCTCGCCGGCCCTTTAGGTTGGTGGATTTCCTTTAGCTTGTTCCAAGCACGCGCTGCCGTTGTACATGACTTCACGTGATTCAGCTGCGTCGGCCTAACACACAGTAATATCGACGCCAATGCTTTTTCGTCTTTTATTTCAAACGCCGCTGCTCCTGCGCCCTCAGGCTTAACATCTCTGCCGCATGTTACACCCCATAAATCTGAGTGCACTAACACACTCTCCATGTGAATGCACCAAGTGACGTAATTATTATCGTCAAGTTTGTCAATCTGCATTACATTCATTGTCTTTTATTCTTTCACTTTTCACACAGAAAAATTATATTAATCAGTATTTTACAAATCACAAAGATTTATTTGAAGTTCTGTCTTTTCAATATATTTTATTCACATAGAATTTCCTTTTCATACTATTATGGCTGTCTGGGCCCATAACCTGTTGGAATTAAAGAAAAAACACACAACACAACAGAGTATTTACCATGGTATTTTATTTCGAAGTATTCAAATACGCGGTCAGAGAGAGACTGACTAGAATGTACAAAAACATACAAAAGGATAGAACGTAAAATAAAATTCAAGACAGTGTTACGAAGAAAAAAAAGTTGCCAATATATTCTAGTAATTGTGTTGCCATACTTTTCACAGTTTCCATTTTCAAACTCAAATTATTGAAATAAATGTAAACAGAAAACATATGTTTTTGAACAGTGCTCCCAAAAACAATCCACAAATTGAAGTGTTACCATATTTTTTCTTCATTCTTTTCTTTAGTTAACTAAAGCACTGTGAATATGAAACATTAGTTAAACTCTAGTTATCATTTTAGTTAACTAATGGTTAACCAATGACTGTGAATCCGGGCCTAAGTGTGCCAATAATTTTGTGCGATGAAACCGTGTCTTTTTTAGTTGATTTAATTTAAAAAGGATAATAAAAAAATTAATTTTTATAAAAAAATTGTTGCATTTGGTAGTTAATTAATTGAACAATATAGGAAAAATACTTTTACCTAATATAATTTGTTCATCAGCTTTAAACAGAGCTTTAAAACGAAAAATGGTTGCTGTGCCAATAATTAAGTGCGGCACTGTATATCGTGGCAGTAACTGTGACCAAGTAGAAGACATCCTAAAGGAAAAGGGCGCAATATCTCTTCTATGTAGAGAGTACCACTTCAGGAAACACTGGGCTTTCTCTAATATGGACAGTAATTGAATCAAGGCGAAACCTTACGAAACGATTTACAGTTACAATGATGCATTTTGTGTTACAATTTCATCATAATAGGGTTCTTTATTTTTGCAGAATTTCTTTTTTATTTAATGTATGCTAACTTAGTTGATTTAGGTGTAGTAATAGGTACAATTAGGTTCCTCAGGACAGCTTGTAACTCCTAGAAGACGCTTCCCCAGGTAGCGGATAGGGGAAAGCCTCTCATATATTGGAGGTAGGAGCTGTATCAACTACCTTCCGCGGACCAACAAGCAGTAGAATTCATACTTTCAAACCTTTACTATCAAAAATGTTAAACTAATTTTGTGTCGTAGAGCTTTTTTTTTATTAATACCATAATGGCCTATAAATAACATATGGAAATGTGAAGTATAACTACAGTACCAAGTTAACTACATTCATAACTCGAAATCTCTACAAAATATATCAACAAATGTGTCTATAGCCTTATAGAATTCAACTATGAAACTTAGTGATCATTATAGGTGTAACATTTCAACCGACATGGAGAAAAAATTGTGTTGATCCCATATCGCCATGGTTTCACTCTCACGTACATTTTATTTATATAAGCGTGGTTTTATAAACTATAAAGGTAAAGGATATTCCGTAGTCGGTCTAACCCGTCTTCAGACTTCTTTACTCGTTTTAGAATTTGTTTATTAATCTGTTTTTTATTTATACACTGGTGAATCACAGTGTTTATTTTTTAAATTTATAAATATTTATTGTTAACAGAATGCTCGTTAATTAAGCAATATGAAAAAGAAATTTATTATTTTGTTTTACAGAATAATTTTTTTATAATTTTGTCACCTTCTCATTGCTGTATTCTTTTTTCTAAACTTTTGTAAAACGTACTTATATTTTGTATGTGTTTATTGATTCAATCGAATTTAGCTCACTTTATAATATAGTTTTGACTTACAATAATAATACATGGGTGATCATTTTTCTTGCTGTCGAATAAAGTTGTCCCTTCCTTGGTTGGCTGTCCGCCAGATCGAACGTCCTTTTCGCTGTCTACTAAGGGGCCTTTCCAAGAGTATGTTAGGATGTCCTTTTCTCAGTGTGTGGACCAACGGATGAACTAGTGAACTTCGTTCGTTAATTTACAGGCGTTTTGTTTATTAGCGGCACTTTGTTTATTGGAAAGTTTATTTATTAAGTTGCACTTTTTATTTTATCTGAATGCAATAATCTCATTATACCGAGGTTTAATTTCCGAAACTCGGCTAGTATGTTTTTCGTTGGCACCACTAGACTAAACCTAATGATTTAAAAGATATTGTGAATCACAACAACTTCAAGCATCTTAATTATCTTTATTTTCGTAGTAACTCCTGACGCTTTATTTCTTCTCTTTTCTATTTTTTATATATTCTTTCTTTTTTATTTTTTATATATTTTTCTTGTTTTTTGTTATATTTGTTTGTTATTTTCTAAATAATTGTCAATAGTATTAATTTTAATTTTAGCTTTAAGTTTTTAATTTAAGTTACAATTGTGGCTAAGTTAAATGTACAGCATAAGTTTTTAAAACTTATTGTATGATTAAATAAATTAAATTAAATTAAATTAAATCTGGCCTTTATTCACACACTTTTCAGCACTTAATGTTCACTTACTGCTCGGGCGCCAGTTAGTCTTTTATAAATTTATTGTTTTCCAAAAACAATTTTTAAAGTTCATTTTTATGTTCTTTATTACATCACAGTATCTTAAAGACTAATTTACAATTTCAGTTTTATATCTAATGAAAACTCGGGCGCAGGCAGCCAATAGCAGGTGTAGACGCATCGTCAGCAACTTTACCGGATACACCTGTAGTCTATATTGTTGGAAAGGTGACCGTTGTGAGAACGTTGTACTGCTAAGCTTGTTTTGGTTGGCCGTAGGATATGAAACGAATGCGCTGTGGAAATGGTGAACTGCTGAGCTTGCATTTGTTTATTAAATATTTTGTTCGTTAACTTGTACATGCATTTTGAGTGGCTGTAGGTAAAGAAACAATCAGCCAAGTCGACTTTGTTACCCCTGCACACATGTAATTCAGATATATAATAATACAAATGTTCTTATTCGGCAGTGTATAATATTATATGTACTCAGGAACCGTAGATGTAGATTTTTCATAAGTGTAAATAATATAAATGTATTTATTTTACTTTCTTTTTAAATGTTCTCATATATTAGTAATTATTACATTTACGATGAAACTACATTTAAATCGAGTAAACCCAAAAAATTGGCAGTCTCCAGAACTAATGGGCAACTGGATAAACTTAATAGTTGTATTGAGTTTATCCAGAGTTTGAAAGTACTTTCCCATGTTACAATACATTGCATTGATGGTTACACTACATCCTATGCAGTATGCGAGCTCTGCAATGATTTGTTTAGCGACGAGCCAGTTATGGATATTATGTTTGGTAAGATGAATTAGGACTGTCTGGCATATTTATTTTCCGTATTATGATCTACCCTTGGAAACTATGTTAATCCCCCAGTACGAGAAATAAAATATCTGACGGCTAGATTATTATCTATGAAAATCGTCACACAGTCATTCTTATTGAATACTACTTGCAACGATGATCATGATACTAATCTGCACTGGAATTTCTCCACGACATCGGATGCTAATACTGTATCTTATGATCAAATTATTGATAAGTTATGCATACTTCCGGACAATTTTGAAAATTCTAATATTCACGACGAAATGACAGTTAATGACAATATTACTGAAAATAGCGGTGGGGATGAAATAAATGCAGAAGCTGCTAATTCGCGTTCATTTGCAGGTTACAGTTTGCAGGCTAAACTTTAAGTTTAACTGAGCAAACTGCAACCTGACTTTGGCGAAGGGGGCCTCTTTGTACTTGGATATCAAAAGATTCATTAAGGAAAAAAACTACGAACCAAATCTTCTCCTTAAAAATCTTTCTAATATATTTTTCCAGATCTGCCAAATACATTTTAAAGTATTTGGAGACATATTTCCTTCCATCTGTCACACAAGACGTTTAAAACAACAAATAGTTGTCTCTTGTGTAACCGAAACTAATAAAATATATCCATATTGGTTTTTGCATGGAATATGCGGCACACATAGAATTGAGGTCCTGAATAGAAAGCACTGCCGATGGATGCTTCAAGACCATTTGACCAAGATCAGGCATCACAAACTGCACTTCCACATGGGGCAACCAAATAATAAATTTGCCAAATTTGGGGTCTAGTCATATTGTGGTCCATGTCATAAGTCTGAAGCCATCTGCCAGCTTGAATTTGGGTTGAATATATTATGTTCCCTGAGAATTCATTGTGCACATTTTAATATTAACGGAGCTGTCGGCTATTACTTTTACAGCGTAGAAACTTTATTTTTCTATAAATAGGGAAGTGTCAGGCTAAAACTTTTGTATTTTGCGTAAATACAATGAGGTGTTAGTAATTGTATATTAGAGTCTTATTAGTATTTAGTTTTTGGCCTCCTTATTTCTTATCATAAATTAGAGTAGTACTTTCGTTCTAATTAGTGTGGTATATGTAAGTTATACTTCCAACAAGGTATTTTGTACACTTACTTTCCTAGCTCTTCGCAATTATTTGTAGGACTCTACAAGTTTATTGTTACCGTACAGGTCAAAGTATTACAATGAGCGACGCTATAAGTCGTGTTTTGCTGGATATATGTATGTATGTATCTGCTATTTAGATATGGGTATACTATTCCTCTCTGATTTTCCGGTCCACCTATATACGGTAACTTAAGTTTCATGTATACTTTGATTTGTATAAAATATTTCAAATCTTTTAACCATTCAATTGCATTGTTCTTGGAGGTGGTTTTTTTTTCTTATTGATAAAACGGTTATTGATGTTGGTTTATTAAATAATGGTCTGGATTCATGGAACCGAAGTTATTGATGGTGATTATGGGAAATTTCCAAAGTCACATGCAATGGATGTAAAATTGGACACACATGTGGATTAGGTCTATTTGGAGACCTCAATGGTATTCCTATATGTACTCGTATATACGAGTATATATATATATTTTTTTTTTTTTTAGGCAATTCATAATTATTGTAACAACTCAAATGGAGACTAACAATAAGTAAATATATCTTAAAACTAGACAACAATGTATCACTGCTCCTTACCACTGTATGGAGAAAATATTATTGAACACTTATTATTTTAGAAAAACAATAAAAATAAAAGTAATTATAGAAATTAGTAATGATGGCTTATTAAATAATAGTTTACAATGGTGATAAGTCTGCTCTCTTCAATCGGGTCGTGGGCTTGTTTGTAATAAATTCCTAGCTAGTATATTGGGGTGGTTCAATAATTTTAGTTGGTACTTCTTTTTGACATCTGAATGCCTCTGACCTATTAGAGGCACACCTAGATCTCGGTGAATATTTAGGTTTTTCATGAACCACGGTGCACCAGTAATCGTGCGTAGAATTTTAGACTGGGTCCTTTGCAACAGTTCGGTGTTTGGTGTTTTTGCTTCTCCCCACAGCTGAATTCCATATGTCCAGATGGGTACTATTGTGGCTTTGTATAAGAGTACTTTGTAGTCAAGGCTTAGTTTTGAGTTTGAATTTAAAAGCCAGTTAGGACTTGCAGCTTTTAGTTTGAAGTGCGCTCTTTTCTTTTCTATGTGTGTTCTCCACGTAAGGCGTCTGTCGAGGTGAATGCCTAAATATTTCACTTCTGTCTCCTGTGGGGTTTTGTTGTTGAGTATGATTGGAGGACACCTGTGTTTGTTGAGTGTAAATGTTATGTGTGTGCTTTTTTGTTCATTTACTGCGATGCGCCAGTTCAAAAGCCAATTTTCAACCACTTGTAAATGTTCGTTGAGATCGCGCGATGCTATTTGACGGTGCTTGTAGCAAGATAAAATCGCAGTGTCATCGGAAAAAGTTGAGGTGAGCAGATATTTGTTTGTTGGTAAATCTGAGGTGTATAGTATGTACAGTATCGGTCCAAGAACACTTCCTTGAGGTACTCCAGCCAATATATCCATTTTGATGAAAGGTAATCTTCACATCTGACTTGAAATCGCCTACCCTTTAAGTATGATTCCAGGATACTATGGATATTTGAAGGCAGAAGTTTTCTTATTTTGTAGACGAGGCCCTCGTGCCACACTTTGTCAAAGGCTTGTGCGACATCGAGGAACACTGCAGAGCAGTATTGTTTCTCCTCGAACGCCTTTCTGATTTGGGACACTAGTCGGTGTACTTGTTCAATAGTACCATGCTTTTTTTGAAAGCCAAACTGGTGGTTAGGTATTACTTTTTTCTGTACCAGATATGGGGTTAATTTTGATAGCAATAATTTTTCGAATAGTTTCGAGACGACGGATAACAGGCTTATTGGTCTGTATGACGAGACTTGCGTTGGAGTTTTGCCAGGTTTGGGTATCATGATTACGTGGGACAGTTTCCAAACTTGAGGAAAGTAACCTTGTCTAAGAATTGTGTTAAATAATATTGTTAAATGCCTTACTGCAAGCGGAGGTAGCTCCATCAACATCTTTGTGGTTATCAGATCGTGGCCTGCCGCTTTCTTTTTATCTAAATGAGTTGAGATAAAATGCCACACTTCTTTAGGCCTCAACCGTAGGTCCATCTGGGGAATTAGGTTGTTTAATGTTAGTATTTTAAAGTTGTTACTAGGAGGATTTGGTTGGAATGCGATTTTAAGATGTTGAGCAAAAGCTTGCCCCTTCTCCTCATTGCTTCTTGCCCATCTTCCGGCTATAAGTCTTATAGGCGAGTCCGATTGTGTAGGTTTATTCGTGTTTTTGACTGCCTTCCATAAGGAGTAGTTTGTGGATTCAAGGGGGTTCAGGTGCGAGATGTAGGCCTGTATACCCCTTTCAGTTTCGTCGCGCAATGGGTTTCGCAGTTCGTTTTTGGCTGTCGTGAATTTTTGCTTTAGCGCTGGTGACCTGTGCTTTTGCCACAGTCGTCTGAACCGTCTCTTTGCCGTTATCAGTCTTTCAATTTCGAATGATGTTGCGCATATTGACTTGCGTGGGATTTGGCCGTTTGGGGGTATAGCGTGGATTGCTGCTGATATCAGTGTGTAGTTGAATGATTGTACTGCGGAATCTAATTCATGTGGGCATTAAGACTACATTTATCAGGAAGGTGGCTGCAAATATATTTACGGAATTTTAACCAATTTGTTTTACCTGTTACTAATCGAAAAGGTTGGTTTGTGTCTTCTGGGTATTTGCTTAGGTGCATTATAACTGGGGAAGGATCTGAACTCAGCTCAAAGCATGATTCTGTGGACAGAAGTTTTTTGTGGAGTCCATTCGTTATTGCAAAAGCTAGTAACTCCGGGATGTTCCGTTGATCCGGAACCATCTGGGTTTGCCAGATGACACATAATCAGTTTTGTTACGCCGATTCGTCCAGGCGTAGTATGACTGTTTACCCTTGGGATTTATAAGGCGTGAACCCCAATGCGAATGCTTAGCGGTGTAATCACCGGCTGCTATTGGCGTCCCAACATTGCAGGCACATGGAGGTAGCTTGGAGATATTCCTTGTCGTAGTTTTCTAGTGAGTGGTGTTTTATGCTGTCTTTTATGAGTATGCCTGTCCCTCCTCGAGCTTTGCCATTCGGATGCAACGTTTTGTATAACTTATAACCTTTTATTTTAAAATTGTGATTCAGAGTAAGGTGAGTTTCAGAAATGAGTAATATGTCTATTTTGCTGTTAATAAGGAAATTTTGCACTTCAAGTTGGTGCTGGCTAATACCGTTCGCGTTCCAATTACAAATTTTTAGCGTATTCATTTGTTTGCAAGTATGGATTTCAAAAGTTAATTTTGATTATTTATTAGTTCTTGCATCATTGATTGCATTGAGGACATGAACTGTGCCATACATTGCGTTAAGGTTAAGAGCACTGCCTGTAGATTTTGCGATTGTTTATTGGTATTTGAATTTTCAGCTAAATTTGATTTCAGTGCATTAGAGTAACTCATGACAGGTGGAGCATATTTGCCGCTGAACGTAGTCGGGATTTGGTGTAGAAGCGCTACGTAAGTAACTTCGTGTCGACCTCTAATGTTGTTCTAATGTAGTTAACAGCCCATACAATCGCCAGGAGATCTTTCTCGGTAGTTGAGTAATTTCATTCATGATCATTCAGTGTTCTACTTGCATAGTTCACTGGATGACTATCTTGTGTTAAAACAGCTCCGATAGAGAAGTTACTAGCATCTGTCACTGCTTTGAACTTTTTTGTAAAGTCCGGATGCCTTGATCTAGCATCTCGTTCATTTGTCTATTAATTTATTTTTCGTGTTTATGTGAATAACGATAGATTTTGGCATATTGGTCTGTTAATTGTCGCGACAATCTCATGGTGAATTTCGTGTGTATGGCTTAATGCCTGTCCCTCTTTAAAAAATAGATCCTTATTATGTGTAAAGCGATGCGTTTTTGGTCTTACTAATTTTGTCATCACGTCTTCGTCTGACTCCATGTCCTGCAGCATGAGTATGTCGTCGAACTCATAAGGGCATGAAGTCAAAAAATTTCATTTTTGTACCGTGTAGTTCCACATATCCATCATCGAGATTAATTATGTTTGCATCGGTTAATTGTTGGGCAGGCAGACATTTAGATATATAAGATAAACATATACACATATATATAAATATATATATACATATATATATATATATATATATATATATATATATATATATATATATATATATATATATATATATATATATGTATATATATATATATATATATATATATATATATATATATATATATATATATACATATATGTATATATATATATATATATATATATATATATATATATATACACTTCGCTCTTCTTTTATGCGGTATATGCAATCCTCAGGCAGTCGCATAAAAAAAACCGCATAAAAAAAATTCGCATAAAAAAGTTCTTTACTTTCATACAAAAACAGGGGATGCGTTCCAGCATTTTCAAAATCCGCATTCATTTAGATACTCCATGTAAAAAACCCTAAAAAACCGCATAAAAAAATCCAGTGAAGCAATATGAAGGAAAACAAAAAAATTTATTTCTTCACTTCAACACTTATTATTCCATTTAAAACTAAGCAAAACCATTTTAATTTAAGCATAAATTAAATGAATAAAATTGTATCCGTATTTTAACCAAAAACAAAAAATAGGACTACAATAAATTAATGAATTATATAAAGATATATGGACGAATTAATTATCAGAATCACTGCTAATATGTGGAGGTTTGCGTGGTTCAAATATTGGAGAACCGCTGTCATCACTTATAGATTCTTCCACATTCACATCAGCAGCATTGTCTACTCTTGTAAAAAATGATGTGATTTTCTTTTGAGTAACTGCATTTTTCAACACTTTCTTCTGCTCTCGATAACCAGACATAAGACGATTTAAATCTTGATTTATTTTTAAGGCCTTTTCCGTGTCAAGCTCGTATAGCAAAATTTTTCTTGCAATGTATCGCACGTTTGCAGAATTTCTGAAATCGATTTTGATGTAAGACTAGAAACAACTTCGTCATCGCTATCACCATCAGAAATTTCTACATCTCTTAAGGCTATTTCAATAATGTCTTCATCGGGCAAAGGCAAGTCCGCAAGGAATTCATTGACATCATTATTATTGAAAATGCCGAAACCTTCTCCTCCTATTTGATGGGCAGTTGATATTATATCTTCCGTAAGTCTTTGTTACTCAATATCGATTTCGTTTTCTACACACTCAGGCCAGACTTTCTTCCAACTAATGTTTAATGTGTGTTTTCTTAGACTTCCAATGGCAGATGTAGCTTGGAAAATGAAATCAAGAAAGGAAAATTTCTTCCTCAGTTAAATTTATGTATTTTTTTCAAGTTCCTTACCTTTAAGAGTACGTGGTCTTAAGAATTTATTGACTACTAGAGGCTTCAACATTTTATCTCCTGATGCATTGCTGCGGAGCAGGAAAGTTATTATATCTTTATTAGCTTTGAAACCACTGGCCCGCTTTTGCGATTTTGCTGCGTAAGTGTGACTTGGCATTTTTTTCCAGAATAATTCCGTCTCATCTGCATTAAATACCTGGTCTGCAGATTACCCTCCATCCGCTATGATATTCTTCAATTTATCTGGATATTATTTTGCTACCTTCTCGTCGCCTGATGATAATTCACCCCATATTTGTATGTTATGAAGTTGATTTCTTTTCCAAAATCCACTTAGCCAGCCTTTGCTTGCAGAAAATGTCTTGTTTACATGGGACGTAGAAGATGTTGGTTCTGACATTTAAGTTTTCATAAAATTTTAGCGCCTTTTCTATAATTACATAACCGCTCACACGTATACTTTTTGATGTTAGGTCCCCAATCCATATAATGAGGTCTCGTCCCATTCTTACCAGCAGGGGATCGCGCGAATAGGATGAATACATCACAGTGATATCAGTGCCAGAAACCACGGATTTTTTTATTTGTTCTTCATTCTTTTTTATTCCTCTAACTGAAGATTCGCCAAGCTGAAAGTCTCTTCCTATCGTTGCATATATATATATATATATATATATATATATATATATATATATATATATATATATATATATATATATATATATATATATATATATATATATATATATATATATATATATATATATATATATATATATATATATATATATATATATATATATATATATATATATATATATATATATATATACTCGTATATATATATATACAACATCATATATATATATATATATATATATATATATATATATATATATATATATATATTCGTCAAATACATTTCTGTTATTATCTACTATTCCTCGTGATGTTGAGGCATTTCTGAGTCTATTTGTAGGATAGAGGAAAGAGTTTTCCTTGTTTTCATTTACTGTATGCAGATCTTCTGCGGCCAGACTAAGAACCTCTTTGGGCACACAGCTCTCTACCAAAAGCTCCTCTAAAACTTACAGCTTTAATATCCCTAAAAATAATTGTTGATGATTTTTTTTTACCATTATGAGATGCGACAACATTTTGCTCTTGGACTAACTTAGCTTTTTATTTTCTCTCCGTTCAACGCGTTGAGAACGCTCTGGATTTTCAAAAGTCGGTTTGAAAATTTTTTGGCACAGTGGCGCGGTTCAACAATCTCCGCGTAGTGAAGCCTGGAAGAATGGTCGATTTTCAGCAATACGAATGCAATTTATATAATTTATATTTTAGCCATTTGATACTTCAAGCTATTTGTAAAGTCATTACTTGTGAAATGCTTCATGCCAATGAAGCTGGTCTTCGGATTGAAAACTTTTTTCGCCGGCAGAATCTTATCCACTTATTCCAAACAGTCGCATCAGGCGGAAAGGAAACAAAACTGCACTCCGACGCTTTACTTCCAATCCAGTTATTACAACCTGCCCGCACATTTCATTTTTCACAATTGTCTTTTTAATTTCTAATTTATTTAATTATTTATAAAGAATACACTATCTGCACTATGCATTTTTTACTACTGTCACGTCTCAGCCAAGCAACGAAATGTCAAACTTAGAAATAAAAATAAATAACGGAACTGCGCAATGCGAAATCTTCTTCTCAATTATTCTTGCCTTCTACTTGATTTCTTCATCTTCCTCAATGCAGGGCTGCGTACTCTTTTAGAGTCATACTATCTAATTTTAATTTTTTATGTTTACAAAATATAGGACGAATTGGTTTAAAAATATAATAGTGAAAGTGCTTTGTGTGATTATTATAAAAAAAATTACAAAAAGGAAAACTTAAAATAAATAATACATAAACGGTTTTTCAAATGAAACGCTACAAAAGTAAGTCGATAGTGACAGCAAACGACACTGAATTTTTTCCCGCTCTTTTGACATTTCTCTTCAGTAAGGTTTGCCAATTCATCATGCACAGATATACGAGACAACAACGAGTCGAAATTATTAAAATTTACTACCGAAATTCGGAGTCAGTCGCCTCAACTTTAAGAGCGCTACGTCCAATTTATGGTCGTCATAATTGTCCTAGCAGATCAAAAATTGAGCGTCTAGTGGAAAAATTTGAATCCACAGGCACAGTACAAAATGTTCCCGTGCCAGTGAGACAAAGAAGTGCCCGTAGTGTCGAGAGTATTGCTGCCGCTGAGGCTTCAGTTCAAGAAAGCCCAAATGTGTCTCTCACACGTCGTTCTCAAGCGTTGGGCATCTCTGTGACGTCGTTGTGGCGAATTTTGCGAAAAGATCTTGGTCTACATCCTTACAAGATCAAATTGACGCAAGAACTGAAGCCGCTTGACCACCATAAGCGTCGTATGTTCGTGAATTGGGCTGAGCAACAACTTGAAAATGATTCGGATTTTCATCGGAAAATCATCTTCAGCGATGAGGCTCATTTCTGGCTGAATGGCTTCGTCAATAAGCAAAATATGCGCTATTGGTTAGACAGCAATCCACACGTACTCCATGAGTCATCATTGCATCCCGAAAAAATTACGGTTTGGTGCGGTTTGTGGGCCGGCGGCGTCATTGGGCCGTACTTCTTCCGTGATGATCAAGACCGGCACATTACTGTGAATGCGAATCGCTACCGTTCAATGATAACCGAATATTTTTGGCCCCAATTGGATAATATGGACTTGGAGGACATGTGGTTCCAACAGTACGGCGCCACATGCCACATAGCGAATGCCACAATCAATTTACTGCAAACCAAGTTTGGTGAACGTGTTATCTCACGAAATGGCCCAGTCGATTGGCCACCTCGGTCGTGCGATTTGACGCCGTTAGATTATTTCCTGTGGAGCTACGTCAAGTCTATGGTCTATGCCAACAAGCCAGCGACGATTGATGAACTTCGTACGAATATCGAACGTGAAATTGCAGCAGTATCGGCCGATTTATGCTTGAAAACCGTTGAAAATTGGGTTCAGCATCTGGACTTCTGCAAGCGTGCCCGTGGTGGCCATGCAGAAGAAATCGTGTTCCATACATAATGGCATCGAACGTACTTTCACAGGAATAAAGAATTTCATTGATATCTAAACCGGTTTTTTTTTATTTAAAAAAACTTTTGTAGGGCTCTTATTGAAAAACCCGATATTTATCACATTATATCCCACTGTGTTTACCTCCAATACTTCTACTGTATTTAGCGCTCTTATTGAAAAACCCGATACATATTAAATATAATGTAAAAAGTTTTCAAGATGACACACGAACAACAAGGACAACATATATCAACATCAGAACTAATGAAGGAAGCTGCAAGGAGTACCATGGAAAAAAATACTATGACCTTTCATCTTTTATTTTTGAATGTGGATGTAATTCTCTCCCTTTATGCGGAAAATCCGGCAATGAAAGACAATGTATTCCAGCGGCACGTTAAAAGTAAAATACAAGGAGCTGCATTATAAGCGATTCGCACGCTAGGAGCAAATCCATCGTGTGACGAACTTAAACAGGAGCTGATACGGAATTTCGGCGTAAGAGAGAGCTACCACACATTATATCACCAGGCATTCAACACAAAATATAGAAATGTAAGGGATTATTTTTTGAATTAAAAAAATATTTTAGACAAACTTACACCCTGATTCTAAATTTTCTGTCATATGACAGTTTCTGTCTATTTTGTCAGATCACAAGACTGAAAATTTTTGTACCCCAATTCTAAATGCATTCTGCCTTTGAATAAGCTGTTATGTTAACAGAAAGCTGTTTTAGTGTATCAGCAGAGTGCTATGATTATTTGACTGCTGTGAAGTCAGACAGTAAAGTGAAACTAATTTTCATTATTATTAGATATTTAAATTTTATTATTATATCACTTTTAAAATTGACACATGAAAGAACTCTTCCTGAGTTCTTGGGAAACGCACATCATGTCCCTTCACTCGCACTAGCAAATCAACAATTTTTCGAATTGCTCGAGACATTAAAGGCTGGCTCATAGCAGTTTTGTAAATATTACCATGACACTGCTGGTAACTTTCATTGCCAAACCAATTTAACGCCGCCAGGAATATGAGCGTGAACGGTAGGTTTGTTTTTTGGGTATCGTAGTTACTCAACTCCTGGATGAGATTCCATGCCAAATCTTTTGGAAGGCGAAAATCTTTCATGAATACTGCTTCCGGCTTACAAAAAGGGCCACTGTTATCGCTTAATGACCTCAAGCACCTCCTATTTTCCAAATTTTCCAAACTCTGCATTCATTGCTATTTTTATTATTTATTTATTATTTATTTTAACAATTCTATATAAAATAATTTTTTTTCAAATTTGTTCTTACTTTTGTCAACTCCTCTTGATGTGCTGTCAAAAACTACTGTCATAGGACAGAATTTTTGACAGAGAGCTCTTTTGGAAAACACTTTCCTGACAAATTTGCAACATTCTGTCATATGACAGGAATGATATTTTGTCCGACAAATAGAATTAGGGTGTTAATTCTAAGTCTGAATTTGATATAAGTAAATCGGCGGAGTTTTCTCCGATTATAATGCAAATCATTTACCTCTACATGATAACCCATTTCGGCGACAAAATAACCATTCAGGTAAGTTTTGACAAAGACAAGAGAATACGTATACTATTCAAAATAGGTCCAATAATCAAAATTACACTTACTACGGTAGGAACCCTGAACAAACTCGACAAAATATGCCACAACCTATGGAAACGGATCATCTTCAGGTAGTTCACGAGGATGTAAATTTTCTCTTAACGAAAAAATTAAGTGTTTGTTAGATGCCGGGTCGTCAACAACACTTTTAAGTAAAGAGGCTCTACCTCACTACAAACGTACTAGACTCCAACATACGCTAAGATTTAATACACTCAGTGGACAGAACTTGATTGGTTGGAAACTTACGATTTTTACAACAAGAATTTTCAGGGACTAATAGGACAGAACAAACTTCAATCGATGCTTGCCATTCTTAATCTCAATGAAGGATAAATGGAAATACACGGTACAAAGATAAAATTTTTGGCTTCATGCCCTTATGAGTTCGACGACATACTCACGGGACATAGAATCAGACGAAGACTTGATGACAAAGTTAGTATGACCACATATGCATCGTGAAGAAGTGAACAGACGGATATCTTAACAGATAATAAGGATCTATTTTTTAAGGAGAGGCTTATATTAAGCCATACACACGAAACTCACCATGAGATTGCGACGACAATGAACAGACCGACAATAAATTGTTGGACAGGCAGACATTTAGATATATAAGTTATACATATACGAGTATGTATATTTTTTATATATTGTTACGAAATTGCCCTCTTGACAATTTATTCTGTTACGAAGTTGCGCTCCTGACAATTTACTCTAACTCTCTGTACTCGGATTCGAACCACTGGATTGTGTAGTAATCAAACAATCGCTGGTTAAATTAAAATAATTAGCTTTATTTAATTATTGCTATTTACACATTTAATATTAGGCTTAAAGTTTACTTAGTTATTATTTGCACTTTATTTAACAAACCATTAGTCACTTTATTTAATAAGTAATTTCATCACTTTATTTAATAATGGATTTCATCACTTTGCACTATTACAAATACTGCTGCTTTGATTATAATGCTAGATGTACACACTTTTACGGTCTCTGATCTACTGTATTCCTTTGAACAGTCTTGTCGCTTTTATAGTTTTCGAATGGTTGGTGTAGAAACTTCCACGCTATTCTCGTATTTTCTAGAACCTTCTATCCTCTTTAGGTGTTCCTCAAGCGTACGATTAAATCTTTAAAAAAATCCATTGGATTGCGGGTGCAAAGGGGTTGAACGAGTATTGCGTATGCCCATCAATTCACTCATTTCCCTGAATATCGTTGACTCGAAATTTCTGCCTTGATCTGAGTGTAACTCAAGGGGAGCTTCGAATCTACAGACCCAATTATTAATAAATGAATTTGCAACGGTCTCATTTTCTGATCGCGGATGGAATATACTTCTGGCCATTTACTAAAATAGTCGATTACGACGAGACCATATTTGTTGCCGGAATCACTAATTGAAAACGGACCTGCTATGTCCATTGTAATACGCTCCCACGTTGTATAAATTCATTTCCCCCTGACTGCGACGGCTCGGTCCCTTGGCAGCTGTACACTTTTCACAAGCACTAATCCAATCAACTACCGATTGCTGGCTGCCAACCCAGTAAAATCATATTTTAATTTTCTCGACTGTTTTTGTTATTCCCAAATGTCCTCCGCTTGGCTCACTATGGTATTCCTTGAGAATTTCGCTTATTCTTGCCTTGGGTACCACAATCAAGTTCTTCGTGGTTTTTCCTTTTCGCTCTCCCACAGGCGAAATAGGCATCCAGCTTGCAGCTTTAAGCTATTCCATTGATCCTTTAGTTATGGGACTTTCAGTCGAGATTTCATTCCAATCTGGTCATTTTCCTTCTTTCCTACTTGTCACGATACTTGTCATAATTTTGTTGTTCTTCTCTTATTTTCTCTGCTGTTCATTCTTCGTCTGGTAAAACAGCCATTAAGCGCACATCGACTAGTCCTTCTTTCCTTTCAGCTTTAGAACAGTGCCACATTGCATTACCGTGGCTTCCGCCCTGCGATATTCCATTGTAAAATCACAGCTTTGGAGTCGCTCAATCCATCTCGTCACCTATCCTTCGGGATTTTTGAACTGTAATAGCCAGCGCAGAGCAGCGTGATCCGTTCTCAACAAGAACTTTTGTCCATACAAGTACTTGTTAAAGTGCTTCACGCACTGCATAACCGCCAAAAGTTCTCTCCGTGTTACACCGTAATTTCGCTCTGGCTTTGATAAGATCTTGCTGAAGTAGGCTATTACTCTTTCATATCCGTCAATAACTTGCGACAGGACACCTCCAATCCCGAATCCACTTGCATCTGTATCCAAAATAAATTTTTCGCCGGGTATTGGATACGCAAGGATCGGAGCTGTACACAATAGCTCTTTCAATCTGTTGAACGCCTCAACTGTCCGCTATTCCACTCCAAAGGACAATTCTTCCTCGGTTATTCATGCAGGCCGCCAGCCACGTCTGCGAAGCTTGGAACAAAGCGTCTGTAGTAGGTGCAAAGACCCCAGAAGCTGCGCAGCTCATCTTGGCCACTCCCTTACTGAGTCTATCTTATCTGGATCTGTGTCCTCCTCTCCTCAGGTGTGACTTTATGTCCTAGGTACTTGACTTCTTAACGAGTAGTTCTTTACGCTCAGCTTCAATCCTGAAGCTCCTAATCGCATCAATACGTCTACTAAATTCTTCAAGTGGTCCTCGAAGTCTTTTCCCATAACGATAATGTCATCTAGCTACATAAGACACGTTTTCCAGTGGAGACCCTTTAGTTCCATTAGGCATTCAAATGTAGGTGGAGCATTGCACAGTCCGAATGGCATCACCAAAAATTGCCATAGTCCATCACCGGCACTGAATGCTGTCTTTTCCTTGTCTTGTTCGTCTACTGCCACTTTCCAATATCCGCTTTGTAAATCCAGCGTTGAGAACCAATTTGAACCAGAAAGTGTGTCCAACGTATCGTCGATTCGAGGTAATGGATATCTATCTATCTTCGTTACCTCATTTAGTTTACGATAATCTACACAGAAACATGTGGAGCCATCCTTCTTCTTGACTAATACCACTGGAGAACTCAAGGGGCTCGCTGATGGCTCAATGACGTTGTTCTGATGCATTTCCTTCAGCAATACATTCACCTCTTCTCTCTTCGCCAGAGGTACTCTTCTTGATGCTTGACGAATGGGATTGGCATCACCAGTGTTGATTGTGTGTTTCACCATCTTTGTTCAGCCTTCGTTTTTACCCTTTTCAACAAATACTGACCAATGTCTGGATCTATGTGTGGATAAGTCTTTACTCCATTCTTTCGTTAGATCGTCGAGTACCTTTTTATAAACTGGCATCTTACTTTTTGTGCCTCGCGGCTGGCTCTCACAGTTTACAATTGCTGAAATTGCCTCCACAACCCACAACTTGTTCTTCTCAACATCCCCGTCCATTTCGGCCCATATAACTGCCTCTGATTTGTGGATTTGGGATATTTGTCTGCCGTGATATATTGGCTTGTCGGATACCTCCATACTTATCCTCACCAACGGATAACGGAATTTCGGTGCTCACATATTTCAACATTTGGCTTTTCAAATCTAGGGTGAATCCATTCCGACTCATAAAATCCACACCTAAGATTAATTCGTCCACAATATCCGCAACTCGTGCGTCACTGTTGTGGTGCCGATAGTGATTTTCCGTATAACTTTTCCCAGTACCGGTGCATCATTTCCAGTTGCCGTACGCAATCTTATTCCCAGAAGCGGCTCGATTCCCCGAACGAGATCCCTTCTAATTATGGAATGTGATGCACCCGTATCCGATATTACCACGATTTTTCTTCCATTTACTACACTGTCGACAGTTAGGTTGTTGATTTTCCGTGCCACCTGAGAAACGAAGATTCTGGGGTTACATGTTGTGGGAGTCAGATCGTACCCCTCGATACTGACTCCATCTAGTTTGTCGACGGCTTATCAACATTTTCTGATTCCTTATTTTGGAATCTGACTTGCTTTGGAGGTCTTACCGGCGAGCGTGATGTAGAACGTTTCCGTCTCGACTGACAATTTCGAGCCATGTGTCCGACCTCTACGTAAGTAAAGCATTTGCCCGTGAAACCTTGTCCGCTTTCGACTTGTACCTGACGGGCTCTGTATACTGGCTGGCACACCAAGGCTGCTGTCTCTGAAGTTAAAGCGCTAGCTACTGTCTCCATATATGTAGCTTTCGGATTAGTTATCGCAGAACGCTTTATCTCCGCATCGCGAATGCCATATACGAATGTGTTCATCAGACACCTCTCAGTAATCTCTCCTGGGTAGGCAAGATGAGCCAACCGTTCCACTTCCGCCGCAAACTGTTGAAGAGACTCACAGCTCCACTTGGTACATCTGATTCCGATGTTCACTACCATACTTGCTCTGAACGGCATTCATCAAGTTTTCATAGCAGTCTCGTTCACTTTCTGAGATAGTTTGAAGCACATCAGTGGCAGCACCTTTCAGCGCAACGGTTAATGCAGCCACTTTTGCGCGAGCACTCCAACCATTTGTGCTAGCGGTAGTCTCAAACTGCATTCTGAAGACACAAAATGTCGTGGTTCCATCATAGGTAGGAGGCTTCAGTTTTATTGAGGATAAAGCTGGCACAGGCAATGCACCTTCCAGCAGTAGGTGAATTCTTTGCTCTATTTGTTGCTTAAATTCATTCTGCCTTTGTACTACAGATTTTCGAACGATTCTTGCCGTGTCTCAATTTCACAAACCTTCCTGTCTACCATCTCGGACATTTCTTTCATCTGCTGTGTGTTCTTTTCCACTAGTTGAGTAAGTCGTATTGCACTCTGCTGTAACTGTTCTTTGACATCCTCTTTGACTGCTTGTTTGCCGGATGCTACACTCTTTTCGATGGATTCAGCATTTTGTTGTAACTGCTGCTGTATCTTCTCATCTCGCAACTGCATCTTCTCATCGGCTGCTAGAGTATTTTTTTTTGTAACTGCTGCTGCATCTTCTCATATCTATGCTGCATCCTCTCATCGGCTGCTTGAGAATTTTGTTGTAACTGCTGCATATCTGTTTGAATTACCCCGATGAGTACTCTCATGTCAAAGTTACCATTTTATGATAAACAAATCGATATGGAAAGTAGTTGCATAGATTAGTTACGAATATCGCAACTTCTATCCACTTACCTTACAAAACTCACATACTAAACTAGAAATAGTGGATTTAATGAGAGAAAAATCAGACCGAAGTAAGTGGGTCCAATACAAGAATACTTCTACTTTTGCGTGTGTTAAAATAGGCGTATTCGATTCGCCAGTCTATCGAGGATAGGACAGAGTTTTGTGTGTAAAAAGTTATCGAGTAAATTAGACTCGGATGAAACGAGCGAGTTTTTCTATCCTCGATAGAAAGTGCTTCCAAATTGAAAATTGCTTGAAAACCAACGAGATTAAAAATTACCCATAAAAATTCACATGGGATTTTTTACTTTTCAGTGTCCGCGAATCCACTAATACAATGAATTTGAGGCCAACACTTCTAAATTACTCAAGAACTGTTTGAATTTTTCTAGTTTTTTTAATTTAGTGTTTTCCCTAAAAATTGGCCCCTTTTAAGTGTTTTTAGAAGAAAATTTCGTTCCATCGTGGATAAAACGCCAAGTTGCTTCTGCATTGTGCTTATTCTGTTTATCTTTGAATTAATTTCTTTCCGCACACAATTTAAAGGCACTGGACACAGTGTTGCTGAAGACTTGTACAGCTAAAGAAAGACGTATTTTTTGAAATAATGAAGGACATATGTGTGACCGTGCTAACTTTGGTGCCAATCTAACAGTTGTGGCCTTTCTATCTAAGTCGTAAAACTCTTTCAGAACACCCCAACTTACTATGCAATGCGGGGTACGAATGTCATATTTAAGTAGGGTGTTCCGAATACTTTTAAAAAGATGAAAATGATCATGTAAATCTTAATGTTGTTGAACATGAAGAAATTGTTTTCGGGATTTACCTTAAGTGTCGAATAACACTTAAGGTTGTTTGCGCCCTGAGCACCTGATTACTGTTGAGTCCTGCTCATAGTCGTTTTACACGAATCCAACGATATTATGTAGAAGATGAAGGTAAAGTGAAATTTAAGCTTTCTCGCATGAACCGCATGCTTTTGCTAGATAAATAGTAATTTTAATTTTGCTGTAAACACTTCTGATCATTGATGTACTTTTGTCGCCTGTCAGAAGTGATAAGTTCAGCAAATTGTTTAGTATATCATTTTGCTCCATCATTATTCCGAATAGAGTCGCTCCACTGACATTTCAACACTAATTTTCAAATTTATGATATACTCTAGCAATCCCTCCAGTGGTATTTTAAATAGACGTATACCGCTAGATTTCCTGGCTAAACAATGCCTTACAACACAAATGCGGGTATTTTCTGTAGAAAGCATTTTTAATTTCGTAATACACTACGCACTTTAAAGGTATTTAATCAAAACGCAAATGAATCCAACAATTTTGAACACAAAATTACACCAAAATCACAAGTTAATCTTAACACAAGAAATTTGCAAATATTACCGTTAATTATATTTTTAGAAAATTTTGACTATGAGTTTTCTCACATCCTTTGGCTACTGCAATAGCAGCCATAAAATAGTTTAGTCCATTGCAAATCATATAATGCTGAATAAATTATTGAAAATAGTAAACGTTTTTTTTATTATTTTTTCTAAACATAATTACTATGTTTTACTACTTTAACAAGGTTATGGTGCTAGGACTTGAACTCGAACTCCAAAACTATTAGACCAAATATAAATTTCGTTTCTGGCAGCAGCAATTAAATGTGGATGATTGACAAAGCGAAGCTTTACAACTTGCGCTACTGATGCTTATAAATATTTTAGCATTTTTGCGACATTTTGGGGAGCCAAACTGTTTACTGGGCATTTTGAATTCATTATATCCAATATTATTGAATTCTGTGCCTGTGCCCAACATTGGCCACGATAGAATTTCATATATAGAAATATTCAAAATGAAATTAACATAATAATTTTAATTTATTTATTAAAATATATATTGTAAATTGAATATAAATAAATACATTTTAATAATGAATAAATAACATTTTATCATTGAAAATGATTTTATCATTGAAAATGATTATAGAAAGTCTTTTTCTGAAAAATCGTATAAAAAAGTGAAACTTTTTGTGAAACGGAGAAATCCACACACAAGCAGACAACACACAAAAGCCTTAAGCAAAGAAAAAAATGAAAACAAAACCAACCACCAAAGCCAGGCAAAACGGAGAAATCCACAACAAGCAGAACACACACAAAAGCCTGAAACAAAGAAAAAAAAATCAAAACAAAACCAACCACCAAAGTCAGGCAAAAGTGAAATAAATTAAATGCATGCATGTCATGGCAAAAAAAAACTTCATTGTGGAAAAAATTCTTTTTTTTTGGTTTTTTATAATAAGATATAAACGAAAATATATTTAGTCTCTGAGCAATCATGAAACCGCAAGCACCACCATTAACTTCTACGGAGAGAGTTAAATTATTTCGGGAAAAACAAGCAAAAAAAACAAAGCGATTAGTACCTTTAAAGCCTGCTGAGAGACTTAAACTGCATCGGGAAAAGCAAAAGGCAAAAAAACCCAATAGAGCAGATCCTTTAAATCCTGCGTTGAGAACTAAATTATATCGGGAAATGCAAAAAGCAAAAAAAAAAAATCCGAAAGAGTTGAGTGGCTAGAAGCATTTATAAATGAAAAGTTTCATAAAAATAAATTGAATGGCGTGTGTTGTGTTTGCGAACGTTTATGGTGGACTTCAGAAACTGTTGTAGTTACAAGGCCACTAAACGTTATGAAGTTCCAATAATGGCAAAATTTAATGGGTTTTATTATCCCGATGTACCGAACGATTTACCGCCGTTAGATCCAATTACAGAACGGCTAATTTCTCCAAGACTGCCATTTTTAACTACTCGTCAAATTCGTTGGTTTCCCGGGGCGAAGCGGTTAGTCGGTCAAGTAATTAATGTTCCGGTGGATGTAGATAACATGGTGACCGCTCTCCCTCGCGAATTGAGTGACGATTGCGTAATAAATGTAAATATAAAACGACACAAATTGCACAAGTCGGATTATCTTCAAGGATGTGTGAAGAAAAACATTGTAAAACCGTGGTTGAAATATTTGATTGATACACCACTATACAAAAAAAATAAAATTAGCGTGAAATCATCTTTTTGGACATCGGAAGATGACAATAAAAACAACAATTCTTTTGAAACTGAATGCGAAGAATTATTTCCAATTGTCAAAGATGGAGATCTGCCAAAAAATATTGAAGCCGAAACAATTCTTAGCATGCAACAACATACTATGATATGGGGCGAAGAAATGATGCTTGTTCTGTGGCCCACACAAGACAAGAAACCATTGGCATTATCTTTTGACGGTTGCGCGGAAGAATTGTCGTTCCCTGGTATATACTTCGGTCATGAAAGAGAATTCAAAATAAAGGCTACACCATATTCAATTGCATCAAGTGAAATTCGTCGTGCTGACAGACGAGGACCTAAACCCGATCATATTTTGTATATGGCTGCAAAAATTATGCGGTTCCGGGTAATAGATGGATATAGACTTATGTTTAGAAACAATAATACATCTTCGTTTGAAAATATTACTCGTTCTGATTTAAATAATGCTGAATTTTTGACGGACGTATTAGACAGAAATATGTCATTCTTTAAAGGAATTCCAAACTCAGTACAATACTGGCAAACCCGAAAACGGGATTTGTTTGCCATGTTGCGGCAGTTGGGGAAACCAACAATATTTCTAACATTGAGCGCATCGGAAATATATTGGAAACCTCTCTTGCGCTTACTTATTCAATTCCGAAATAATGATTTTACGACAGAAATCACAGATGATGAAATTAACAACATGTCTTCCTTTTGGCGGGCAACAATTGTTAACGATGATATGTTGTTTGTACTTTGAAAAGTTTATAGATACACTGTTTGCCGCGATGAAGAATTCAAAAGGCCCGTTCGGACAATTTGTTGTTATCGATTACTTCAAAAGGATAGAATTTCAACATCGAGGCAGTCCGCATGCTCACTGTTTGTTGTGGTTAAAACATGCTCCCCAAGAAGCAATTTCTGAGCATATGCCTGAAACTGTTAAACTTATAGATCAATTAATTTCAGTCAGCAACGCAGATTTGCCAACAATTCGAAGCGTTCAAACACACAACCACACACACACGTGTTATAGAAAAAATAGTCGAAAATGTAGATTTAATGCTCCGTTTTGGCCTATGGATGAAACTCGAATTTTACAACCGGCGATTGAAAAAAATTTAGATAAATGTGAGATTTATAAAAATTTACACAAATGTTTGGAAGAAAACGAGTATGAAAGTTATGATGATTTCTTGGAGAAGAATTTAATAACTTCGAACGAAGAATATATTGATATACTTCGTCATGGTATTGCAAGAGCTACCGTTTTCGTAAAAAGAGATATAGAGGACATCTGGACGAATCCTTATAATACAGAAGTAGTAAACGTTCTAAATTCAAACATGGATATACAATACGTACTGGATGAATATTCGTGCGCCGCATATGTTGCCGAATATGTTAACAAAAGTAATAGAGGCTTCAGCGCGTTACATCGTGAACTCATTAATTTAAAAGATAAATATCCAGATGCCGATTTCGATACTTTAATGAAAGAGCTGGGAAAAAAAACACTGAATAATATAGAGATGTCAATTCAGGAGGATGCATGGTTCTTGCTTAGAATTCCGATGTCTCGGACCTCGCGCGACATTGAATATATACCTACCCAACATCCAAGCGAACGTCATGTATCTATAAAATCGCGAAACAAATGGATGCTGAAGGGTTAGATGGTGCATCTTCAAATAACAGACCCGAAGATTTAAATAACGTTTGTTTGGCTAATTTTGTGGCATGGTACAGAAAAACTTCAAAGGAAAGAAAACATAACGATGCTTTCGTTACTACAAATATACCAATTGCTTCATATGCGAAGCGAGCGGATAGTAAAATATTGCGTTGGCGTAATTATGATTCTTCGGACAAATTAAATTTTATTCGAGAGGTTGTATTGTTATTTTATCCATTCAGAAACGAGGAGTTGGATCTTTTAAACAATGATAATTACTTAAAAATATATGAAGAAAACAAAGAATTATTGATTACTAACAGATCGCAGTTTGACAGCGGAGTGGATTTTGAGAAAATTCTACAGTCCATCACGCATCATAATGATTTGAATGAAGAATGTTTAGATGAAACAGATAGAAGACTTGTTAAAGTGGTTGGTTCTGACAATGTGTTCTTACAAGGTCCCGAAAGAAAAAAATTACATAAACCTGAAGACGAGGATTTTGCCGGAATAAATAAAATATCAGTTATACAACGAATAGAAAATGTATTGCCTCATAAAGATTTTTGCGACACAATTAAAACTTTAAATAAAGATCAATACAAAATATGCTTGGAAATAATAAACCGATTGGTTTACGACAACGAAACTCCATTGCAGATATTTTTTACTGGTCCTGCGGAATCAGGTAAAATACATACGCTAAAGGTTATGATGGAAATAATAAATCGTTTTACGCAACGGCACAATGTAAATAAATGCGCCTATTTAGTATGCGCTACTACTGGTAAAGCAGCTATAAATATCGACGGAACTACGGTCCATACTGCGTTTAATATTTCGATAAATCAAAACAAGATGATGCATATAAAGGCAAGCGTAATCCAATCACTCCGTTGCGATATGCGAGAAGTTTCGACCATAATTATCGACGAGATCAGTATGATGAGTTTCCAAATGCTGTGTAATGTAAATTATGTACTTCGTGCGGTTGGGCCAAATCCTGATCAACTTTTTGGAGGATTCAATATTATTTTGTGTGGTGATTTACGACAATTACCGCCTGTGCGTGCCTCTCCAATTTATAGAAGACCAGCAAATTATTTACAAGAAGACATGATATGGCAGAATTTAAAGTTTTATCCGTTACACGAAATTGTCCGGTAATCAGATAGAACGTTTTCTAGACTTTTAACAAAAATAGGAAACGGCGAAGCTTTGAAGCAACGCGAGGTGAGGCTGTTGAACGAACGATTTGTCAGTAAAAGTGCAATAGAGGATATGAGAGATGCCGTCAGATTGTTTCATCGAAATCAGGACGTTGATAACTACAACTACAACATACTGAACGTCCCAGAGGCTGTTGAAGTCCTAGCCAAAGACGAAGTAAAAGGGTGTGATACTCATCAGCAAATCAGCAGCACGACAGCAAAGATTTCAAAACTATCCGTTACTGATACAGGAAACATGCAAACAAAATTATTGTTGGTGTTAAATACTCCATATATATTAACGCAAAACATCGATAAAAGAGATAAATTGGTTAATGGGTCTTTCGACCACTTACGTTACATTGAGTTTGACGACAAAGATACCACGCGAGTTCAGCGATTATGGATAGAATTCACTAATGCATCCAGTGGCAATATCATGCATCTACATTAAAAATAGGAACAAATTGCACACCAATTGCTCGTCGGTCCGCTCCCATCAATTTAGGTTCTACTCGTATAAAAGTAAAACGAACACAGTTTCCTATCGCTTCTGCAAATGCTTTGACAGTTCATAAATCTCAAGGCGGAACTTATGACAAAGTAGTATTTGAATACTCTAAAAATTTACAAACATCTTTGGTATATGTTGGCCTTTCGCGCGCTACAACATTATCCGGACTTTATTTGACCAATGAAAAAAACGGACACATATTTCATCATTGCAGCGAAAACGCAAATTATGCAGAATTGAAAACTGAATTTAAGAGGCTAGAAAATGTCTCTCTAAACACTGTTTTAGATAAAGCAATTAATTTTTTTGAAACTGACATTGACAAGTTAAATTTTTGTTATATGAATGTACAAAGTTTAAATTCACACAACTCAGATATTGTTAAAGATGATGCCATACAAAATAGTGATATATTAGCGTTATCCGAAACATGGCTCGACGATGAAAAAAACGATGTTCCCATAGAAGGATATAAATGTATAACGCGATACAAAAGAAGTGCCATTAGAGCTGGTGGAGTCGCCATATATGAATCTAACAAGTCAACATTATCGCAATGTCGCCGAGTTGATTTCGACGAACTTCATAGTGTGAAAGGAGACGTTTGTTGTGCTAGAATGTTAACTTCCAATAACATTCAGTTTTGTGTAGTAACAATCTATGCCAGTTGCGGAACATCTTTGGTGGATTTAGAAAAGTTATTGGATGTCGCTCTTTGGAGATTCAATAAAAATATGAAACATTTGCGTATTTCACAAGATTACAGTTTATCAGAATGCCCGGTGATTTTATGTGGTGACTTGAATATAAATATGTTTTCCCCAGAAGGTCAAAAACTTTTAGAGTATGCAAAACAAAACCACGACGTTGAATTATTAACAAATAAAATTGCGACTACAAGAAATAATACATGCATAGACTATGATTTTACTAAAGGCATATCTGTTGACGTTCTGCCATACGTTTCATATTTCAGTACACATCGTCCAATGTTATGTAAAATAAAACACAACTAGTATATATATATAAAAGACTCCATCGCTCAGTCAGTGAATTAATATATGTAGCTGTCTCCTCTAACATATGAATTTCCTACGAGCAGAGAGTAAGTATATATGGTTACAATCAGCTGTTGCCAAATAAAAAATAATTTTATTTTTAGTTTACCTGTTGCCGTCAAATTAACTAACAATAACGAACATGCTGTATCTGTTTGCAAAGCGCTGCTTCAATTAAAATGTATGAATTTTCTACGTTTATGTATTTGCATGTATATGAGTACATCGCTACACATGTACATATTTTTTTGCTGTTTTCCATTTTTTCATGCAACGAATACTTCGGCTTCCACGCACAAAAGCACAAAAAAAAACAAAAACACAAAAACAACTCATCTACTATTGTCATTCTCTCAACTCCAACGCCGCTACTCATAAGTAAAATTAATGTTATTCTCTGGTTTATATGCAAAGAGTAACAAGAGGAAGAGAAAATGGCTGATCAAAACGTTACAATCGGCTGAAGCTAATTTTGCAACATTTTAAAATAGAACAGAAATAGAAAAACCAGTACGAAAATACTGCCTTTATCTCTTCAGTCGGTTGCCAAAAAAGATTTTTGTCGCCTCTTGTTACACTTTGTTAACATGTTTTTCGATTGTCATCTGAAAAATTTAGTAATCTGAGAGTCAGTGTTCAACATCGTTCTTTAGCAGCAACATCGTCTGCAGCAACATCGTCTGCAGCAACATCGTCTGCAGCAACATCGTCTGCAGCAACATCAAAAATGTCAATCGTTAATGGAAAACGCCAAAACGAGGAGATCGATTCGTCTGATAGCGAAGACGAACTAATTGCAAATTTAAATAAAGCAAAAAAATCTTCAAGTCAGCGTTCAACATCGTCAGCAGCAGCAGCAGCATTAAACATGTCAAACATTAAAACAAAACGCAAAAACGAGGACACCGATTCGTCTGAAAGCGAAGACGAAGCAATTGCAGATCCAGCAAATAAATACATGATAAAACCAAGCAATGAAGAATTTCCTATTGAAACTGTGAATACATTTTTAAGTGATATTAAATCAAATGACCCAAGTATTGTTTTGAATGTTGCAGAATATTCCGCATTAAAAAGAAAATTTCAAAAGAATCCAGTCAAAATATTTAATTATATACAATATAATTACAAAAATCCAGTTAAATTCGCTATAATTGGGAATAGTTATGGAATTTGCGTAAATAACTCTGAAGATTTTTCTGACAAAACAATAATGGAAAATTTAAATTCGTTGGAGGCCAAACATAGAGTTTCACATTTACTACCTACGGCAAAACATATTTGGCACGAAGAAAGCAGCTTGTTGTTTAATGCAATTTTTGAAGGGTTCATCACAGATTTACGAAAACTTGCAACGAAGTCGTCAGATTTTAGTGATCATCTTCTAACTCACACAACACAAGATCAAAATAAATGAAGTTGCTTCGATTATTGAAAAGTTGCGTAAAAAACATATTGATGGATCAAATATAAAGCAATGTAAAACCATTCCAGGAATTTTTGGAATTAAATTGTTTACAACACAAACACCACCAGCAAAAATTCAATCGCCTGTCCTGGAACTAAATGGCAACAAACTTGTGGAAAGCAAATGGGCAAAATTATCAAGCCCATCATATTTACATTCATTAAAAATAATCAAATTTTCTGGATTTAAAATTACAAAATCAGGCATTTCTTTCGATTTGTCTTTGGATTGTCTAGTTTACAAAAAATTGAAGGTCGAAAACATTGATAAACCGAAGTCTATCTATTTGAATTCATCGGTCATAGAAACTAAAAAAAGGCGAATCGAAAATAACAATGACAGCAGCGATGACGATTCCAGTGTTGCAGGATGCCCATTTTAAATTCAATATAGTAAAATTGTATTCACTATATTTTTTTATATATATATATTTAATTAAAATTGAAATAAAAAAATAAAAAAATAAAAATTTCTGCTGAATTAAAATATTTGTATAATAATTTTCAATGATACCGTCGTTTGCGTTGTCGCAAAGACTGTTAACTTTTTGTTTGAAATTCACTTTTCTGAAATTGTACATTAAACTCACTGTTAATATGCCGCTGTTATAACCATTTTTTTATCATGTAATATTAATAATAATAATAATAATAATAATAATCATTTTTAGCAGAAAAATGTTACATTTTAACAGTGGTTCCACAGCTGAGCCACGAATGGCATTTCCCCTGTTTGCCAAAGAGAGCGATGGAAACTCTTTACGTATATACCACAGCTTTATTCTTTGTGTATTAAATATAACTTCAGACTCAACTGCTGCCAAAATACATTTACCAGGTATTATTAATTGAGAGAGTGAGAGGAAAACAGTCATAATATGTGTCAAATCTGCTCTCTTAGCGAATGTTGTATACGAAAAGAAACTAAAAAAGGGAAATAGTAAATTATTGAGATTGGAAACAAGTAAATTATTGTCGTCAGCTTCCAAAGTGTAGTGGAATCACTTAAAAATATATATAAACAATAATAAATAGAAAAATGGTACATTATCGTTGCGTTATTTGCAATAATACATGGAGAAAGGAAAAAGTTAGATTTTTCAGCGTTCCTAAAGACGCAATCATTAGAGATAATTTTTATAGAGTTCAACGGAAATAAAATTGTGCATTGCAAGAATTTCCGTGAAAAGTTAATGGAATTAAACAATAAAGTTAATTTACCAAATGCGGTAAAACAATTTTTTTTTTTAAATGTCGAATGTGTTTTAGAATTAAGTTTTTAAAGAAAAAATTAGTAACTCTAAAAAAAAGCAGAATAAGAGGCAATAGTAAATTATTAAAAATATTATTTTAAGTTGTATTAGTTGTTATATGTGTGTATGTATAATTTTGTTTTTAAATAATAATAATTGAAAAAAAAAACCCAAAAAAAAGGGCATTTGAGTTTTTACTTATTATGAAAAAATGCAAAGCCCGAAAATAGCGGCCAAAATTTACAAAAGAAGCAACATTGTTTATTCATTTTGACACTTATTATGACTGAGAGAAAATGACATTTGGAGAGCGGTCTTCTATTAATAATACCTGGTAAATGTATTTTGACTGCTGCCTAAAATCTGTGAGTAGTGCGCTCAATCAATGCATGAACCAAAACTGCGATCACCTACACTGTGCTTCAGCTTTTACTTTGACTTGTATGTACGAGTATATTAACGGCTCTATTCTGTCGAAATACAATATTTGTTAACGTGACAAATAGTGAATGCAAATATGTAAATAAAAGTTCTGGTCATATTCTGGCAAAACTTCTACAAGGGGTAACCTCCAGAAGCAGTACCTATGCGAGGTGAAATCCACTTAGAGAAAAACAGCTAATTTGAATGGTGTATTAAAATTGAAATAAGTTGAAGAGCTCTAAAATTTCAATTAACAAGAAAAGAATAGAAAATATATATATATATATATATATATATATATATATATATATATATATATATATATATATATATATATATATATATAAAATATATATAAATAATATCAATAATATATATAAATAATGTAAATTAAATACATATAGAAATAATATCAATAATATACATACATATATAAATAATAAAAATATAAGATATTTCTAGATACGGACGGCTTTCTCATAGCATTGGTGGCATTGTTACCCACACAATTCTGATATGAGCCATATCAAAAAAAAAATAATGCCGCCAAGTACCGTACTGCGAAAGGCAAAGATGTTGCTTACATATTGTTCTGCTCCAATTGCTCGATTAGTCTGCGAAAACCCATTGGGTGAGGTAGTGATTACTGGGAAATACCTCTTCACTAAGGGAAAAGGGATCACTACGATCCCGAATACTTTTTAATATACGGCGTCTTTTTAATTTTGTTCTCCTACTTTTTCTCTTCGATTAACAAGAGCATTGGTTCTTCTTTCATTTTAACACCCGCATAAATAGTAGTTGATTTTTCCGTCAGAATACCGAATGCTTACCATTTGTCAAATTTTCACTATTAGTGAATGAGGTGAGCTTGTAAGTCTCGCCAGAATAGGGTCGTACAGATAAATATGAAAAAAGGTGTCGTATCATCTGATACAACCCAGTGATCGAAATAAATTTTTGTTATTCAACTCATTTTCAGTTTTTACAGCAATTTCGTAATTAAGGGCACTACAGGTGCAATCGACTGTACTCACGTGGCCATTGCCCTTAGAAAATGGTGTCGAAACACCGTTGTCGCTGTACATGAACAGAAAAGTCTACTACAGCATCAACGTGGAGGCGCTATGCTGTTTGTTATCTGAATGTGTATTTGTGTCAGTTGTTTGTATATGTACTAACTGTTTTAGCAGGTCTGTAACGTTTTCGTGATGTCAAATGTTTGTTTAAACATTTTCGCGCTCGCGCACGCAGTTGTGACTTCCAGGTCGTAAGCGTGCCGTTCCACTCTGTGCCATACGGGTTGATCCCAACATTGCGTTCAGGAGCGGCGCCAATTCCTCCCATAGCTTCTGAATACAAAGCTTCTGTATATATATATATATATATATATATATATATATATATATATATATATATATATATATATATATATATATATATATATATATATATATATATATATATATATATATATATATATATATATATATATATATATATATATATATATATATATATATATATATTTTTTTTTTTTTTTTTTTTTTTTTTATAAATATATATATATATATATATACATATATATATATATATATATATATTTTTTTTTTTTTTTTTTTTAGTTTCCCTTTATTTCATACATATGTCACCATTCTATTGACACCTAATAAACGATTTGACAATTTGTTTGGAAATTAATATAAAAAACACATTTTGGCCAGTGCCAAAAACTGATTCAATAACAATGATTTACATTAATTATAATAATTCACTATAATTATATTTTTATTTATGGTAATTATATTATTATAATAATTTATGGTAATTATATTTATAATAATTATTTACATTTACATTTATAATACTACTACTAATATGTGTATTTTGGATTTCCTAGGTCATTAGGTCGTTTGGTCGAGTTCTCTTTAAACGGCGCATGGTGGTTTCTTCTAGATGTAGCAACTCGTTTATTTCTTCGTTATTATGCCCATGCAGTGTATCGTAGTGTTTTGTGGATATATTTTTTATCTCTTAATCAATTCTTGTCATATTTTGTTTGCGGTGTATATCTTCATTTGTTGTGTACCAACCAGACTTTATGATCACTCTCTATATTTTAGATTGCGGTCTTTGAATTTTTTCTCTGTGACCGCTTTGCCGTTCCCCATACTTGGAGTCCGTACGTCCAAATTGGCTTTATAACACACTTGTATAACAGCAACTTTTTGTTAATTGTGAGTTTAGATTGTTTACCCATAGTTGCCTCAATTTTTCTTTTATTTGTTTCGTTTTTTGTTTGATGTGGTAGTGCCAATTTAGCTTTGGGTCCTTGTGTATACCAAGGTATTTAGTAGTAGACCCTATTTTTATATCTTTATTGTTTATTTTAATAGGTATTGGGTTAAATTTTGTTTTAGTTGTAAAAATTATTTGTACAGTCTTATCTTCATTAATTTTCAAGCACCATTTATCAAACCATTCCTTAACATTCTCTGTGTATATCTGCAGATTTGCAGTCGCAGTTTTCAGATTTTTGTCAGATGCTAAGAGGATTGTGTCGTCAGCAAAGGTAGCAATTGTGGTATTCAGTTCTTTTGGAAGTGGTATATCTGAGGTAAATATGACATATAGCAGTGGTCCTCCCTTGAGGAACTCCAGCTGTTGTAAGATGAATAGACGAACACTCTTCATTATATTTGACGTAAAAGTAACGATCACTAAGATAACTTTCAACAATCAAATAGTAGTCAAGTGGCAGCATCGTCTTCAGTTTATGCAGCAGTCCTTTATGCCATACTTTGTCAAATGCTTTTGCAACGTCTAAGAATACAGCAACGCAGTACCGCTTATATTCTATGTCTGTTTCAATTTTGTTTGTTATACCGTGTATCTGTTGAATTGTTGAATGTCGTTTTCTGAAGCCGAATTGATGATTTGGTATAATGTTTTTATTGTCAAGGATCTGGCTAAGTCTATCATGTAATAGTTTTTCAGCAACTTTAGAGATTATGGGAAGTAGGCTAATTGGTATATACGACGAAGCAATTGTAGCATCTTTTCCCTGCTTCGGTAGTGCAATAATTTCAGCAACTTTCCATACTTTGGGAAAAAATTGTAGTCGGAACATTGAGTTGATAGCATTCCTTAAGTTTTTATAACCTATAGTAGGTAGCTCAGCGAGAGCTTTTCCTGTCAACATATCGTATCCTGGTGTTTTTTTTTATGGTTTATTTGTTTTTTAATGCAATTAATTATTTCTGTTTTGTTTGTTTTCTTTATTTTGGTTGTAATGTCTATATTTAAGTCATTGCATGCTTCAATATATTTATCTTCGTCATTTGATAGGACTTTTTCAAAGTATTTAGCCAATGTTGTTGCTTTTTCTTCATTGGTAGTAGCCCATGAATTGTCGTCTTTACGTAGTGGTGGCTGATACATTGCCGGATTTTTAAATTTCTTGGTGCATTTCCCTAATGAGTAGTTAGTATCCTGGGTAGGCATACATTTTTTTAGGTAGTTTTCAACTTCTATATTTTGTCTTTTAGTTAATATTTTCTTGAGTTTTTTGCAGGCTATTTTTGAATTGTGTTTATCCTCAGGTGATCTAGTTAGCTGCCACCTCTTTTTCAGCTTTCTCTTCTCAAAAATTAGGTCAAAACTTACATCAATTGTCGCCGACAATAAGCACACTACAGTTATAACGATATCCGGTCCGCAGTCCACAAATCAGCAATTCAAAATTAGTTAATATTTCACAACATTTGCAATGTTCCCTTTCGATAGCTTTTCTCAAACGAGGTTGTTTGAATTTGAGGGGAGAGGAGTTAACATATGAAATATTAACTCTGTAATTAGCTTTTGTGTGTAAAATTGTATGCTCGTATTGTAAATGAAAAAGTATGTTTGGATAAAAATAATTTATTGCAAATGAAAAGCTATGTTTGTGATATAGATTTATTGTAAAGGGTATGAAAAGATTATGTGCGTAATAAAGTAATTTATATAAAATCCGCATAAAATTAATACACTATATTTTCCCAATTTAAGTGTAAAGGGAATAGTGACAAATTCTATCTACTTTCGCCACGAAAATGAATCCGGAACTAGGCCAATGCCATCGTCAACGTCATCTGAGAGTCACCTCATACACCTATTCATGTATGTACATATTTACGAGTATGAATGCAATGCCAGTAGTTTGCATAAGGTAGAAGCCATAAGTATATATTTACTTGTTTTTATAACTGTGACACATTTTTCTGAGTTCTTGGCAAAGCGTAACAAGTACAATTGTACGTCATTTAAACTTTATGCTTCAGTTCTGAAAAGCTGCATATAAATGAATGTGATGGGATGAAAGTGAGTGTTGAACCGTACGAGAAGAATCCTCACAAGAGCAAATAAGAAATGTACCTTCAATTTGTGTTTGTTTCTATAGTTCTCAGCTAATGAAGTTTTGATGCAATCTCCATACAATGGAATGCTTATTCGTTGCTTGCATCAATTTCAGTCTTAAAAAAATAGTTAAATGTTGTAGAGGTACCGGTACATAGAACACGACAATGCTTTGTTTATACCATATTCGAATATTTAACTACTTGTACACAGATAAAATGGAAATAAATGGTTGCTACCTTCAAAGGCATATAAAAGGTGAACTGTGGAGGTGGTTCAAATGCAAAACGGCCGAAGAACTTAAACCGAAAAGAACAATCGCCAGTGGCTTATAATAATCAGGTGAAACTTTGTTTGAATTTGAGGGGAGGGGATTTTTTGCATAAAAGAAAACACATTTTGTAAAATTCACTATAAGCAATTTGAACATTTAACTGGGCCGTTTCGTTTGAGTGGCTCCTCCACTGTAATTCTACGATGCATAAGATAGCGGAGATTATAAATACCATGCACTTCTCCTTTTTTAAGCTTTTGGGTTTCAGGCTTCAATTCTACGCGAAACAATGGCGATTTTCTGTTGCGATTTATTATATTTATAATAGAGCGGGCAGCTAACCCTGCTGCATGTAGTGCTTCTTTGACTTCAGCGGGGGGAACATCCGATTCAAGTCTCTTTATGACAATGGTAAGGCCTTTGCTACTTTTAAACTGATAGGTGTAGTAGCTTTTCTTATCAGTGCCGAGGTTTTTTATAACCACTCTGTAATTGCTCTCACTATGTATTTGGATTTTTGTTTCCTGGATATTTCCTTTAACAAGAGGGATGACATGGAAATTTTTAGGACCAATGAGCTCGGTAAGCTTTGCAACTAATTTACTGGAGATACGTTCTCGTAGGTAAATGGGAGGTGGTTTAAATACAATATCAGGTTTGGGTGCGTCTGCCTCCTCAGTGATTTACATTAATTATAATAATTCACTATAATTATATTATTATTTATGGTAATTATATTATTATAATAATTTATGGTAATTATATTTATAATAATTATTTACATTTACATTTATAATACTACTACTAATATGTGTATTTTGGATTTCCTAGGTCATTAGGTCGTTTGGTCGAGTTCTCTTTAAACGGCGCATGGTGGTTTCTTCTAGATGTAGCAACTCGTTTATTTCTTCGTTATTATGCCCATGCAGTGTATCGTAGTGTTTTGTGGATATATTTTTTATCTCTTAATCAATTCTTGTCATATTTTGTTTGCGGTGTATATCTTCATTTGTTGTGTACCAACCAGACTTTATGATCACTCTCTATATTTTAGATTGCGGTCTTTGAATTTTTTCTCTGTGACCGCTTTGCCGTTCCCCATACTTGGAGTCCGTACGTCCAAATTGGCTTTATAACACACTTGTATAACAGCAACTTTTTGTTAATTGTGAGTTTAGATTGTTTACCCATAGTTGCCTCAATTTTTCTTTTATTTGTTTCGTTTTTTGTTTGATGTGGTAGTGCCAATTTAGCTTTGGGTCCTTGTGTATACCAAGGTATTTAGTAGTAGACCCTATTTTTATATCTTTATTGTTTATTTTAATAGGTATTGGGTTAAATTTTGTTTTAGTTGTAAAAATTATTTGTACAGTCTTATCTTCATTAATTTTCAAGCACCATTTATCAAACCATTCCTTAACATTCTCTGTGTATATCTGCAGATTTGCAGTCGCAGTTTTCAGATTTTTGTCAGATGCTAAGAGGATTGTGTCGTCAGCAAAGGTAGCAATTGTGGTATTCAGTTCTTTTGGAAGTGGTATATCTGAGGTAAATATGACATATAGCAGTGGTCCTCCCTTGAGGAACTCCAGCTGTTGTAAGATGAATAGACGAACACTCTTCATTATATTTGACGTAAAAGTAACGATCACTAAGATAACTTTCAACAATCAAATAGTAGTCAAGTGGCAGCATCGTCTTCAGTTTATGCAGCAGTCCTTTATGCCATACTTTGTCAAATGCTTTTGCAACGTCTAAGAATACAGCAACGCAGTACCGCTTATATTCTATGTCTGTTTCAATTTTGTTTGTTATACCGTGTATCTGTTGAATTGTTGAATGTCGTTTTCTGAAGCCGAATTGATGATTTGGTATAATGTTTTTATTGTCAAGGATCTGGCTAAGTCTATCATGTAATAGTTTTTCAGCAACTTTAGAGATTATGGGAAGTAGGCTAATTGGTATATACGACGAAGCAATTGTAGCATCTTTTCCCTGCTTCGGTAGTGCAATAATTTCAGCAACTTTCCATACTTTGGGAAAAAATTGTAGTCGGAACATTGAGTTGATAGCATTCCTTAAGTTTTTATAACCTATAGTAGGTAGCTCAGCGAGAGCTTTTCCTGTCAACATATCGTATCCTGGTGTTTTTTTTTATGGTTTATTTGTTTTTTAATGCAATTAATTATTTCTGTTTTGTTTGTTTTCTTTATTTTGGTTGTAATGTCTATATTTAAGTCATTGCATGCTTCAATATATTTATCTTCGTCATTTGATAGGACTTTTTCAAAGTATTTAGCCAATGTTGTTGCTTTTTCTTCATTGGTAGTAGCCCATGAATTGTCGTCTTTACGTAGTGGTGGCTGATACATTGCCGGATTTTTAAATTTCTTGGTGCATTTCCCTAATGAGTAGTTAGTATCCTGGGTAGGCATACATTTTTTTAGGTAGTTTTCAACTTCTATATTTTGTCTTTTAGTTAATATTTTCTTGAGTTTTTTGCAGGCTATTTTTGAATTGTGTTTATCCTCAGGTGATCTAGTTAGCTGCCACCTCTTTTTCAGCTTTCTCTTCTCAAAAATTAGGTCAAAACTTACATCAATTGTCGCCGACAATAAGCACACTACAGTTATAACGATATCCGGTCCGCAGTCCACAAATCAGCAATTCAAAATTAGTTAATATTTCACAACATTTGCAATGTTCCCTTTCGATAGCTTTTCTCAAACGAGGTTGTTTGAATTTGAGGGGAGAGGAGTTAACATATGAAATATTAACTCTGTAATTAGCTTTTGTGTGTAAAATTGTATGCTCGTATTGTAAATGAAAAAGTATGTTTGGATAAAAATAATTTATTGCAAATGAAAAGCTATGTTTGTGATATAGATTTATTGTAAAGGGTATGAAAAGATTATGTGCGTAATAAAGTAATTTATATAAAATCCGCATAAAATTAATACACTATATTTTCCCAATTTAAGTGTAAAGGGAATAGTGACAAATTCTATCTACTTTCGCCACGAAAATGAATCCGGAACTAGGCCAATGCCATCGTCAACGTCATCTGAGAGTCACCTCATACACCTATTCATGTATGTACATATTTACGAGTATGAATGCAATGCCAGTAGTTTGCATAAGGTAGAAGCCATAAGTATATATTTACTTGTTTTTATAACTGTGACACATTTTTCTGAGTTCTTGGCAAAGCGTAACAAGTACAATTGTACGTCATTTAAACTTTATGCTTCAGTTCTGAAAAGCTGCATATAAATGAATGTGATGGGATGAAAGTGAGTGTTGAACCGTACGAGAAGAATCCTCACAAGAGCAAATAAGAAATGTACCTTCAATTTGTGTTTGTTTCTATAGTTCTCAGCTAATGAAGTTTTGATGCAATCTCCATACAATGGAATGCTTATTCGTTGCTTGCATCAATTTCAGTCTTAAAAAAATAGTTAAATGTTGTAGAGGTACCGGTACATAGAACACGACAATGCTTTGTTTATACCATATTCGAATATTTAACTACTTGTACACAGATAAAATGGAAATAAATGGTTGCTACCTTCAAAGGCATATAAAAGGTGAACTGTGGAGGTGGTTCAAATGCAAAACGGCCGAAGAACTTAAACCGAAAAGAACAATCGACAGTGGCTTATAATAATCAGGTGAAACTTTGTTTGAATTTGAGGGGAGGGGATTTTTTGCATAAAAAGAAAACACATTTTGTAAAATTCACTATAAGCAATTTGAACATTTAACTGGGCCGTTTCGTTTGAGTGGCTCCTCCACTGTAATTCTACGATGCATAAGATAGCGGAGATTATAAATACCATGCACTTCTCCTTTTTTAAGCTTTTGGGTTTCAGGCTTCAATTCTACGCGAAACAATGGCTGAGGGATTCTGTTGCGATTTATTATATTTATAATAGAGCGGGCAGCTAACCCTGCTGCATGTAGTGCTTCTTTGACTTCAGCGGGGGGAACATCCGATTCAAGTCTCTTTATGACAATGGTAAGGCCTTTGCTACTTTTAAACTGATAGGTGTAGTAGCTTTTCTTATCAGTGTCGAGGTTTTTTATAACCACTCTGTAATTGCTCTCACTATGTATTTGGATTTTTGTTTCCTGGATATTTCCTTTAACAAGAGGGGTGACATGGAAATTTTTAGGACCAATGAGCTCGGTAAGCTTTGCAACTAATTTACTGGAGATACGTTCTCGTAGGTAAATGGGAGGTGGTTTAAATACAATATCAGGTTTGGGTGCGTCTGCCTCCTCAGCACTTTGAAGTAGAGCGAAGCGATTATTACTACAGAGTAGGCTCTCGCTAGTTTTACTGATTTTTGCGATGTTAGTTCTGATGCCACTCGAGTTTGGGCTTCGCTTGCGCTTGTTTATAAGGATATACCTATCTAGACCAGTTTGTGATGTTCCACTTTCTCCTGCTGGGCTGCTTGAAACAGGAGAGGGCAGCGGGTGAGTGGGTGAGCGCAACAAGCTCTTCCACTGTCAGCTATAAGTCCGCTTCTTTATTAGAAGCTTACACAAATTAAAATTTTAAGTTTAAAAGCTCATTTCACTCACTGACTTTTATTAAACAACAAGTATTATGCGACTATTTCGCTGGGCTTAAAAATCGAAACATTGAAGTATTTCACTGTAAATCACCATATAAAAACACATACGAACTCTCTTTCGGTTGAGCACTTTTATTTATGGAAAATGACTTGAAAATGTTAATTACCGGCACGAGCCACGAAAAGTTTGTATAGAAGTACATAAGTAGAAGTAAGCATACATGTATATATATATATATATATATATATATATATATATATATATATATATATATATATATATATATATATATATATATATATAT